>JAQMYG010000035.1:8536971-8565763 GCA_030014215.1 Clariallabes teugelsi
AAAAATATATATTCATGTGTTTTCAAATACACAAACATTATGAAGGTCTATAAATACTTTCGATAGACTGGTGCAAGGACGTCCTCATGAGGCTACTAATTACTTTTATATAAGTTGTTATACAGCGAGAATGGAGTCTCACAGCTCAGGGGAAGGAGCTGTTTGCTGAATTATTATTAAGTACGACACAACTGACTTAGCATACGGTGTGGCTCATGTTTGTGTGGGGAAATAATTACCTAATAATCTGCCTTTATGTGCTTGTACGTATTTACAGGAGCCATTTATTTGTGTTATTTTTTTTGTATTTTTCATTTTATGTCAACTTTCCCCACTTATTGTGCACATGCACATGCACATCAGTTATCCGAGCAGCACGATAAGGTTCTGAAACTACAACCCTGTTTTTATTTTTCGATGACATTACAGTACCACCTCAGAATGACTTTTCACTCCTCTCTGATCTTACATCAGCAATAGTTGCTCTCTCTCTCTCTCTCTCTCTCTCTCTCTCTCTCTCTCTCTCTGTTTCTGTCAGTCTCACTCTCTTCCACATACACACACACACACACTGTCTCTATACTTAATCCTGTTTACATGAAGGACACTCCACAGGACAGAGCACTCAGCAGCATACAGCGTCACCCTTGGTTCTTTTGATTGACGATAACGCCACCATCCTTCAGGTGTCTATACGGCAGAGGGCATTTATTATTAGAAGCGATTTCCAGACAGACCGAGAGCACATTAAAGGCTTGTTCAGGATCGACTTTTTTTACTTCACAGACTAGACGAAAGAGCTTTTCAGTTCTTCGCTTCCCTTTTGTATTGTACACATTTTTTCCCATTTAACTGATTTTTCCTTAAACTTTCAGACTGTCAAAGTTTTATAATGGCCTTCAGCTGTTTTTTGTTGTTGTTTTGTTTTGTGTCTGACCAGGAACCTGAGTTGTCCCAGACCAGGAACAGTCCGGTGTTTCCTTGTCCTCATGTCAGAAATTGTCCATTTAGGGACTATCCCTTGCTTCCGCAGGCTCCGTGCTGTGCTCACGTCCCTATTGCTGCGCAGCTGGGTCGCTGAGATATTTAAAGGTCAATTAGCAGCGAGAAAAGCTGTAGCTAATGAGACACGCTACAGCAGGTGAGGACAGCAGGAGAGGGGTGCTCGATTTCTGATAAATATCAAGCAGGGATGGAGCATGGTGCAGTATGCACACACTGACATATATGATGTACAGTGGTTTTAGTCAAAGCCATGTGGACGCAGGACGCGAGAATTGTGTACAGATGCTGGCACAAGCAGAAATGGACAGCAATGGACACACACACACGCACACACACTCAGACATACAGTCTCCAGTAACAATGCTCAGTCAGTCGGCAGTACCACTCCCTCCAGACTCGTTATTTAAAACACGTAATGGTAATCTTATTAACAAACCTGTCATGAGCAGAACTGGCATATAAAAGCTGAGCAAAAGCTTGACATCACAATGCTTTGACTCCCCCAGGGCATGAAACCGCATCAGTAACAAGGCACAAAGCTTCAAGAGCAGACTCTATAAACGAACTCGGGTCGTATTGTGAAATTTGACATCATGAGAAAAACGGTCACTCAGATCCTGCCAGAGAAAGAATATTTATGTTGTACATCACCATAACAGAACACATCTGCTGATCTGATGATCTGATGATGTGACTAATCTCTTCACACGTTATCGGCAGCAGTAATGCGTCAAAGCTTGTTTTCAGAACATGTGTTTTGAAAGGCGTGCTAAAGGTCAGCGGTTGTGTCGGTTCGCCAGGTCCTGACACGCGTGCTCGGTTTCACTCGTGCGTGCCTCGCGTTGCTCTGCTCTCACCCGGTTTACAAAACAAGCGTTTAGCCTTTGAGCAGAACCTACACATTTTTCTCAGCGTGCAGGAAAGATCTCTGAATTCTCAGCACGTAGGCAGTACGGGAGAACCGTGGGCCGCTCTGATAACAATATCGGCCAGGCCGAGTAACTCAACACTGCACGCGCAACACAAAACCGGCCACAGACAGCAGTGAGAGCTCTGAGATTAGAGCTGTTGACAGTGAGCTTTTACCAGGGATCTAAAAGCTCGAAAGAGAAAAAGAAGCTTCCTTTCATTGTGGCTTTCTTTGAGTCAGGGATTCTGAATGGTGTTCTTTTTGAAAAACAATTTGCTTTCTTTTTTTGATTCTCTTGAACAGTTGTGTCTCCTTTCTTTCCTTCTCCGTCTCTCTGTCCAAACACTGTTTGGGTTTGTGTAAGTTTGTCTGTATTTGTGTGTGTGTGTGTGTGTGTGTGTGTGTGTGTGTTTAAATATATATATAAATATATGTGTGTATGTGTCGGATGTCTTTATTCATCATTTTGTGTTTGTGTCATTCTCCTGTGTATGTCGTGTGTGTGTCTAATTCCGGTCTGTCATGTTTCACTATGTTCGGTTGTGCCATGAATATGGCGCGCTGTGCGTCGTCTGTGTGTGTACGATGGTTAGGTTACCCGTCCAGACGGGCCATGCTGCAGCAGCTGCATGGTGTCAGTATGTACTCACACGATGAGCACCACGCCACCACCTACTCCTGGACCGAGAGAGGTAAGGAGTGGACGTCCGGGGATCACGTGTAACCCCCCCCCCGGCTCCTGTCTCGTCTCGTCACGCTCCGTCCAGTCCTGTCCCTCATCGTATTGCATCACAGTAATGCTGTCATTCGTTCAAGCTTTATCTTTTTCGTCTCCAGGTTTGGGGTTAACCATGTTGTCTTTCTTCCGTTTCTGTCCCACAGCAGTGTCATATCCACATGTGTCACATACAGTATGTCTCTAGGTGCTGGCTTGGAAACAGACATTGCCATTTCATTACATGTAGAAACGTTCGCCAAAAAGACGAACTCTTTTCTTAGAAGAAGATGAGTAGGACAATCGGCATGTCTGGATTTAATGTGATGCTTCTGAATGCACTGAATTCAAGCTTACAGTAGATTGCAATACTGATCTCACAATATGAAATGTTGATCAATTTCTATGAGTGTTCTATTTTTCCACAATGTTATCAAAAAAATTTTAATAGATGGGTTTCTGCTCTCTTTTTTTTTATGGGGTCATCTTGGTACATTTCAATATTTGACCTCTGCAGTAAATGAGGCCAAACTGCTAATTTACAACTTTAAGGGAAAGAGAGAAAGAGAGAGATTCTCTGCTTTAATCAAGTGCATGAATCTAAGAAATACTTCACACTCTTGTGTGTTTGTGTACCTGTGTGTGAGGTGTGTTTGGAAAATGAAAACTCAGTCAAATTCGACCTTACAGTATGTTTCCACTGTCATGTTGTCCTGTTTGCCTGTTTGTAGTCACATATTTGTCAGTTATACAAATGATGATGTTGAAATGATGACGATGAAATGTATTTAGAGTGAACTGTATAATGTTTATATTAACTGTATCTTTCTGTTTCGCAGCTCCTATATTCTCTCCCAGTTCTTAAAGTGTACTCTCTCTCTCTCTCTCTCTCTCTCTCTCTCTCTCTCTCTCTTTTACCTTTTGCCATTTCACTTCTCACTTTCTTTCTATGTTCCCTCTCATTTTGCTCTGCCTCTCATCTCTTTCTTTCTTTCTTTCTTTCCTACCTTCTTTCCTTTCTCGCACTCTCCTTTACTTCCTGCTCCTTTATGTTCAGAGAGTCGGGAAAATTCGTTTAGCCGATCACGGAGTTCCAGCGTCTCAAGTATAGACCGAGACACCAAAGAGGCCGTGACCACGCTGCAGTTTGCGGAGTCGTACGGCCGCAAGTCAGACGCCCTGCCCACTCCATGCCTATGGGTGGGCACCAGTTTGGGACTGGTTCTGGTGCTGCCCTTGTCCATTGCCACTGATGAACAGGAGAGGCTGGAGGAACCTGTCACGGTTGCACCCACCAGTGAGCACAAACTTCATTTGCCAGTGATATGACAGTAACATGTTAACCCGATTTCTATACTGTATATGGGCAGAATTTGCTCATATATACAGTAACCTGCCCTAAATGAAGCTATTTTGGGCCATGCATTATGGATGTACTTTCTTTAAATAGTCTTAGCCTTAGGGGCTACACCTATTTCCCCCCGAGCAACTGATAACTTTTGTATACTTTTTTAAATGAATGATTTTGAAAGTTGCAATGGCTGTTCACTTCCATGTAAACACACTTTATCTTTTCTCATTCTGCTTTCTCCCTTTTTTAAAATATTATTCTAATTCTCTTTTCACCTCTCCTCCGCAGGCACAGTCTTAATGCTCAAAGGTTCAGTCCTGCGTTTCAGTTTTCTGGACTGCACTGGAGCTTTGATCCACAGTGCACACGAGGTGTGGAGAGATCCACATGGCGCCGAGGACCCTGATCGGCCCCGCAGGAGAAAACTGGTCAACTTTTCACCCTGTTCCTCGCAGGAAGCCAGCGGCGAGGGCCACCTGGCTGTGGTGTGCTCTGAACGCCAAGCCAAGGTCTTCCTCATGCCCTCACAGGCTTGCCTCTACGTGCACAACATCACAGAGTCATCGTTCGTGCTGCGTGCTGACATCGTGGCCGTCTCTAACAGCGTGTGCCTGGCCTGCTTCTGTGCCAACGGACATGTCATGATCCTCAGGTTCAACTTCTTGGTTACTCCATGTTTGGCAAATAAAGATTATGACATTAGGTTTTAACACTATGTTTTATTGATTATTGTATTGTTTCTCTAGTCTCGATCACATGAATTTTTTTGTTTAACTGCTTCCACTCCTATTTCGGTATTGCTGATTATAACTTCAACATTGGCCTCACTCCAACTTCGTAAATCCCTAATCCTTAGAAGCATTGATTTCCCTAATCCTAGTCCTAATTCTGAAAATAATGCGCAGACACTTTTAATCCTGGTGTTATCCCTGGATGCAATCAATAAACTGGCACTGCCAAGCAGTGATCCCTCTCAGTGCTACTTATTGAACAAAGAACAGACTATGGTCACTGTATAGAATAACTGAAAGGCTTTTTTTTTTTCTTATTGAGTCGAAGAGACAAAAAAAAATCTGTTTTCAATATTGCAAACGCTTGAATTAACATCCTTTTGTTTCTGTAATTATGTTGCAGCCTGCCAAGTTTACGGCCGCTGTTGGATGTCCACTACCTGCCGCTAACAGACATGCGCATTGCTAGAACATTCTGCTTCACCAACGGCGGTCAGGCCCTCTACCTGAGCTCTCCAACAGAAATACAACGCATCACCTACAGTCAGGAGATGTCTGATAATTTGCAGGTGTGTGTATGTGTGTGTGCGTGAGCCTGTGCTGGGTGCGTGACTGGATGTGTGAGCGTGCATTTGTGTGCACGGTTTTAAAGTGTGTGTGGAGAGGGTGGTGACAGTGCCTATTGAAGTGAAATGTCATGCTTGTCAGAGATGCTTTGAGCTCTGCTGAGCTGAGCCCTGGTGCACCTTGCAAGCTGTCTCCCGCCCCCTCCTTCAGTCTAATGATGGAATAAATGAAAATATGAAGAGTTCCTGTCTGAAAAATGATTTAGTTCAAGTGGAGCCTCAAATTGTGTCCGAAAAGCAGGTGTTCCAAATCACGTTTTGCCTTCCGATTTTATAGTGCTTTTATTCACATAGTAATAAACCACATACTGTACTGTTCATACACACACATACTTTACTCGCATAAATATGCATGGGTACAATGACAGCTTAATGACTGACCCCACTGATTTGGCTGCAGGAGATGCTTGGCGAGCTTTTCACACCCACCGAGACCCCAGAAGCGCAGAACCGAGGCTTCCTGAAGGGATTTTTCGGGGGCAACGCACAGACCTTTGATCGAGAAGAGCTCTGTAAGTGCACCTTACTGTACATTCATGTGTGTACATGTATGTGTGAGTTTACTTATGTATGACTACCTTACAAAGAGTATCGTATTATACTTGTGTATAGTCGGTGAGGCAGCAGCAGGGAAGGCTTCTCGAAGTCTGGCCCAGCATATACCCGGTCAGGGCAGCGTGGAGGGTGTACGGATAGCAGCTGGCGGGGCGGTGGGTGATCTTGCCCGAGCTCGGATTGCCCTGGATGAGAGAGGACAGAGACTAGGAGAGCTGGAGGAGAGGACAGCTCACATGATGGCCAGCGCTGAGACGTTCTCCAAACACGCTCATGAGGTAATACAGAAAGGGGAAGGACTAATTGAGTCATTGATGTGATATCACAATATGATATGACAATCAACTATTACAGCAAACAGGTTTCAGAAACGATTCAGGGTCCAGACCGAGATCATAACCAGTCCCATTAAGGAGGGGCAGAACAGGGTGGCACTTACAAGTCAGCTCAATTATAACCTCAGATCACGATCAACTCATGTAAACTTACTAAATCACTATTAAAATCATTGTAGCATCTTAGGTAATTTGACTAAATGTCTTGGGTATTAGGAACGATACACTTACTCCGTGGCTAAAGAAGTATCAAGACCAATTTGAGTAGATCAAGTCATATAATGTTAAATATTATGCATGGCATAGCGGTTAGCACTGTGGCCTCACACCTCCCGGGTTGAGGGTTCAAGTCCCGCCTTCGGGTCAGTGTGCGTGGATGTTCTCCCTGTCCTGGGTGGGTTTCCTCCCACAGTCCAAAGAAATGCGGATTAGACAAAATGACATTTCGAAATAGCCTGTAGTGTGAGAGTGAATGCGTGAGTGTGTGCATGCTTGTGATGAACTGGAACCACGTCCAGGGTGTATCCCTCCCTGTGCTCCAGGCCGTCCACGACCCTGTACAGGATAAGCGGTATAGATAACGAGTGAGAATGAGTGTTTTTTTAAGCACCAATGGTCTAAATGTGACATCATACTAATGCATATATGCTGGTTTTCTTTGTCGTCCACAGCTTATGCTGAAATGCAAAGACAAGAAGTGGTATCAGTTTTAAAACGAGTCAGCCTGGATGCTCGCCAACCACAAGAGGGCACTCCTCTGGAACATGGACCTTCAATTTTTTCAAAGAGAGCTTAAGAGGTGCTTAGGGCTGTTCCTTCTCTCTGGGGCTGTGTATACAGGACTATACTTCTTACTCAGACTGGTTTGACAGACTGAAGACAATAACTGATGGACAGGTACCATTAGCGTTAATAACTCGGGGTGGTTCCTTCCCTCATACGTTATGGATTAGACCATCCTTCATTCATGTACAGGGGTGTGGGGTCTTCTTACAGAAGGAAGAAGTTATTATTTAAAAAAAAAAAAAAAAAAAACAAGACTGCATGAATCAAAAATGGATGATCTATAAAAACATAAAACTGCCATATTCAAAAGCAGCATGTTACTTTAAAACAAAGGGAAATAAAAGAATAACATACTTTTATTTAATAATATAAGCCAATACCAGAATCCTATGACAAAAACTTTATATTTTTTGAAATAGCGATAAAAATATAAATAAAAAAGGAAAACTGTATACTTGCGTTGCTATAAGGCCAAAATTCTGTTTTTTTAATTGCTCCATACTATTTCTTCTACAATAATGTATTATTTAAAATTTTCCACCGCTCTGTCATACCATCAGTTATCCACGCGATGTTTTCCACTGTTGTGTTCTGATTACAGACATGAAAAACTATTTGAAAAACTACAGTACCACAGTGCAGAACACACAAACTACATTCCGCTCACTAACATCCTCCAAACATTATCTCACATGTAACATCACTTCACGTCACAGCACTTTCAAGACAATATATCGTACAGTATATGAAGTAGCTGCTAACACATGATCGTCCCTTGAATAACAGCTTTACTACCGAAATCAAGTTACTTCACCCTCTCCTAGAAATGTATGATGTGGTTTTAGACGTATAAGCCAGAAGTAAGCTGTACTGGGCAATATGTGCTCTGAGTGTATCCGTGTGGTCTTATTTGGGTGTGTTGCTATTCATAAAGCCAATGTAATAATACATGTGCCATATTCTAGATGGGTGAAGTATCTTTCCTGTAAACTAGCGATGAACTTATTCTGTCCGTGGTTGATATTCGAAGCTGTTACCTGTAGATTAATCTCATTCGAAGAGTTCTCCTGATCATCTTGTGTCTGTTACGGTACACTACAGTTTCAAATGTTTGTTCCTTTAATTGGGTGCGATTCAACTTAGAATTTTCTGCCGACCTGTTAGGTCATTGTTGTTTTTTTTTTTGTTTTGTTTTGTTTCCTGAACTTTTCTGGAGAGTCAGAGAGAGATGTACCTCAGTCTAAAGATATCGTACGGGAATACCGTTGCCAAATCCATGAAGCTTGAACAGGAATGTCTGTCAGTAGTTTGAGGGCAGAGGATTGTGTATTTGTCTTTTCTGATTTGAATGTGTACGTATAAAGGTGGCGAAGACTGAGCCATCGGGATGTGACATGAAAATTTGTGGTCTCTGAGCAGTGTCTTTAATATGTATGTAAGAAAGTGTTGTGGGAAGCATAGAGAGCCTTGCACAATAAGGCAATCTTGCTCACACAAGTATTCGCCTACTTATGAGCGAAATTAATCTGAATCTCATTTTAAATGAAACATTAAATGTATTTGGTTTAATGCGCTCTTTGGCCTGTTGTGCTTGTATAAGACATTTTGTTTATCTTTTATGCTTTCCAAAAATCCAATCCCATCTCTCTTCATGTCTCCTGCACTTCCACTCTGTATATAAAATGGACGAAGCATTCATACATGCAACGTCCAAGTCAAAATCAGATAAGTATTTCATCTCTGCTGAGGCTGTACACAAAGCAAAACCTGTTATCGAAATATTATATATTCAAGGACAATTTAGTCAAAGAAAAAAAAATAAAAATCACCCACACACACACACACACGCAAATAAAAGCTAGCATGGCTGCGAAATTTATCAAGGGCATGAAAGCCAGCAGTTAGATTTAACTATCCCTTTAAAAGTTTTTAAATGTTGGAGTGAGCTGCTCCAAACTTAATATAATACACCAGTGTTAACCAAGTAAACACACATGCCCATGTTAATAGCCATGTCATTCTATAGAAAAATCACCGCTATGACCGTCCGTCATTCCAACGCTAAAAGAAAGTGCATATATCTAATAAAGATTTGCGACGGTCAGAGTACTCGATCCTTATCATGTTTGTTTTTAAAATAAAAAATACAGGGTGTTATGTTTCTATGTTCTCAGCTTTTATACTAAAAATGTACAGTTGAACCTGAAGAGAGTTGGGAGAAATGTCATACTATGAACTCATGTGATTTCTTCTGTAAATGTTTTACCTGTTGAAAGATGGTACTGCGTCGAAAATTCTGAATGTAGTTCTCTAGTCCTCCCTCTGTCCCAAACTCTGAACCGCTCTTCTCTACAGAGAATGCGGCACCATCCGTCTTGTTTAAATGGATACTACCACTTTTTTTGTTCTTATCAATATTACAGTAGTATTATAGAGGTTACTGGAATTAAAAGAAAAATCATGAATCATATGTTGATGCTAATCAAATTGAAATAAACATTGATTGATGTACTCATGGCAACGTGAGATTGATTTGTTTCTGACACAATATGTTTTGTTTAAATTAAAAATCTAATTAAATATTGGAAATTTGTGTCATTGATTGTCAGGGTTATTATTTGTGTGTGTTGTTTGTTTACTTGTATGTTTGTAATAATCAAAGAATCACACATCATATCTAGACCTCAGATCAACTTAAAAAAAAAGTAAAGTAAAAGAGTAATATTTAAAGAATAATTGGGAGCGTCTGATTGGTTGAGAGCCCTGCATGACAATTTGTCACTAGATTAGCTTACACCTTTAGTAACTTTATCAAAAAAAAAAAAAGAGCTAGGGGAAATCTCTCAACTTTTTGTTGTTAGAAACTATATTTATAACTTACATAAGCTCTGCAGATCATATTACAGCTGCTGGTTATACATACTGGACAAAAGAGTGTGTAAAGCCTAAATAGTACTTATACATGCAAATGTTTTCAATGATCAGTAAATGCACAATTATCCATGTCCCACCAATGCAGTTTTTTGTTCTTTGTTTCAAAATCTCTCTCACTCAGTAATATTTACAAGTAATAAATCTGAGATATTCCATATAAAACCATTTTATTTCATGTCTTTTTCACAATTACTCAGTAACACTACTTCTTTATATTCATGACAATATATGTTTTTAGAAATAAGATATAAATTTGGAAAATTCTGGGGGACACAGTGGTGGTTAGCACTGTTGCCTCACACCACCAGAAATGCATTGCAGACTGATTGGTGTTTCCACATTGCCCATTGTGTGGGATTGGGTGTGTGTCACATCCAGGGACACACACACCCAACCTTGTGGCCTGAGCCCTCTGGGATAGGCTTCAGGCCCATGCATGGAAACCCGACACAGAATAAACTGTATGGTAAAATTAAAGAATAAAAGAAGGAATCAATCAGTGGATGGATGAAAAGATAGATGGATAAATGGATAAATGAATAAAAGAATGAATGTGTGAAGAACGAAAACATACCCATCAAGGCTACAGCTACCAACCAGGGAGGAAAAAGACTATCATGTGTTTCCCCCGAGTCATGTAACACCGGCCAACCAAGTCTTTAGAAAAGATTCCTTCTTCATGTTTTGATATTAGTCTCCAGCATCATCTGACGACTGACTATTAGCTTTCTTATGAAAAGTGTTGGCAATGCTGGAGGAATACCAAACTGGAAATTGATCACTTAGCATTGCAAATTGTGCCTCAAGTGTTGATGGGTTACTGAGCAAGAGATCAATGTTTAAGCCTCAGCACTGCCAAGCAACCACTATTGGGCAAGTCCCTTAAGACTTTGTGACCCAGGGTTGCTGTATCATACTGATGCTGCATTCTGACCTCAGCTTCCTTAAAAGCTGGCACATGCACATTAAAGAATTTCAAAGTGCTGTAATGTATATATGACAAATAAAGGCATTTTGACTACCATGTCTAAAATAAGAATAATTCATTGTGTAGCTCAGTAGGACATACTGTAGCAGGCCACATACAGTATATGCACATGGCCCAAAATTCTGTCCATTTTATTTATTTATTTATTTTTTACCTTGTGTGCCAATTCTAACAGCACGAAGATCATTAAAAAAAAAAAAAAAAAAGTTCTAAATTCATAGCATTAATCCATCCATCTAGGAACCACTATACTCCAACTAGGGACAGTGGAGACCAATGGTGATTACCACTGTATTTATCCCTATTTTAGACTGTGGTAGGACCTCCAGTCAACATTCACACTATACGGGCAATTTGGAACCACTACTTAGCCTAATCTGCATGTCTTGGGACTGTGGGAGGAAACCCACCAAGTATGTGGAGAACATGCAAACTCCACCAACACAGACCCGAGGCAGGAATCAAACTCGAACCCTGGAGGTGCAAGGCGACGGTGCTAACCACTTCGCCACCGTGCAACTAACTATGCCCTAGCATAAATTCAATCTAAGTGCTTAGCATCCATCCATCTAGGAACCTCTGTAGTCCATCTAGTGACAGTGGAGACCAATGGTGATTACAATTGGGTTTATTCCCTTTTTATGACTATAGTTGGATGTCTTCACAACATTCACACATGCATTCACACAGTATGGGCAACTTGGGACATCAGTTAAAGCATGTCTCTGGATTGTGGGGAAAAACCCGGAGTACCAGGATGAACCCCATCAGGAGATGGACACGCGAACATGGGAATCAGTGCTAACCACTATGTCAACGTTCCACCAAGTGAATGTGTCTTTACAAAAAACGAGACGCTTAGTAAAATGAAAGACAAAGTAAATTGGTGAACTAAAATACAAAGTAAATTGGTTGTGTTTTAATTTCCTTATTTATGGAAGACAACCTGTTCTATCAGTTAGGGAAATCTGTTTGGTGAACATGTCAAATTCTGCGCAGATCTGCGTAAAGCGTGCGCTGCATGAACACACCTGAGACATTCCGTGAAGCCGACCAATCAGATGCAGCGCGTCGGGGAGAGGTAGCGGGCCGCGTCCAGAGACCGCATACTATCCTACTAACCAGTGATTCAGCGTTGTGCACTAAGTGAAAGATGTTATACTGCAGTGTCGTGCTGTTTAGGAGAGTAGGGTAGTATGGAATTTACAGCATTCCTGTGCACAAAAGGGACGCAGTCGGGGCTGTGTGGCGAAAATACAACATACATATCATCAGTAGTGAAGCACTAGTGAGTCCAAACTTTTCAGCACTTTTGGATTTGGAGGACGCGATGTGGCGGTGACTGCTACCTGACTCAAAAATAAATAAATAAAAACCATTGCAGAGGAGCGACTTCGGGGGAAATCAGTGCTGACCATGCCGTGGAGACCTGTGCGGGGATTTCTGCTGTACTGCATGGTGTTTTCTCAGCTCCATGAGACAGCGGAGTCCAGCGCAGTCCCCAGTGCCTCGAAAAGTTTGGTCTGGGGCCTGGGACTGGAGGCGGACGCCGTGCTCCCTGCTCGATACTTCTTCATCCAGTCCGTGGACAAGGCCGGGAAAAAGTAAGCAGGACTTCAATCACTGTGGACTTCATTCCTTCACAGCAACAAGTTCAGTTAATCTCATCAGATCCCTGCTGAATAAATAGACCATGAATAAATCCTACTAAATTACTGACCACAGCTGGAGAGACGTTTAAGACGGTTCATTTAGATCCGAAAAATATATTTATTATATGGATAATATTCTATGCCACATTATATCAGTGATCCGTTTACACTCTCAGTCTCAAAACAGTGTTGCTAAATCAGAACACACGCAAAAAAAGAAAAGAGTGTATTACGCATGCGCAGCCTCTCAGACTACCTGTGGGGGATTCCAGACTGGGAAATGCAACAATGTAATGCAATGTCCCAAGAGAAACGTGTTATATACTTCTTCTTCTTCTTATTATTATTATTATTATTAATCTTATGTAGTTATGATGGATTCATCTCTTTACCCAGCTTTCCTTTGTTCCTCCACATTTGGGACAAGCACTGCAGGCAAAAGTTGGCCAAATCTGATTTTTATTTATTTTTTTTCATATGTAACACAGAACCTTTTTTTTTTTCAAATAGTAGTCCTCCTCGAATGTCAATTCCATATATGGTCCTAAATCCAATACAGGTCTAACTTTTTGCAGTGTGACGGTGAATGAGGATCAGTGGCGGGATAGTGAGACCTCACCTCATAATAAAGATTCGGGGTGATATTGCTGTAGAAGCAAAATTAGAAAGCATGTATCGCAACCGCTCTGTGTTTGAAAAAGAAATTGCCGTACACCGTCGTAGAAAACACCCAGGTACCAAAGGGAAGCTGAAAGTTTTAAATGTAATTTAAAGAAACTACGTTTGTGAACCAAAAAAGAGACATAATCCCCTTTTACAGCAAGCATGACGTGACACATTGTCTCTCTTGCGTCAGTTTAGGAGCAGGGTTTTGTTCAGACAAATATAGAATACAGATATTAGGTTATTCAAATTAAAATTTTATTTGTCACATACACAGTCATACATAGTTGGATAGGCAGTGAAATGCTTAGGTTATATTGAAAACATAATACAAACAGTCATTAAATGGGCCCCTTTTGCCCACAGTGTGTACAGTATGTAGTATAACTTGTGTAACCTCAAATCGCTGGGTTAAGTTCCCTGATGGGAATCGACCTCAGACCACAGCGGTGAATAGACACGCACACTTTTTGCTTTTTATATTCTGTATATAGGTTTGTTTTTGAATAGGTTTCAAGAATGCCTCTGAGAAAAGAAGAGTGTATTTAAAATTCTTCTCATACATCAATTTGGGATGCTGTTGCAATGATATGATGGACTTAAGGTTACATTTTGCTTAAAAAAAGGGTTATTTTTCCATATGCATAAAGACTTATGGGAAGCCTTGTAGTGTACTACTGATGACTGGTGTGTATAGGATTTTCTTAAAATACACTTTGACCTCAGCTGACACACACCACGCTTTATAGTATGATGCACGGTACATATTATGGTACGATTTTACACATTTTATTTGGTGCCAATTCACACATTACATTTGAACCCCTGTTATTGTAATTGTACTGTATTTCGGTCTATAAGAAAAAATAGCACAAACATTTCTATGCATCTGTTTCATTTATGCCTGTTCATTTATGGTCTACAGTTTTACAACCTCACCTGGAGCCAATACGTTTGAAGTGAAGATCACATCCCTATCAGAACCTTTCTCCAGGATCTGGGTGCAGGTTTTAGACCGTCAGGATGGATCCTTTCTAGTGCGCTACCGCATGTACGCCAGCTACACTGACCTCAGCATTCAGATCCTCCTGAAGAATAAAGACGTGGCCAAGTCTCCATACATCCTCAAAGGTGAGATGTGTATTTTTTTTTTTTTTAATGGTGTGCATTATATCCCAGCATCTTTTTAAGGACATGTAATACTGCAACATCATACAGAGTCACATTGAAGGGATGCCAGAAATAATAACCATGATCTAAGCTTTTTAGTGATTTATTTATTCAGAAATCAATAAAACCCAATAAACTGCCTATAGTTTTATTTTAATTAAACATTTGTTTCCAGTTTCTAACTGCAGCAAATTCTAAATCGACTATATACCTTCACCGTCTTTCTCCCTGTCTAGGTCTGGTGTACCATGAATCATGTAACTGTCCAGAGCCCAGTGGTGCATTGTGGGAGAAACACATGCACTGTCCCTCTTCATTTTCTCAGATCCAGCATGATCTGTCAGTCTTTCCTAAAGTGGACCTGGAACGCAATGCCCATGAAATCCCTCAGCGTTTTGGCCAGAGACAGAGCCTCTGTCACTACACTATCAAAAATAACCAGGTACTTTACTCCATTTGTGTGGAGTTGCTGATCCTCTTTTGGTCACTAGATGGTGATAACACCAACCCAGGTCCTATAGGAGCCCCTGTTTATCTTTCATTTCCCACTTCAATTAAAAAAAATAGCTGATTAGTAAAGTATGTGTGCCAGAAGCTGATAAAACAGTAATATGTGCAGGGCAGGAGTCCTCCAGGACCGGAGTAGAGGACCACTTCCATAGACAAAAGGAGGATAATGGGATCCTTGCTTACCTTTTTTTAATTCAGTTTTCCCAATGTTTATCACTTCTGACATAAAACTCCAAAGTAGTTAACCATACAGTACATCCAAATCTACAGCCTACCACACCACTTTAACATTTCCAACTTATTATAGTACTACATACTTGCCTGCATATGATATGCATTTTATCATGAATAAATCTTGTTTGTTTTTAAAGCCACATATTAAAAAAATGGTAAAAAGTGAAACAATTATTCTGATAGGACATCATTTTATTTTCATTACCATGTGCCATTCTGAGGAGTTTGTCCATGTATTTAGGTGTATATCAAAACACATGGCGAGCACGTTGGCTTCAGGATCTTCATGGACGCCTTTCTCCTCTCTCTCACACGGAAAGTATGTCCCAGTTTCCACATTAGTAGATACACATGAGACAAAGAAACAGTCTGTTTTATTGCCAGTGTACATTTCATTATGTATTTTATTTGCTAAAAAACGTTTGGACTGTAGAGGGCACACTTTAATTACTTTTTTATCAGATCATAAAGTTACAAGATGGATTTTTATTAAATAAAATAATGGCAAAAAGATTGAGTCGCCCATGTCTTATCAGATGATCAGGATTCAATCAATGACTATGATGCTAACTTTGGATTTCCACGCCGTTAGGTTAGGCTTCCAGATCTTGAGTTCTTTGTAAACTTGGGTGACTGGCCCCTGGAGAAAAGACGAACCACTGACAAACTCCATCCCATATTTTCTTGGTGTGGGTCCAATGATACTCGAGATATCGTCATGCCAACCTATGACCTCACAGAGTCTATACTGGAGACCATGGGAAGGTATGGAGTTCATGTAGGAACATGATAACCTACACATAAGTCTTGCTGATTCTCTGTTTGTATTCTTCCAGAGTAAGTTTGGACATGATGTCAGTACAGGCAAACACGGGCCCTGCATGGAGTGAGAAGAATAGTACAGCTTTCTGGAGGGGCCGTGACAGCAGGAGAGAGCGTCTAGAACTGGTGAAATTGGCACGAGCAAACCCTACATTGCTGGACGCCGCTTTCACCAACTTCTTCTTCTTTAAGCATGATGAGAGCCTTTATGGACCACTCGTCAAACATGTTTCCTTCTTTGACTTCTTTAAGGTCAGTGCGGAAGTGATTGAATGACTGACAGTGGATTGATGTTACACGTATGGATGGATCTGCATGTGTTGGTTGCATACCGTTGTATAGATAGAGGGTTGAATGAGTACGTGGACAGACTGAATAAAAGCATGAGTGGCTTGATTTTATGAAAAGGTTTGTGGATGGATCTGTAATGCCATAACAGCATTTTGTGTTTTTCAGTATAAATATCAGATAAATATAGATGGAACGGTGGCTGCGTATCGTATGCCCTACCTTCTGGCTGGAGACAGTGTGGTGTTCAAGCAGGACTCTACGTATTATGAGCACTTCTATAGCCAGCTCCAGCCCTGGGTTCATTACATTCCCATCAAAGCTGACCTCGGTGACGTCTTGGAAAAAATACAGTGGGCTAAAGACCATGATGAAGAGGTACAGGATTCTCACTCTTTCCCTCATTCTTTCACATAGAAAAGTTCTGTTGGCATAAATTGGAGAAGCACGGCTTGCAATAATTCTGCAAGTGCTGCTGTTTAAAATAAGTCCACCGATAGCAATGCAGATCTTGATTTAATTTTATTTTTTTACTTTTTGCCTACTTTACTTTTATACCCCTTGAACTTTTCCACATTTTGTCACGTTACAACCACAAACGTAAATGTATTTTATTGTGATTTTATGTGTGAGACCAACACAAAGTGGCAAATAATTGCGAAGTGGAAGGAAACTGATAAAAAAAATTTTTTTTTAAAAATACAAATAAAAATCTGTAAAGTGGTGTGCATTTATATTCAGCCCCCTTTACTCTGATACCTCTAACTAAAATCCAGTGGAAAAATAAAACTGCACATCACTCTGAACTCACCATTCCCACTGTGAAACATGGTGGTGGCAGCAGCATTATGTTGTGGAGATGCTTTTCTTTAGCAGAGACAGGGAAGCTGGTCATAGTTGATGGGAAGAGGGATGGAGATGAATCTTAGAAGAAAACCTGCAAAAAACTTGGGACTGGAGCTTGAAGTTCACCTTCCAGCAGGACAACGATTCAAAACATACAGCCAGAGCTACATTGAATGGTTTAGATAAAGGCATATTCATATGTTAGTATGGCCCAGTCAAAGTCCAGAACAAATGCATCCCACACGTTTCAGATATTTATTTGTAAAAAAAAAAAAAAAAAAGAAAGAAAGAAAAATCGAAAACCATTTATTATTTTTCGTCCACTTTACAAATATGTGCCACTTTGTGTTGGTCTGTCATAAAATTCCCCCCAAAATACTTTTACTTTTGTGGTAATAACGTGACAAAATGTGGAAAAGTTCGAGGAATATTTTTGCAAGGCACTGTCTTCATTATTAAAACAATCCCATTTGTTAACCTTGTTAAGCACTCAATCACACTGTCTTTAAATAAGCACAAATTCAATCATATTAATTTATAGAACAGCTTTTAACCTTCTTTCACATGACACATCTTGTAAACAGTAACTGATTTAAAAACCGTTACCAATTACCTACTCAAAAAAAGCTGAATTTTGTACTTACATAGCCCAGCAAAAATCTTTTTGTATAATGATATGTAATAATTAAAGATTTGAAGGAAATTTTTGCTTGTAGTAACTCCTCTTGAAACGTTTCTGAGACATGGATTACAATCTGCATTAGTGGGTGTTTCTCAGATGCAGTGAAATTCACCTGAACAGCCGACTTGAAACCAAAGCGTGTGCTGTTATGAAAGAAAAGCACCACCTATTAGATCTTTCTCAACACTGTAGTCAGGTATTGATGGGAAACAATAAATGAACATTGTTGACTGTTCAGTTTTACCAAATTTCATTAAATGCTGGTAGAGATATTATTTAGAAAATGTATAAGATGACCAGACAGCTCTAACAAAATCTTTTTCTTATTACTATTTAATTACTAACAAAGTTTTGTGGTTTGATAACAGAAAGGATTTTATTCTCGGTTGTTTTCTCTGGGACGTTTGGGCCAATGGATGGGTAATATAATCATAACCATATCCATAAAGAACATAAAATAAAATTTGAGATCATAAATGCGTTCTTACAAATGACAATGCATTTCTAAAAGCTTTTTTATTTGAATATTTAATTTTTTAATTTTATTTAATCCTTTCAACCATCTTCTATGTCTTTGCTTTACTTTGCAGGCTAAGAAAATTGCACAGGCTGGACAACAATTTGCACGTACCCATCTGATGGGTGAAAGTATCTTCTGTTACTACTTTAAACTTTTCCAGGTAATAATTCACAGCTATTGCAACATATTTCTCTCTGATTTTTAAAAACAGCACATGCATTTGAACTTGTGTTGCTTACATTAAGTTTCATAGGTTTAAATCACACACAGAAGTTTAAATACTGTTTAACTTTCCAGTAACTCCATAGACCTGATCAGGCCCCTTGGAACAGAGCAAAGAAGTTGGAGACGCACCACAAGTCCAGATTCTTATACTTATTATATGTGATCATTTGTGACCATATTTATTAATTGGCAGCATTGATTTTTATAGGCAGCTCAGGGTTTCCTGGTAAATCCTAACTCTTGTTTTTTTGGTTACTGTAGTCATGCTACTGAATACAATCTCCTGTACTTCCTCTTTTAGCTTATATATCTTAATTATCAGTTAATGTATCTTGGCATATTTATGGGTGCATTTTTCTAGCATTTGCTAGATGTCTTATACAGAATGCCTTATAGACGGCATATCTAATCTTCTATCTGTCCCAGCAATTTTATGTGATAATGTCAAGGGCGCACAGGTTAAATAATGCAAAGTCAAATAAAACAATTAATCTTTAAACTCGCATTTCAACCTCAAAGCACTTTCTAGTTGTAAAACAGTGTGTTGGTTTAAGGTGTGAGATTTAATACGTTCATAGCTCCTTATAATGTAGTTTTTCTTTCTAGGTATGTTTTGAAAGTTTTTTTTTTTTCTTTTCATTATTTGTGTGTAACTATTTTCCTGTCTCGTTTTGTGTATATCCTGTAGGAGTATGCAAAGCTGCAGGTAACTGAGCCTAAAATACGGGATGGCATGGAATTGGTAGAACAGCCCAAAGATGACCTTTTTCCATGCTACTGCCATAGGACCAAGGTGTGTGTTTTACCTTACGATATGTGAAAGCTCTTTCCCTTATGTTAGTCATTATTCTTTTCTGAAACATAACTGATTGGATTATATATTAAACATTAAATAACCGTTAAAGGATTTTTTTATGGCATACTGATGTGTTAAACACATTCTTCACAGAATGTGAAGAAGCAAATCACTGGTTCAGCAAATTGACAGTTTATTGCCATGTAACACTGATGTTTAGATATTATTTTATTATCGTTTTTTATGGCTTTTAAAATGGCCATATTGTTTTTGAGCCAACTGCATAGACACTCTGTTGATTGTTTACAGCCTGTTGCTCAAAAATTCATGGCGACATGACATTTTATGAACCACCAATTAAGTTGATTTAATGACATTTTATCCTGTTTTTCCTCATTTTTTTTATAGGTCAAAGATGAGCTTTGAGCATCGTCTTACTGCGATTGTGAAACAGCTGCCTTATGTGACTCGACACATCCTGATCTCTTATTTCTTTTTTTATTATAACAAGCACCTCAACAATTTCAGTGCTTCGTCAATGTATTTTCCACTGCTGTTATTTATAATGTATTGTTTCCTTTTTTTAAATCTCAAAATTAAATGTACTCATTTGTAAAAAGAAGTTTTGGATTTCTTAATTGCACAAAGAGGCGGAACGGTGGTGTAGTGGTTAGGACTGTCGACTTGTTCCAGGGTCGAAAGTTCGATTCCCACCTTGGGTTTGTGTGAGTTTGCACGTGTGCTTAGTGGGTTTCCTCCAGGTCCTCCAGTTTCCTCCCACAGTCCAAAGACATGGAGATTAGGTTACAATTGCCCGTTGTGTGTGTGTGTGCAAAGTTTTAGCACCCTGTTCAGGATGTTTCCTGATTTACGTATATATGGTATAGAAGATGAATGATTAAATAATTAAACAAAGTTGTAAACAAAACCAGGTCTGATTATCAGGTAATATTATTAGTTTGCCTGATCGAGGAGGATTTTTAAAAATGTTATGAATGCCAGAATAAAGAAATAGAAGGGCATATCTTCCTAAAGTTTTAAGAGGTGAAGGACATGGTACAAGGTGGTATCAACGAGTTTCAAGATTATCTGTTTACAAGAACGTACTTTATTACTTATTAATACAGTCTCCTGTGTTAATAAAGTCCCCTACATATGAACATTTGAGTTTCAAACTTTCAAAGAAGCGAACATGCATTTACATGTGTTCAATTGCAGAAGTTAAATCACATGTCCGGGGTACATTGTCACATGCATGTAGCATGCTGGAAGCGAGCATAAATGCAGCGGCAATGAACCTGATACTGCTTCCAAGAAGAAGCGCCAAGCAATAAGATGGTGACAAAAGTGAAAACAATTGAGAGAATGGAGTGAGGTGAAAAGATGGCAAACATCGCTTGTTCTTGTAACATGAATCATCAATCATCTGTTTTCTGAAAAATCTGATTTAAAGTGTAACCAATTCCAAAGAAAGCACTTATTTGGCCTCAGTCACTTCTGTATATGTTCAGGTACACAATGCATTGCACTGTGATTCTACACAATAACCTAATCCCTTTGAATATCTGTTTTTAAGAGCTGTTCTTACCTACTGCTTTGACTTTTTTTTTTTTTTCAATTCATCTAGGTTAATTCAGCTCTAAATTTAAAGTTTTTTTTTTTTAGTTCAGAAACGTTTCAGCAGATATGCAGTAGGTATTTATTTAAATGATGCACTGTTTGATAGCAGGACTAGCTTATGCGAATACTCCTCCATGCCACAAGAGGGCGACATACAACAGCTCCATGCTGTCACATTCAGATCAGGAACGGAGATCATGGCTGTCCGTGAGGTAGTGGGTGTCCTTACTGTTTAGTGGTTTGTTGTTTAACCATAGTAAACTTTAATAAAAATGGTAGGATATACAAAGCGTTTAGCGTTTTCTTGGTTAAGATCGTGCCTGTAAACTAGTTTATTTGAAATAATGGCGGCGCAACGAAACGCTAGATAAAGCTTGGCTCTGTTTTTCTAAACACAATTCCCAAAAGTCCGTGCCTGAGCTTCACTGTAGACTTTCCCAATGAGTTTGCTGTTTTTGTCTGGTTGTCTCGGTCACATGCTGTGGTCAGTCCGGCTGCAGTATAATCACAGTATAATTATAATATATAAGTGCACGTGTTAACCGGGTTTTACGGTAACCACCCTGCCAAGTTCTAAAGTAATAGCCAGATCAGTAATTCATTCAAGATTCAAGAATTTTATTTTATTCTTGAAATATATATATTTTTTATTAGTGAAATGCAATGCAACTCCAGACTGTGCAAATTAATTAAAATTAATTAAATATAAATTAATTAAAAATTTAATATAAATTAATTAAAAATAAATTACAATAAAAGAAGTATGTATGTAGAAAATAAAAATGTAATAAATTATATACACTCACTCATCTTCTGTTGTTGTTGGACTTTTGGCTGCTCTCGGCAAGGGGTCACCACAGCGGAATATCCAGTCCGCACAACAGCTTGGCACAGGTTTTACGCCGGATGCCCTTCCTGACGCAACCCTCCCATTTATCCGGGCTTGGGACCGGCACTGCGTCCAGTCACTCACTCATCTTCTATACCGCTTTATCCTGTATTCAGGGTCACGGGGACCTGGAGCTTATCCCAGGAGGCTTAGGTCACGAGGCAGGGTTCACCCTGGACAGGGTGCCAATCCATCACAGGGCACACACACACTCACACACCCATTCACACACTACAGGCAATTTGGTAACGCCAATTCGCCTAACCTGCATACCTTTGGACTGTGGATACCCAGAGGAAACCCACCAAGCACGGGGAGAACATGCAAACTCCATGCACACACAGACGGGAATTGAGCCTGGCCGGGAATCGAACTCGGATCCTGGAGGTGCAAGGCGACAATGCTAACCGCTACACCGTGCCCAAATTATATACAATATGGTATAAATAGAAAAAAATTAAGAATTTTGTTGTTCAAAAAGTGAAACCAGTGCAATGATATTAGATAAAGATAGTGACTGTGTAAAAGTGGCTATGTGCTGAATTTGTTAGTCATTGGTGGGGTTGAGTATTTATTGCCCTTATAGCCTGGTGGAAAAAGCTACTGTTCAGTCTTTCAGTTCGTGCCCTGAGTGACCAGATGGCAGCCACTGAAACAAATTAATTTCAATATTCAAGTTTTTCTCTCTAGAATAGTGTTTATTTTGCAAGTTTGTTCAAATACAATGCATTTCTTTTGTAAACACTATCTCCATAATAAGGAATGCTCGCCCTATCATCCGGAGATCGCAGGTTCGAACCCCGGGTGATGCTGTTTTCCTCTCACAGCCGGAGGCACAGAGAGAGCTGATTGGCCGAGCTCTCTCAGGGGGGAGGGATGAGAGGTACTCGCGCTCCCACATTAATCACGGCTCTACAGCCAATCTGGGGCGTCTGTGAGCTCGCGCACGCGGAATGATCGGCTAGCACTTTCCTCCAAGTGTGTTACTCCGCCCCTAATGGTGCGCGAGCAAGCAGTTCGAAAAGATGCGGTCGGCTGACGTCCCGTGGTTGGGAGGAAACACGTGATAGTCTTCGGCCCTCCCGGCTGAGTGGTAGTGGTCCCTTAATGAGGGAGCCGGGGAGGAATTGGCCACGACTAAATTGGGGAGAAAATTGGAAATACCCCCAAAAAAATAATAAAAAAAAAAAGATCATTTCTGTATTTTCCTTTAATATGAATTTGACACTTTTATCTTTAATAGGGGGCACTGGCTCAGTGATAAATTTCTTGTCTGCCATGCAGAAGGCCTGGGTTTGGTTCCCACCCAAGGGCGTGCCAGTCCCAAACCCGGATAAAATGGGAGGGTTGTGTCAGAAAGGGCATCTGGCATAAAACCTGTGCCAAGTTGTGTGCGGATCAGAATGTTCGCTGTGGCAACCCCTCGAAGAGAACAGCCAAAATAGTTACAATTTGTTTCTTTAATAGACTGGATTTACAATGTGGCCAATACTTCTCAGTTTCACCAAGCCAAAGTGAGTTAGTTAGCTTCACAGATCAGTTATGCAGATGTTTCTCACTTCTAGGAGAAAGTGTCCATCCCTTTTGGATCTAAAGAGTTGCAGGGTGCCCTCATGGTTCCTGAAACAAATTGCATACAAACCGCTCTTATCCTTACACATGGAGCAGGGGGAGATATGAACATGAAGCCATTAATGTCTTTGGCCCAAGCCGTCGCCACATCCGGTTTTCTCTGCCTTCGTTTCACATGCAAAAGCCTGAACTTGACACACAGAGTGAGAGCCTATGAAGCAGCCGTGGTAAGTGCAGGTATATTTATAGTCCTGGTCATTGCACTCCTGGTCATACATGATCTCACAAGCAGGGTTTTTTTTTATTTTTTTTATGTTTTTACAGATGTACTTGAAAACCCATAATAGATTTACACTGAGTAACTTGTTCCTTGGAGGTGAGTATACAGTTTTAATTGTAAATTACAGAGCATTGTAAATCTCAGGCTGTCTGGACGCTGGCATCTGTACTTCTGATTAAAATGATTCTCAAATTAAAATTTTAGTTGTCACAAACACAGTCACACACAGTACGATATGCAGTGCTTATAAATGCTTGGGATTCTCTTTACAAACTCAAGCTTTTTGGAATACGGTTTGTGTTTCAGGACGTTCAATGGGAGCTCGAGCTGCTGTGGCTCTAGGCAGACATTTGAGTGCCAAGGAAGAGGTTAATATCCAAGGACTGTTGTGTGTGTCTTTCCCTCTCCATCCTCCTGGCCAAACACATGCTCATGCTAAACGTAGTGAGGACCTGAGAGCGCTTTCCCACATTCCTGTGCTCTTTGTATCCGGCACTTCAGACAACATGTGTGAACGTGTGAGTTTCTAAAAATGCACTATTTTATTCTCTTTGAAATTTCCAATTCCAGAATGGATTCCCAGAATATTAGAAAACTTTTTGGATTTAAAAAGAAATTACAATAAAACAGAACTCTAAATAACAAAGATAAAACCGACATCTTAGAGGTAAATAAGTGAATTGATATCAAGACGAAAATGAGTCAACCATGCACAGCAAGCATTTACAGTACATTTGATGAACAGATCCATTATTGGATGATTATAATAAAGAATGTAAGTACTCTACAGTCTATAATATATCTATAGTATTATTGAGTCACTGATAACTTTTTAATTCCAGATATTGAACATTCCAGAGAAAAATGAATACAGTACATTGTGCCAAATGTCAAAATTTTAAGAATTATCTTGTAAGGAGCTGTACTTCCTCCTCAGCAACTTCTGGAACATGTTGTGGAACAGATGCAGAGCCCAAGCTCAGTGTATTGGGTGGAGGGAGCCAATCATGGACTGGCAGTGAAGGGGAGAACTGAGGAGTCTGTGCAAGATGAGATCAACTCACAAATCATTACATGGATACTAAAACATGTCTGAATATGGATGCTATACTGACATGACTGGTCCAATATTATCTGCAAACACGATTTGGAGGTGCTATTATGTTCTATGTTTTCTATGTGTGAAGAGAAAATAACACTATTTTTGTAAATAAATGAATCTTTATATTGTGATGGTCTTCTGATGTACTTTAAAAGCCTTGTTAAATATTTACCCCTTAGGGGAAAATAGGAAAAAATCCTAGAAGGTGCTCATTCTATGTATTCTGTTAGACAGCAGGGTTTTTTTATGCACCGGGTCAGTAGTGGTGGTCCCATTCAGGTTTTATTATTATTATTAGTAGTAGTAGTAGTATTTTTTCGGGGGGTCTTGATATATATATATAATATATAATAAATTGGGTGCATGAAATTGTCCAAAATGTCTTGGTATACTGAAGCATTGAGAGTTCCTTTCACTGGAACTATGGGGCCGAGCCCAACCCACACCAGTTCCCACATGACTGCACACTAGTGCACAAAGCAAGGTCCTTAAACACATGGATATGCGAGTTTGGTGTAGAAGAACTTGACTGGCCTGCAGAATGTCCTGACCTCAATCCGATAGAACACCTTTGGGATGGATTAAATTGGAGACTGTGAACCAGGCCTTCTCGTCAACCATCAGTGTATGACCACACAAATGCGGTTCTGGAGGAATGGTCAAAAATTCTCATAAACACACTCCTAAACCTTGTGGAAAGCCTTCCCAGAGTTGAAGCTGTTCAAAGAGTGGGCCAACATCATATTAAACCCTTTGGATGTTTCTCAATTTCATATGCACGTGAGGGCAGGCGAGTGAATACTTTTGGCCATATAATGTGTATACACACACACTATATGGACAAAAGTATTTGGCCAAACCTGCAATGACATTGTATCCTGTAGTCTTGTTGCCATAGAAAAGGGTCTTCCCAAACACTTGCCACAAAGTTGGAAGCTTAGCATTGTCCAAGATTTTTTGGTTTGCTGAAGCATTAAGATTGACCTTCATTGTGGATAAAGCGTCTAATTGAAACACCTGAATGTAATAATTAATAGGTTTGGCCAAGTACTTTTGTCCATATAGTGTGTATATACAGGTGCACACTTAATAAATTAGAATATCATCAAAAAGTTGATTTATTCCAGTAATTCAATTCAAAAAGTGAAACTCATATGGTGTTCATTACACAGAGAACGATATATTTCAAGGGTTTCATTTTGATGATTATGGCTCAGCTAATGAAAATCCAACATTCAGTATCTTAGGAAATTAAAAGACTGTGAAAAAATTCAATATTGGAGACTCATGGTGACACACTCTAATCAGCTAATTAACTTAAAACACCTGCAAAGGTTTAATGAGTCTTTAAATGGTCTTTCAGTCTGGTCCACCCTGCACATGAAGAGTAAGACACAAAAGTCATTGCTAAAGAAGCTGGCTGTTCACATAATACTACATCCAAGCACATTAATGGAAAGTTAAATGGAGGGAAAATATGCTAGAAAAAGGTGCACAAGCAACAGGGATAACCACAGCCTTGAGAGGATTGTTCAAGAATGTGGGGGAGATTCATAAGGAGTGGACAAGGAGCTGGAGTCAGTGCTTCAAGAGCCTCCATGCACAGACGTATCCAGGACACCGGCTTCAACTGTCGCATTCCTTGTGTCAAGCCACTTTTGAACCAGAGGCAACGTCAGAGGCGTCTTACCTGGACTAAGGACAGGACTGTTGATCAGTGGGCCAAAGTCCTCTTTTCAGATACAGTATAAGTATTTTATTTATTTTTTATTTTTTTTAGGAAATCAAGGTCCCAGAGTCTGGAAGAAGAGAGGAGAGGCACAGAATCCTGTGGGCCAGTGTAAAGTTTGCACAGTCAGCGGTGGTTTGGGGAGCCATGTCATCTGTTGGTGTTGGTCCAAAGTACTTTATCAGGTCCAAGGTCAGTGCAACCATATACCAGGACGTTTTTTGAGCTCTCCATGCTCTATGGAGTTGCTGATTTCATTTTCTAGCAGGACTTGGCACCTGCCCACACTGCCAAAAAAACTAATACCTGGTTAAAGGACCATGGTATCCATGTGCTATGGGGTATTATGAAGAGGAAGATGCAATACACCAGACCTAACAACACAGCCTGGGCTTTCATAACACCTCACCAGTGCCACAGACAGATTGCCTCCATGCAATGCTGCATTAATGCAGTAAGTCATACAATGGGATCCCCAACCAAGTATTGAGGGCTGTACATGTTCATACTGTTCAGTAGTTCAACATTCCTGTGTTTAAAAAAAAACTTAAGTAACTTTCTAATTTTCTGAGATACTGAATTTTGAGTTTTCATTAGATGTAAGTCATAATCAAAATTTATATAATATAATGAGTTTCACTTTTTGAAAAGAACTACTGAAATAAATCAACTTTTTCGATGATATTCTAATTTATTGAGATGCACGTGTCTGTGTATACATGTATATATATTTTCCAAGCTGTGAATGTGCTCTTTTTGTTATAAACCATCTTTGCTTCTGATTTCAAACACCTGCTACTGTACATGATTGAGCATTTAATGGAGGGAGGGAAAATCATCAATGTTACCATTTCAAGTGCTACTCACACCACTGTGGTTATGTAACGTAAGTTAACTAAGTAACGAAGTAAATGTTCTCAGTTAAATTCCAAACACAAATTAAAGCTGGTTAGGTAATCGATAAAGCAGGCTAAGGTTAAGCTTGGAGACTGAGCACTATAATGTGTGTACCACGTTCAAAGATCTGGTCCACGCAAGGAAACACTAATCCTTCTAAGGTGAGTGGTCAATTATTCAACCAGTGTTCTCCTAGGGGGCGGCACAGTGGTGTAGTGGTTAGCACTGTCGCCTTGCACCTCCAGGGTCTGGGTTCGATTCCCGGCCAGACGTGATTTCTGTCTGTGTGTGCATGGAGTTTGCATGTTCTCCCTGTGCTTGGTGGGTTTCCTTTCACAGTCCAGAGATATGCAGGTTAGGCTAATTGGCAATCCCAAATTGCCCGTAGTGTGTGCCCTGCGATGGATTGGCACCCTGTCCAGGGTGTGCCCTAAGCCTCCTGGAATAGGCTTCAGGTCCCCGCGACCCTGAATACAGGATAAAGCGCTATAGACGATGAGTGAGTGTTCTCTTAGGAGCTTCTTAATTCTTACCAAAAGTGCCCATTAAGTGAATCTTGCTAAGGGACATTCAACCAAATATTGAGTGTGCCCTATTATTAATGTTCACCCTGCACATATAATTTTCATTCTGTGCATTAAATTCTAGCAGATGCCTTCTTTTAAAAAAATATACATTCTATAATAATTTTCCCCCACAAAGAGACTAGTTTGAAAATGTTTGTTGTAAGCTCAATAATGCCATGACATTCATATTCATGATGAGTGTATGAACACTTCAGGGCATACAGTATAAGCTTCTGAGCAGTATTGTATCTATGTGCATTGGCAATGCATTGCAGATTTTTTCAGTTATCTAATTTTTTCCCCCCAGTAAAGGACAATAATAATATATGTAAAGAAAGATTTCGTGAGAATTTCATCAACAGTTAGGCAAGGAAAAATTTATCTAAATCTATTAAATCTATTAATCTATTTTAAAATTGAAAACTGAATATTTTTGTCCAATTTAGACAAGAGTTTAGACTCTTAATAGTAAGCGGAAATAACCATCTGATTCAGTGAAAAGACACGAAACCCCCATCAGTACAGCTTTTCACAAGGAATTCCTGAAATATTTTCTAAGTAGGCTATTCTAAATATTTATATTTCTTCACTCTTCTTCTATACTGCTTATCCTGTGTACAGTGTGACAGAGGACCTGGAGCCCATCCCAGGAGACTTTGGACATGAGACAGGGTACCTGGACAGGGTGCCAAACCATTGCAGGGCACACACACACATAGGGTTGGGTACCGAAAACCGGTGCCAATACGGAACCGGTACCTATAGAACCGGTATGTACCCGACCGAAACAGAA
>JAQMYG010000035.1:8573982-8588675 GCA_030014215.1 Clariallabes teugelsi
GTAGTTCAAGCCTTTTATTGTTTTAATATTGATGATTGTGGCATACAGCTCATGAAAACCCAAAATTCCTATCTCAAGAAATTAGCATATCATGAAAAGGTTCTCTAAACAAGCTGAATGGCAGAATGGACATCAATGACGTAGCAGGATGAAGGTACATTCTCAGAAGAAAAAGGTACACAGTGGTACAAATAATGTTCCTCAAAGGACAGTTTTGTACCTTTTAGATTAATGTATTTTTAATGGTACGGAAATGACCTCTGATGGCACATTTTTTTTTACCTTTTAAGGTACAACTTAATTGTTTTAACATAAAGGGTACAGAATGTTCTGGACAGTGGGAAGAGTTTAGCTTTACCTCAAAACAACATTGAAAATCCAACAGTGCATAGAGTAGGAGAATCCAGCAAGCTGTTAATAAGTTATAAAGTCTTGTCAATCTCACTTGCATAGCTTAGGGTAGCATGTAGCTAATACTGTGTATCATGCAAACATACTGCCTTATGTCCCTTACAAAAAATACCTGCAGTTTCTGGGGAAAAACTTCAGGTTCAACTTCATTTGGACAACAAAACACTTCTCTGAGTTTTCTTCTTGATAAGCATTTGCTTTATTTGTTGTCTTTTGTTAATAGACTCTGCAAAGCCTCAAACTCACATGACACTAAGGAGACTCGTCCAGCCCAACCAATAGCAGCTGTTATAGGTGAGTAAATTGAGTTAATATTTTAATAATATTTGGTCATTCCACATATAATCAACCAGAAGTCATCAAATTCACATTACATTCTGAAATCTTAATTAATTAACAGGGTCGCTATTAAAAACAGCAAACTCAAGTCATTATTTAGCAGTAGTTTAGGACATAATGACAGAAACAGATCGTTTCTCAGTAAAACATGTAAGGTTGAGTATATATGGAATGATTCCATTTTAGTTATTTAAATGTGTTTTTGACACAACTCTTGTGTCTTGCTGTTTGCTTTTCAAGAATGCCATAAAGTGACGTAAGGGCAGGTGAAAGTGTTTATTCAAACAAAGTTGAAGAATGAGTCATCAACCTCTCTTGGCTTCCAGCTGCAGACCTCAAGCCTTGTAATATATTCACATCCTCGACCAGTCATACACTGATTAACAGCAGTATCTCCTAGCAGCAGCACTGTTGAACAGCAATATTGCTAAGTGTAAAAGTGCTTTCGTGGTCTGTTTTTTTAGTTGTTTTTAGTGTTTTAAGTGTGTTGCAGTAGCTGTTTAACTGTAGTATTGAAGTATTACTGCAATATATTGTAGGATTACTGCATTACTGTATATTGCAGGATTACTGCAGGATTACTGCATTATATTGCAGGATTTCTGCAGTAAAAGATACAAAATGCAGTGTTTTCATGTCCAAATCACTGTGTACTGCATATGTAGAAAACTGCAGTTTTGACACATGAAAACTGCAGTTGTTTATTGTACAAGGTAGCTTAGCACAAACATGTTAGCTCCTGGTGACTAAGATAATGCCTGATGTAAAAAGATGTTCACGAATATCAGCTGTGGTGTAAATGTTCTAATGTATTTCACTCAGTTTTTAGATCGCTTTTGCTTACGTTAGCTATTTGGTTTAGTTTTTGTTTAGTTTATGAGACTGCTATCTATAATGTTATTTAGCACAAACACTTTAGCTCCAGGTGACTAAAATACTATATTACTGTATGTATCTTACAGATTTTCGTGATATTCAGATTTTAAAATAAAAAAGGGAGTTGTTGTATGACATTACAAACACTTGTGTTGTCTTTATGCATGATCATTAGTGTTTAATGATGATGATGATATACATTTGTTTATTTTATTTTGTTATCATGCTCATGGTTTTTTAATATCTTTTTTTCTAAACAGTTGTGACAGTGAAAATTATCAGCCACCTGTTTAATAGAAAGCAAATGTAAACAAGCAGGCAAGATACAGACAGCCATCACTGTCATGGAAACCACAGACTGATGATTCCTGCCAACATGGCAATCTGGTCCACAACTGGGGTCTGGATTCGGGATTAATCGCTTTTTTATTGGATGGACACACAATAAGTGGATGGACACAAAATAAGTATCTGCACCAGTGACTGCGTACAGCAAGCACATGGACTGACCTCAGTATGTACTGCCATATTAATGACATAAATGTGCCTTCTGTGTATAAGATTTTGCTTGCCCATGGTACAAATAATGTTCTTGATGGTACAAACAGAACTTGTTTAAATATGTTTCTATAAGTACAATTCTTTGCCCTTGAAAGGTACTACCCCAGTGACAATGATTTGTACCTTCATTAGTACAAAACTGTACTTTTATTTCCGAGAGTGTATTAAACTACACTGAGATATTCTGTGCAGATGATTTAAATTAGATTGGATCTTACTGGGTCAGTCCTAAACATTGATTAACTTTGAGGCCATTCCTTTGTTGAGTTGGATTTGTGCCTTGAGTTTTTGCTGTCAGTGATTACAGCTATCTTGAATTGGGTCCCATTTCCAGTTTTTATTATGGGTCCCATTTCCAGTTTTTATTATGCTGCCACCACCACGCTTCAGATTTTGTCTAGAACAGATAAAACATTTGTCTTGGCATCCAGAGAAGTGTTACTGTGAAGCTGGTTTTTTTTGTTGTTGTCCCTGATCAGTTTTTTAAAGGCTTGCTTTGGCACTAAAGTGGTAGACTACAGGTAACATTTCACATCCTATCTGTCAATTTCTTCTTCTTCTTCTTTTTTTTAAGTACACAGTAATTTGTAAATTAGATAGATTGAAAAATCACTTAAATCCTAGTTTGTTTTAAAACATCTGTGGAATGCTTTAAACACACAATCTGGTGTAAAATAAAGCTGAGCATGCTGGTATTAAAAATAAAAGAACAGATTTTTTGCACATTATGTAATCACAAAAAATAAGAGTTCTTCTTGTTCCTCTTGTTCTTCTAAAGATTTTTTTCCCACCATCCGGGGCTTTTGGGGTCTTATTTTGCTCAAAAAGTCAGATAGGATATAATTATATATGAAAGATAGGATGCAGATATAATTTGCAGATAGGATGGAATGTGCTGCCATTAGGACACCTGAGAGTTTGAAATCTCACACGAAGCCTAGTACACATTTAGAGTTCACTGAGCTGAACAACTTTCACATTTCATGTTATGGGCTCAACTCAGTTATTTTGGTTTGTTTGCAAAATGCCCCCCATAGATTTTGATATACAACATTACAACAACAAACACTGAGAATGCAAAATTGTGGAGGAATTTTTGGATATCCGTGAGGATGCCTTAAACCTATGCCAAAAAGTGGTTAATAACTTTCTGTGTGACATTATATTAAGTGACATTACATTGAGAGACATCATAGTGTGATGCTTTTTTTCCAGCATCAGAGGCTTTTTGGAGATCTAAACATAAAAGTCCCACCTTTTCTAAACTTATGTCATAATAGTATCGTTATGTCCCCTTTAGATGCATCTGCCTATAGTAACCACTGTCTATCTGGTGCACCCGCATGGCGATGGTGCTGGGCGCTTGGGCCCACTCATCATTGCTGGCAACTATATTATTATTTATTAACTATTTAATGTATTTACAGCACTATAATTTGCCTTTAGACAATTAGTAGACGCTCTTATCCAGAGCAACTTATAAAAGTGCTTTGAAGTTTTCATCATTGTATAGATCCTTACACTGGTTACTACTAATTAAGTACCATCAGGTAAACATTGTTGGGAAGGTTTTTTTTGTTTGTTTGTTTGTTTTTTTTAAGTCCTTGAGAGATGGTGGGACCAGTCGGGTAGTGCTGAAGGATCGGGTGTGATTAGAGCTTGGAGGTAAGTGGGTGCTGGCATGTTGAAAAAATCAGCATAAGCGAGTAAGGTTAGCAATGTGTGGGGAAAATTGACTGTTGATTGTCGAATGTTGTGGCCAGTGGCTGAAGGAATCGTATTTACAATAATATTTAGTTAACATTTTTTTCTTTTGTCACATAAATAACATCTGCTTATAAAATTTATAAGATGTAAAAAATATGACCCCCCCCCCCCCCCGTTTCAACAAGGATAATAATGCAATTAAAATATTTCCTAAATTGAATTTAAATTTGAGCTAATCAGTTGTTAAATGCATATTATTAAACAATTAAAAAAGCAACAGACATTTATTTAAACACAAATCATTTTACTTATTCTCTCATGAGCACAGAAAAATGTTAAAAACACTGAACATGGTATAATTGTGAAAGCAACAGGACAAATATAAACAGAATATCTAAAACATTGCTGTACAGTCATGTGATCTCATCATAGTCACGACATTTCAGGAACTTACAATCTTGAGCTACAAGACGTTAAGACAATTTTATTTCAGCCATTTTAACCAAATAATTAAATAGAGGCTATGTAATAAATATAAATGTCTCAATATATTAAGTTATAGGCTCACATTCCCACAAGATTTAGTTTGTGGCTACAATATAGAAATTTGTGGTCATTCCTTTTTTTAAATAAAAAAAAGCAAGTCATCTTACTGTATCTGTATACATTTGTAAAATTATCACTGCCAAAAATGTTGCTATTGATTTACCTGGAACTAACCAGTTTATGTAAGTTGCTCTGGATAAATGCTGTAAATTTAAACGTAAGTGTAAATTTTATTAAATAGTGTATGCTGAGCAGTGAAGCTGTTGAGAATGTGTATTAATTTTCAATTATAAGAACAATGTGCAAATTCAATACATGCTGACTTGATACTGATGTTTTAAAATGCACATTACTCTCAAATGTTGTAAGAGCACTCTTTTTACTGGCACAATAATACACATTGTTTTCCTGTCATCTACCACCTGCCACCAAAATATATCCCAAAAGTCTCTATATAAAGAGTGTTTTTTTTTTTTTTTGCAAAATATTTTTCAGAATAATTAAAAAAAATAATAAAAATTAAAAATAATGTCTATATTTTGTGTATTATTATATTCCATAGTGTATCAGGAAATGATACCACAAAGGTCATTTAAAGGACTCCATTCAAAGTGCAATTACATGCATAACACCAGAAGTGTTAACATGAGTTCATGAGTGGAAGAGGTTAAAAAAAAAAGATTCCCATACGTATTGAGAATTTGGGGCACGCTGTACTTTTTCAACAGGCTTGAGAACACTACTAAATAATGTGTCTGGACAGACAGCTCATTCCACTAGCCAGGGGCAAAATGGTGCTGGCAGAAAACACCCTTCTGTCAGCAGAAGGCAATTTAAATGAAAAGAGAGTCTGATGCCAGCTCACAGGTGAGTGACTGTTCCCTTGCCTTCAGTGTTCCCATTCTCATCACTTTGAAACCCTCCATTGTCCAAAGCATGCCCCTTCTTGTCTTTACATGACGCAATGTCAGCAGCTCCATCATCGTCTTCTTCAGTAATCCCATAGCGCCTCTTGTACAGCTGGTAACCTGAAACAGGAGACCATGAGACTTGTGTCAAAAAGCTGTCAACTGAACAAAAATTTACAGATTTGTGCTTCTAAATGAGAATAGATCATAAGATATAAATAGGTAAATATGAACATTTTCAAGTGACCTTCTACTCATTTCCTAGATTTTCAATTAGGAAATTTTTGCACTACAGATCCATCACTTAAAATATACAGTAGTTTGTCAATAATTATAGTGAATTGAATAAATGGCAGAAGTGCCTACCTCCAATTGCAAGCATGGCCACAACAAGCTGAAAGATGCTGTAGATTAAGGGGAAGGAGAACATGACTTCCAGCTCTTCAGGAGCGAAGGACAACTGAACAATCGTGCTGCACAGCTGTGAGTTCTGAAAGCCAGTCTCCAGCGCAATAGTGCGACACCTGGAGCGAACACATATAACCAAAATATTTTTGAAAAGGATCTATATTGAACTTAGTAAAATATTTTTACTGTAAGCTTAATATAAAACTGCTGAAAAACACCAGTTAGTCTGCACATTCATATATTCATGAAAAAGGCAGTAAATCTTTGCTGTGATATTTTTATCGGCTCAAAAAGAAGCAAAGAGCCAAAGATAGACAAGGATACGTTGTATTACCTGTACCAGGGCTGTCCCACAAATCGAGCTAGCAGAAAGCCCAGGCCAAAGCCGACTAGTGGGTAGACGGCTCCAATTATCCATAGAGAAGGAGCAATTATCCATGATGACTGGTACAACACGCCACCGACCACAGCAATGATGACTATCAGAAGGATGCCCACGATAGAGCCAAACTACAGAAGGAGGTATATAAATATATAAACACATTCCATATACCAGTGTCAATGAAAAGAAATAGGATGTGCAATGTACTGTAATTGTAAGAGCAATGAAAAAATCACTGCCAATCTATATTCACCTTCAGGATCTTTTTTGCCACTTTGGGCCAGCGGTGTTTGACAAAGATTCCCAACGTAACAGGCACTAGCAGACACACCAGTGTAATTCCTAAACATGAAACAACTTGTGTGAGAAGATTTCTACTCAGGTTTACTGATTAGATGGACAGACTCAGACTTGAAATCATTTAAAAACGAGAAGCGACATTTCTTGCCAATTTCTTTTTATACATACATATTTACCTAAATATTGTTTATTGGCATAAATTTCACACTCAAGCCCTCAGAAACATTATGTAATAAAAGCCTACTGATATTTAGAGCTGACCAAATGTCAAATATGATTAATCTAGGCAAAATTCTAAAACAATGTCTTACCTATGCTTTGGTAGGGAATCTGGATGGTATCGGATGAGATCCAAACTGAGGTGTAGATGAGCAGACAAAGGGGCATCATCCCAAGTGCCAGAATAGATGAACAGGTAGTCATGCTGATACTGTTCGTGTGTGTGTGTGTCAGGGGGGGGTTCAAGAAAGGACAAAACCATACACTACATTTAGAACTAACAGATTAGATAAGCATATTGCATACTACAATAGTTCAGTCTCTGAACAATACCAGAGGATACCAATCTATTATTATATTAAATATATAATTGTCGGTGAGAGTATAAATTCATTATCTGACAAGGTGACACCCATACATGATTTTTAAATCTGCCATTTCAGATGTATTCTTCTTTACAGTTATAAAAAGCCCATAATCTTTTGAAAAGGCTTTCCACTAGATTTTGAAGCATGGATGATGAGATTTGTGTTCATTCAGCCACAAGAGCATTAGTTGGGGACTGATGTTACTAGATTATCTCAAAGGTGTTTATTGGGGTTGAGGTCAGGACTCTGTGAAAGACACTTCCACTTTAACCTCACAGGAGCAATGTCAAGCAGGAAAAACGTACGTTTCCAACTGTTGCAACAGCCTGTGGAAGAACCGCATATGGGACAAATGGTGTCCAAAAAAGTTCTTCCACTCAGTGTAATATATTACATTAAAATTCTGACATTTGCTTTGGCAAACTACAAGTTTATTATAATAGGCTTGTTCTAACACATTTATTCTTTTTTATGCTTTAAAAACTGAGTGTAATTGTTGAAAGTTGTTGAAACTTTAGAATTAATTTTAGCTTAAGTAAAGTTCAGCATCCGTATTCTGCGAGAAATCTGTAACTTGACAATTATTGACAATTGACGATTATTAACAGATAAAAAATAACAATTTGCTAGTGTTGCCAATTTTCTGCCATGTACAGTATGACAAATATACAGTAAGTGGTGAATTCTGTTATGGGAAAATAAACTTCTCATTATGCCATACCACACCACCCTGTCATTAATTAATTTTATATTTGTTAACAGTGGTATTTCTTATGTAGCTAAGAAAAGTCTTAGACGTTTTATGAAAATAATAATTACAAAAGGCTCAATTTGCTGTTCATGTAAATAAAATATTGCTTGGTGCTCTCACCTGAGATCCATGTCTCCATCTAGCCAGTAGGTGATGACATTAGAGTTGGTGCCTCCAGGACAGCAGCCCATGATTAGTATGACCACAGCTTGTACGGGAAGCACCTGGAAGGCTAGTGAAAAGGCAAATGCTGTAAAGGGCATGATACCAAACTGGCAGAGAAAGCCAATGAAGATACCCCACGGCCGGCGGACGTGCGCCCAGAGCTTGTGCACGTCCACTGTGCAGCCCATGGAAAACATAACCATGGCTAGCATGACAGTAAGCACAATACTTAGGACTGTGCTGAGGATTATATTAAAGTCACTCTCTGGCACCAGACATGATGTGCCAGAGCACACAGTGGCATCAACATTGCAGGTCTCTGGAGGTGAGGACATGATGAATCTAGTCCAAGTAGAGGCAAAATTATTGAGAAGGTGTAAAAAATAATAAGTGTAAAAAATATTTTTAAAAAACCTTCGAAGAATACAAAATTGATGCTGGTTGTGGTTAAATGTTGTAGATTCCAAATACTGAAGGGTTCAGAAGAAGAAGAAAGACGGGAGGATTTTGGAAAAGGGTCCTGCTGATCTCTCAGTCCTTTGCTCTTTCTTTAAGTGTTCCCTCCCTCTTGCTGCCTGACACAATAGAAAGACAAGGCACAGACTTAGTGCCCTTTAAAACTTTCCCAGAACAAATAAAAATGGGCAAAGCCATGAAAAATTAACTTGTGCCAAAAGTTTTTATGGGGTCATTGTCCAAATACACATATAAAAGAATACACTTATAAAAGCAGGAAAAAAATGTAATTGTTCAACTTTAGGGACAATAAATGCACCACCTTGTTCTTTTATAACGTTATAGCATGTAAATTTTATTGATCTTTCAAAGGCCCACACACCACCTCTACATCATCATCATCATCACCATCATCACCACTTACTGGGAATGATTGTGGCTGCTATAAGACGTGCATGAGACGTGCGTCAGACTGGAATGATGATAGTAAAAGGAAAGGACATATGTTGTAAAACTCATATAAGAGGCTATATCACAGATATGGGACTGGCAATTACTTAGCATGCCTCTCAGAAAATAACCCACACACATACACATTAAGTCTCAAGTTAAAGTTTAAAAAAAACTAAAGTGGATAGCTAAAAATCAGCTGAACATGGTAGACTCAAAGTTCAACAGCAGATTTTTTTTTCCAGTAAGCATTTAATAGCAAGGAGTCAAACAGTTAAAAAAAAAAAAGGCAACCAATTTTTTAAAAATAAATTTAGGAAAAATAAATAAAATATAAATGTGTGTATGTAGAAATTGTATAAATGTATAATTTGTATTCCGATAAATGTAGAATTTGCATTAAAGTTATTAAGTATTCAAAAGCATTGTTTAATGCTTAATATTGCACAAATGATTTCCTTTGTCAGCATGAGTTGTCTCATCACTGCACCTTCCATTTTTATGACTTATTTAAGCAATGAATTGTTTGAGTAACACAGCTTGCAATCACAGTAAACTGAGTGACCTTAATTTAAAAATTCTAATGGAGGAACTGTACTCACCGAAACGCTTAGTGTTACAAACAAGGAATAGGTAAATAGCTAAAAATGTATGGCAAAAAAAGTTCATTCAAATTAGAATTTTTTCAAATTTCAGGTTTGAATTCTTTTAGTTAGAAAAATAAAAACCCAATGAATATACTTTTTTTTTAAAAATGGCTGAATTTGTCTTAAGAAGGAAAAAGTCATTGAGTTGGAAGTTCCAAAATATTTTTTGGTGCAAAATGTACCAGTCTAGCTCTGATATATTAAGTACAATTTGTTTCATAAGATGACGGACTGCCTTTTGTTTTCAATCAGATCAGATCTCTGATTTCAGAGACACTATATACACATCAGTCACTGTGCATTATCTCCCATTAAATTCTCCTCTGTTAGGTTTTGTGGCTCAGCTGGATGTTTTCTGTCACATGTCCTATGAAGCAGATGAAGAAGTGAATGCCTTAGTAGCTCACAGCACTCAAGCATAAAGAGAGAAAGCCATGAGGATGAGCATTATAAAGCTCAGATTACTGTTTACAACTTAAGGTCATGATCATAAAAAAAGACTTCCTTCTCCACATCTGCCCAATTTTTAATCCTAATTTATTTACTAGAAATGTATCAGAAAGAATTGATCTGTAATTTTTGTGTTTATTGTTCCAAATATTCAAATCTGTAACTGTATTCATACAGAATGAAATGTCCGCACTGTATCAGTATGGTGTATGAATTCTATCTCTGAGTGTTCCTCAAACTCAGCTATATCACTCAAGTTTATAATTAGACTCAACTGCAGATATGTGCAGAACTACTCTTACTCAAACAGCCTTTTTTGTGTAAATATGTCCACAATATTTTCAAGAGAATTTAGCTTGTTATATTTTGCTAAATTTAAATGAGCTAGAAGCCTAAACTAAACAATTGACAAGGCTGTCTTTAAGATTAGCCTTTGGCGAGTTTTATTTCTAACCACTTGCTTTCACAAACAGGACAGAAGAAGAAGCATTTATTTTGGTCACATGTACTGTACATGTACTGTGCCTGAGTGTGAACCCCAACTTGCTGAGTCATAACGCAGTTTTTAACCCAGAGTTTTAAACTTTGAGTCACCTAAAGAAGAAAAAGAAAAAAACAAGTAAAATAATTTTTGGAGGAATCAATGTTTTAAAGACAACTGTGAGAAACAAAATTTTTTAAATGGCAAATTTCAATCCTTTACATGATAGCTAGTTCTTCTGAAGGTAGTTCTTTATACAGAGATTACAGCATGTACTGCATATGGTATGTGTGTCACAGGTAGCTGGGTTAGTGCCTTATACAACAGGTTGCATCATAAACTTGGGCTTCCTGGCCATGACCTGAGGTAATAAATTTTACTTTCAAGCACTAAAATAGTCATGGTGTGATTCTCTCTCAGAGTATGAGTAAGTTTTCTTCCTATTATTTAACCTTATCTTATCAGTGAGCTGATAAAAATCTGATTTGATTTTTACACTTACTGATTTTTCTAACAAACTGATAATTCAATGTATCTGATAATGATCTAGCAATCTGTAGGATAAAGATGACAGGCCCAGTGTAATCTTTATGTAACCTGACAGAACCCAAAAATTATTGGGCAGTAACTCTTTTTTATTGGAAGTCCTTATGACAAACTTTTCTGAAGTGTTAAAATGGTCCAGTCCTTCTGTCTTCTTGTATGTGTGTATGGTCAAATATTTAGCTGCAGTCTTCAATGATCACTTAAGATACTGGAGATACTGACTTTAAATAAAACTTAAATCTGTGCAACTTCAATGTTCTCAGTGAATTAAACAGGTGATATAAAAGATTTTTTAAAACAATCAGCTAACATAAAAAAAAAAATTAGATCTTTTTTCTTTTTTCAAATGATCTTTTCTTGTTGAATTCTGGAATTTGCAGTTTGAGAAAGTGCAGTTTTGCTTATTCCAACATCAGTATATTTAAATAGAAAACAAATCAAGTTAATTTGTTAAAGTACATTTTATACATACAATTCTTTTTTACATTAGTGTCAATACTTATGAAAATACTGTAATCTTTTAACCTTTATCTCTTATAAAGAAACAATATTTTCTATTGGAGTATCACTATAGCTGCATTCTGCTGCTACCTGCTGGTTCTTCACAGCCAGTGCATGAGAGGGACAAACCACACATACAGTAGGTCAAAGGTTCCCAAACCTGGCCTACACAATTTCTTTTTCTGCATTAACATATCCACTTTAACTTAGAAAGAACTCTTTACCTTTAGTCAGGCAAGTGGACTAGAGTGAATACTGTTCACACTGTAAAGACATAAAATTAAAAAATGTATTTGGGTGATAAATTATTGCAGCAGTGTTGTCAAATAAGTTTGGTCCTTGAAGTTGAAGTTTTTTTTTTTTAAATAAGTCTTTATTTATGAATCTCAAAACCAGCTTTTGCTTTTAGTTTCTTACCTTTTATGTTCAATCTAAGTTGTACTTGGGTATTTGAAAGACACTTTTAAATAGAATGTATTGATGTATTAATAATAATAATAATAATAATAACAAATATCTTCTATAAATCTAAATATATTTTAGATCTATTTATTTCTAAATTTTTTTTATTGTTAGAAATGCTAAGTCTGTGAAATCTTCAGCCTTTCATATATAGAGTAATACAAACACAGGGTGTGACTGTTTCTACGCAGATAATACAATCATGTGTGTTCATGGTGTTACACCAATACAATATACAGGGTTAACAGAAAAAACACAGACAGAGTCTTCCTTTACCATATAAGGGATAAGATAAGATTTTGCAGAAGTATGTACAGGGGGTGCATTTGAAAACAGGCATCTTAACATAGCTTTAGGCACAAGTATATGATTAGCTTATAGTTACAGTCATAACATTATTGCACACCCATGAGAATACACATTATGGATCATCATTAGAAATGCTACTTATATTCCCTATATTCCCAACAATTGGTGTATTAAGATTCATGCTCAGTTTATGGACAAGTCTCTGGACCTTCAATTTTGGGTGTTGTCCTTTAAACAAGCCTTTACCGTTTAACTGAAAGTGAAACTAAGTGAGCACTCAAAATTAACAGAACAACAACATACGATAATGGCCACCAAGTTCATCTGCAGCCTTCACAATGAGAAACTTAGCCTGTTCTGCCTGGACGATCAGCAGACGGTGTGTCTGGTGTGTCGGGATTCAAAAAAACACACCAACCACAAATTCCTCCCTATTGATGAGGCAGTAACAGACTTTAAGGTAATCTTTACATTTCATGTCACAAAGTGGAAAGAAGAGACTGAAAAGAATAATACTAATATTATTAATAATCAATAAATCACAATTAACTAATTATACATTTGATTAAATAAATGTATATGCCTGTATTTCCTGCCATTACTACTTTACTGTATTTAACCGATCTTAGGTTGTAGCTTGTAAAACAGAATTGGCCATGAGTTATTGAGTGCTCGCTGTCACTATAGTCATTACAATAAAATAACAAAGAAGAAGTGACAATCAGCACTAGTTATATCATATACGCATTCCCTATGTACAGAAGCGGATACTTTGTTGCACTTAAAAAGCAATTTGCACAATAAAAATATTTGATCCTAATCAAAAACAATGCTAACACTGACTCATGTGTCTGAGGAAATTGCGTGTTTCCTAAATCTAGAACTAGAAAAACAATGTTTGCGATATGTTGTTAATACAGAAAGATCATAAAGATTTTGTTCCCACTTCAGACCAATATACCAATGACGCCTCTCTGGTTGGTCTCTGTGATCTAGATACAGAGACGTTTACATGTAATAAAAACACAAGTCCAAGTCAAGTCCAGAGTTCAAGTCAAGACACAAGTGATTAAGATTGAGTCTTCAAGTCAATTCAGTTCAATTCAGTTTTAGTTATATAGCGCTTTTAACGATGGTAATTCTCGCAAAGCAGCTTTACAGAATGAAAATGAAATTAGTATGAAATGTGTGAGGTTTGAGGTTGCCAAGGGAGATGATGACAAGGGAAAAATTTCCTAAAATAGCAATAGGACGAATCCTTGAGTAGAACCAGACTTGGAAACCGATTTTAAGTCAAGTTGTGGGTCTTCTTCCAATCAAGTTGTTTTGATGCTATACATTTTACAGACTTTACAGAACATTAAGGTCCAATGTGATAATCCATGTTTGGTCTTGGCACCCTTTAAATTTTTTGTCTTTAAACAAAAAAAGAATAACAATAGCAGGTATGTCGATGTAATATTATTTGCTGATGTGAACAGAGCGATCCCTCATTAGCAAAAGAAGCGTTGCTCTAATGCAATTAATTGACCCTTTCTCTGGGGTGTTTTTAGGTACTGTTGACTTCCTGGAGAGCAAGTAATATCTTTGCTGGCTCTGGACTGGACTTGAACATTGTTATAAGTCTCATAAAACTAACAGAATATGATATATTTAAAACACATCTATAGTTTAATTCAATCTTTAAGCAAAGATGTGTTAATGACATCTAAGAACTAAAACCCAAAGTCTCTATGATTTGTTTCAGGAGGAGTTCAAAACTACATTGAAGTCTCTACAGGAGAAACTGAAGATCTTTAAAGACTGTGAACTGAACTGGACTCAGACTTCAGAATACATAAAGGTTGGAATCAATACCATGGTTTTGATGTTCTAATTGTATTTTGCTTCATAATCAAAAACATACTTCATTTAATTTCCTCTTCACTGCAGACTCAGGCCCAACACACAGAGCGTCAGATTAAGGAGGAGTTTGAGACGCTTCACCAGTTTTTACGAGATGAAGAGGCAGTCAGGATCGCTGCACTGAAAGAGGAAGAGGAGCAGAAGAGTCAGATGATGAAGGAGAAGATTGAGAAGCTGAGCAGAGACATATCATCTCTTTCAGACACAATCAGAGACATAGAAGAGGAGATGAGAGCTGAAGACATCTCATTCTTACAAGTGAGGATCATTTAGTCAGTATTTATATCATAAGAAAGTAAAACTTATTTTCATCATCAGATTTCAGTGGTGTAAAAATGTAAGTCATATCAAATGATGTTTGCTTTGTTATTTTACAGAACTACAAGGCCACAGTGAAAAGGTGAGTGATGTGGGTTCTGTCTCTCTCGTTCTCTGTGTTTCTGAATCCAAACCCACAGCAACACTGAGTCCTGAATGTTTTTGCAGAGCCCAGTGTACACTGCAGCATCCAGAGGAGCTTTCAGGAGCACTGATCCATGTGGCAA
>JAQMYG010000035.1:8608145-8620759 GCA_030014215.1 Clariallabes teugelsi
CTATTATTTTCCACTAATTTCCTCCCGTTCATTGCGCCCCACCTGTCATGTCTGTATTCCCCACACTTTGAGAACCACTGCTCTAGAGGGACTGTCAAGTAACTGGGAGGTTGGGGTAGCAGGATGATCCGCTCATGACAATAGATGGCAGTAACTGGTCAAATTACCTGCTCTATGTTCTAGACCTGCAAAGAAACAGTTATCCAAGAGAAAACGCATGTTGACCTGTGAGTATGTGCTTAGATTTTACCTCACAAGAAAGGGCTGTGGGAAACAGGTGTTTGTTTTATCCTTAATAAAATCATGGAGCTGCACGAGAAGGGACAACAGAGACCCCCGAGGAGTTTTGTCAATCTTAGTCACCACCAGCTTCAAACAAAGAGAAAAAAAAAATCAATAAATAAAATATGTTCAGTTTATACAATACTTATAACGGGGTCACACTAAACATTACCTTATTTTTTATAAATTTCAGTACACAAAAACATGCTGAGCAACTGAAGCAATGCTATTTAACATCGACTGGATTTAGCAGATGTGTTTGTTCGGAGTGACTTACAGAACTGTCTCCATCAAAATCTTAAAATCATGTTGTCATGCTAATGAGAATCATGGCCAATATAATAATGGTGAGCTGCCACCTGCTGGTCTTTCATGGTTGATGCATGAGGGAGAAAAACACCTACTGCATAGGGAATTCCAAACTCTTCACACATTTCCACAGCAACCAAATCAAACTTCTGCAGTCCTGCACCTCCATCAACCAGCAAAAACGTCCTCATAAGACTGACAAAAAATAAATAAATAACACATCATACCTCCTATCACCCATTCATCCTCACACACTTATGATCACATACTTTTTTCGCTCTTGAAGGTATGGCTCGACTATGTCCACAAAGTCTTCCGGGGCTCTGTATCCATAGCCAGGCATGTCAACCAGAGTAAACGCCTTCCCCACCGTAAAGAAATTCAGCTTTTTTGTGTGTCCCTACATAACAACAAAAAAAAAAATGACTGCCTCAGTCACAGAAAAAAACAGGAGTAAAAGGTAAGGAAGTTTTCTTTTTCCATCAAGCAATTAAGAATTTATTAAAAGGTTTGTTTTCTTACCGGTGTTTTGGAAACCCGTACTTCAACCTCTGGAGCGAGAGAGAACAGCGCCCGGATGAGCGATGACTTCCCAACATTGCTCCTGCCTACGAAACACACCTGCAGATCAACAACACACACAAAAAACAAGGCCTTCCTTACAACAAAACACCAGAACAGTACTATGTATTTTTATATAACATACACAAATTAATATTTAGAGGAATAATCTCCACATTGGATTCATCTTTATAATTAACATGTGATCTTCCTTGGTATACAAGATATATATTTTCACTCATCGTCTATACCGCTTTATCTTGTATACAGGGTCGTGGGTGGTCTGGAGTCTATCCTAGGAGACTTAAGGCACGAGGCAGGGCACGCTCCAGATGGGGTGCCAATCCATCATAGGGCACACACATGCACGCACACACACTCTCACATTATGGGCAATTTTGCGAACGCCAATTAGACTAATCTGCATGTTTTTTAGACTGTAACCGGGAATCAAACCTGGACACTGGAAATTAAAGGCAATGGTGCCAGCTGTGCCACCTACAAGATCTATACTGTAATTAAATTTGGGTTTCAAATTTACTTTTTTTTTTTTTACAGACATATTTGATTTGATTTGTGTGTTTCTCCTTCCCTACCTACAGGGAGCCATGCAGCAGAGCTTTAAGTCTTTATTCTGTGCAGCTCTCTCACGTCTTCTTCTGTATACTTTTGCTTAAACAGATCAGTCTCAAAGCCTCAGCTAATACTGCACTAAAACACCATTATGCACATCATCTCAGAAAATATCTACTAGCAGGGCTGAGTCTAAAGTGTCATAAATAAATGAAATCTTGCTTTCATTAAATGTCTTTTGTAACTACACTAGTAATAATGTCAGTGTGACACCACTGTTAACTTATTTATTGTACTAAAAAAAGTTTTAATGCACATGTTTCATTCTTATTTACACATAAATGAGGACTAACTTTTCACTTTACAACATGGACAATACCACTGCTGCTGTCACACACATCTCACTTCATGTTTCACTCAAATGACTCATACCTACATGCCATATTTGTCCTTCTTATACCCATTTGATATTGTGCATTCCATATAATTGAAAAAAATAAATTTTACAGATTATAGATTTTAAATTATATATTTTATTTAATTCTATTCTATTTTATTGTAATTGTACATCTGTATATTTGTAGATTTCATACTTTTTAAATTATTATTCTTTCTCTTCTGTTATTGCAGGGAAATATAAACTATATGGACAAACCTGCAATGACATTGCATCCAAATACATATACTTCAATACGGACTTGGCCCCCACTTTTTGCAGCTACAACAGCTTCCACAATATTTCGGAGTGTTTCTGTGGGAATTCGTGCCCATTCATTCTGTAGAGCATTTATGAGGTCGGGCACTGATGTTGGAGAGGGCCTGGCTCGCAATCTCTCTGTTCTGGTTCATCCCAAAGGTGCTCTCTGCAGGCCAGTCAAGTTCTTCTACACCGAGTTCATCAAACCATGTCTTTATTAGTCCTTGCCTTTGTGCACTGGGGAACAGTCACGTTGGAATAAAAAAGATCGTTTCCCAAACTGTTACCACAAAGTTGAAAGTATAGCATTGCCCAAGATGCCTTGGTAGGCTGAAGCATTAAGATTGCCCTTCACTGGGGATAAGGGGCCTGAATTCAATAATGAACAGGTTTGGGCAAATACTTTTGTCCATTTAGTGTTTCTATCTTCTTATTCTCTCTCACCTTTCCGTTTTTTAGGTCATTAGCAGTCATTTAAGCATTTCACTGCATATCATAATACGGTGTATGGTTCAAATACAATTTGAATTTAACATGTTCCTGAATCTGCAATGGATTGTCTCCCTATCCAGGGTGTACCCTGCCTCATGCTCCAAGTCTCCTGAGATCCAGACCCCCCCGGCGACCCTGTATACAGGATATATCGGTATAGACGATGAGTGAGTGTATTCCTGAATGGACTTTTCCTATATGCAATAGAATAATCCGGTAATGCCCCTCACCTCTGGCTGGGAGAGCTCAGGCATGTGGTCTATGCGCACAGCTGATGACGAGTAGACTATCTGGTGTTTGGGGGATGGTGTGAAGAGTCTCTCTGCCCACTCCATGGCTTCCAGGTTGGGCTGGAAGAGTTTAAACCGTGTCTTGTCTACCTGTGGCGACAGATGCGCCTCCAGGCTGCCGAAAGGGTCCAGGAGCCCCAGGCGCTTCTTCTCCGGCAGCAGGGAGACACGGCGCAGGGACGCGAGCGCGTGCACCTGATGTGCGTGCACGAGCCGGGTACACCTGTGCACGTGCGGCAGGTACGGCAAGCTCATGCTTGTGCAGACAAAAACCTGAAAGTATCTTTCAACCTTTGAAACCTGGCCGAGAGTGAGTTTGTTGAGTGATTGACGTTATGTCCCAGATTTCTTCATATACTAAAGTACAAAAAACATCCATAAGTGCATACTTGTTAGAATCCACATTATTAAATGATATTCGGAACGACCAACAATTATGTCAAAAATACCTCTTGCGATATCATAAATGATCTCAGAGAGTCTACCTTAAGGTTATTATATAAAATGCCTTCTCGCATGTAATTTCCAAAGAAAAGGAACCGTTCGGAACTCGGAAAACCTGTCTTACAATGGCAAAAACGTCTCTGGACAATATTTAGTCATATAACTTACTGTTGACACGAAAAACAAGCATTGACGAATCGCATGCAAACATGTTGAAGGTTTGGTGTTTCACCCATATAAACCCTGAGGAAACAAATCCACGTCTTAGCAGTTCCGGTGTTGCAAACGACTACATGAGAACGACGTTCCGGGTTGCATTTTCTGGAGTTTATTCAAATGGTGATTGTAAATGAAATATAACCCAGAGATAAACAACCTATACAAATTTGAGTGCCTATAAACTGATAAACGATATGATCAGAAAAGCAGCAGCACTACTGTTACAGTTGCTGTTAGGGTGCTGTGTTAAACTCGGTGATTGTGCGAGGCTCATGAACCTGCCTCAGACTAGAGAGTTCCTCATTTTCATCACAGATTTATCATGGAACGTACACTTTTCCCCACTCTAAACTAAGTGGTCCAGGGTTATTTTCTGTGTGAAGATGTACAAGGACAGAAAACGTTGAATGTGTTCCTTATACAACCTTTGTAAAGGTTTTTTTTTTTTTTTTTTTTTTTTTAAACAAAAGAATAATAAATGGTTGAAAAGAACACACAAAAACAGAAAAGTCATGGTAAAAATTAAACTAAAGCATGTTCAATTTCATGTCAAAAATTATTATAAACTGTTGTGTGCATGGAGTTTGCATTTTTTCTCCCCGCGCTTGGTGGTTTTCCTCTAGGTACTCCGGTTTCCTTCCACAGTCCAAAGACATGCAGATTATGTTAACTGGTGTTCCCAAATTGCCCGTAGTGTGCGAGTTTGTGTTTGTGTGTGCCCTACAATGGATTGGCACCCCGTCCAGGGTGTATCCCACTACGTGCACTACTGTAACTTTTATGGGATATGCTCCAGGCCCCTGAGACCCTGTATACAGGATTAATATAGGTGGTATAGACAATTGAGTGTGTGAGTTCTGTTTAAAAAATAAAATTAAAAAAAGACTTCCACGTTGTAGATTGCACCTGGTAGCTAGCAAAGGACAATGGCCAGGAATATACAGGCTGGCCCGAAATTCTGGATCCATAGACATTTTTCCCTTTATTTCAACATTTTTTACACAAAACTGGATGACATGCTCATTTTTTAAAATATAACTAGCATTAGTCAATTTTAAATAATAAACAGATTTCTCTTCAATATTAATTGTAAGAGTTACAATAGAGACCACATATACCACACATGTAATTATGTCCTTTGTCCATGTCTGTGATGTTGTAAAACCACAACCTGCATGGCAAAAAAACCCTAACAGGAATAAAAAGTAAGGTCTGCACAGAAGAAGTTGTATGAGGGATGTTTGTATATATATATATATATATATATATATATATATATATATATATATTTCCTTTTCGTTTTCTGGTGCTTCTTTTAAAAAGTTACTAAGATTGCACAAAGCCCTTTAAGTTCAAATTCAGTGCCTTTTCTGTGTCCATCTCGGCAATGGTGGCTGAATTGTCTACTACTTTCCTGATATGTTGTTTTGGTGCTGCTGGGGACACACAATTTTAAATGGAAAATAACTGTATTATTATTTAAACTATGTTAGGTAATATTACAACCAGTAAGTTTGTGATTTTACCCAGTACTATTAATCAGTACTGATGGCATAAAAACTGTAGTGTAGTTAAATTTTTATGTTCCAGAGCACAAACTACCCTTGCATTTCCCCCTTTTTTTTCAGATTTACCATGGAGTGTCTGTGATTTTTAAGGGAAAAGGTCTCCTGCATCTGACCCAGCAAAGAAATCTGTTGGTAATTTCCACTTTCACAGACTTTAATTACTCCAGATTTTCAAGCCATCATGGCAGGAACAATATAGGCCCATAATAACCTGCAAAACGATGACTTTTTATCTCATGTGTTATGTAAAAAATACAAAGACATTAATCATTAACTTGTATTGTTTGTTCTTAGTCATAATTTTTTCCCCCCAAAACTGAGTTCATATTTATTTGAAACTGTAACGGTACATAGAGTTTTTTTCAATTATGCATAAACAGTGTGAACCAAAAAGACTTGTCATGTTTTTACACTAGAAGACATCTACTGTATATTTCTCCTCACTTACTACATTCTTGTTTAGTGTAACATTTTGCAAAAATATGTAAAAAAATAAATTAAAAAGGTTCCTGTTCTAGGTATATTAAATTACACAAAAACTTATGAAATAACTCGTTCTTTCAGTCATTCATCTTCAGTTACAGCTTACTCGTGGTCAGTGTTGTAGTGGATCCAAAGAGTATCTGGGAAACACCGTGAGCTATTCAGCAATACATTGTCGATGAAACACAAATGAATAAATCAGATAAACCAGTGAGTCTGGTGAAATTTCAAATAAAAAATAACCGGAACCCAGGGTCAAACCCCAGAGACTGGACTTGTGACACTATACTACAACACCCACATACCAGATAATGAGGGTCAAATTTGTAATACTTGTTATATTAAATGGAAAATAATATACACATAACTTATAGACGTGATAATTTGACATTCATGCATATAGCTGACTATGTGCACTGATGCTTAAAGATCTCTTCTCACATACAAACACCTGGCTTGTCTCCTATAGACTATGGCAGCAGCAACAGAGAAGGCATAACCAATAAGACAGAGCAGTGCAACACCCCCTCCCCCCCATCAGCACTTTCCTTAAAGCCCTGAGGATGGCTTCTGTGCAAGTGCATGTGAGGCAGAAGGCTCAAAAGATCTGCTGTTCAAACAGGATCTTCTCAAAGCCTTGAGGAGGAGTGTGGTAGAAGTCGCTGAACTGGCAGTCTAAGATGGCATTCTCATCCACTGCAACACAAAGAATCAAACTTTTAGTTACAACCTGGGGAGTGGAGGCTCAGGACCTCACCGGGCCTATGTTGTGCCCTTGAGTAAAACAGCTTTAACATGTATTTGAGCAATATCTTTAAAAGTAGGTCACTTTGGATAAAAGTGTATGTGAATACATAAAAATACATGTCAATAGAACATTCTTTAGATAATTTATTCACTGTATTGTATCTGCCACAGACTCTAAAATACACTCTGATTTAGTACACCAGCTTCTACGAATGCTTCAGATTTTAGTATTTTATCCCAGAATCTTTTATATATGTTGCTATTTAACCTAATACTTTACATTAGGGTTTCTTTCCTATCTATACCTCTTCTGTCAGACCAAAACTAGATACAGGAATGTGATGTCGTCAGTAGGTTTGCTTAGTTAAATAAATAAAAGAAAAAAAGAAAAAAAAAAAAAAAGAAATGTAACTAACCGTAAACTACAGGGAAAACAGTCCCTCGAATGCCAGAGGCTGGGCACTGCATGTTCTTTCCATTCAGATACAAGTTTAATTCCACATGGTCATAGGTTAATCCCTGAAAAACATGCAAACAAACATCAGAATTAGTTTATGGAAACTTTGGGAAAACTTGTAACACAACACAAACAGACAGTCAGTGCTCCTACAAGCAGAAAACACTGCACTGTAAATCTAATGAGTTCTTCATAAGTGTCTACTTAAAGAAATTAACTCACGACTGTAGCAATGGCTTTAGCCAAGAAAACAAAGATAATTCTATAAAAGTCTTTGTTGGATTGGGGACATTACAAGCCAACAACTTTGTTTAGGGGATTAAATATGAGCTTCTTCCCAAAACCTGTTCTCTACCATGTCTGTTTTAATGAATATAATGTTGTATACAGTATCTCATCAGAAGGAAATCTTCAGGGTTGTGAGATCTAGCTAAATTACATGTTTCAGTTGTGCCACATAAAACCATACTGACAATAAATTTAATAACGTTGCAGCCTAATAAAAATACCCAAAGCTGACACTTAAAATAACTTATTTTATGGCAGTCAATAATTAAAGATAGATAGGTGGTGGGAGACAAAATGTAAAAGTAACCCAAGAGAGGTGAAATTGACTTTGGTAAGGTCAAGGCCCATTATACTATATAAGGTTTTCAAGGAGCCTTTAATCAATTTATTACAACTGATGCCTACATTTATTATTTTTATTAGGTTACTCTTGCATCTCATTATGTTGCTGATTATTCATTATTTATTTACATAACTATATATCAAGATATATAATATTTTTACAAACACAATGCTTGGTCAAAATACAAGGCAGGCACACTAATATTTTTCGACTGCCTTTAGCTTTGATTATAGCGTGCAATCGCTCATGTGCATTTCCCACAACTTTACGCCAGGTCACAATACTTATTTTCATCCAGAGTTGCATTCATTTTGGAACACTATCTTGTATTAATGATGGGAGAGTCAAACTACTTCACAAAGTCTTCTCCAGTCCACCCCAAAGACTTGGTATTAAGCCCAGGACTGGCTCATGTGAAATGACTCCTTATGCAGCTCATGTCTTTTATGCGGGCACCATCAGGCAGGACAAACTTATATATATAGACGTGATACTCTGGTCATTTAGTACATTTAGGTCATCAGCTGAGTTCATTTTATTGCCACATAACATTGCTGGACCTAAACCTGACCAACTGAAAGCATAACACTGCCTCCAGAGTCTAGTACAGAGGGCACCATGTATGATGGGTGCATCGTTTTATGCGTTTCCCTTCTTACCTTCTTTCCCTGACACTCCTATCGCTCTGGGATAAGGTCAATCTGGACTCAGACCACATGACCCTTTTCCATTAATCCAAGTCCTTTATGAAAAACTTTAAGACTTTTCCCCCCTGATTTTTTTTTTTTTCTAACCTCACTAACAAGTGACTTTCTTATGGCTAGACAACTGTTTAGTGTGTGTGGAAATGCTCTTACCTTCACTATTAAACATAGCTGTGATTTCTACTGCTGATTCTTTACAATACAACTCCACCAAGCCTTCATTCTGATCATGGTTATTCATGCTGTGTGTTCTTTTTAATTGAACTACATATGTTGAGGGTTCAGCACTGTCCAAGTTTTAATAATATGTTGGGTACAGTACTTCTTAACCCATTTTCAGTAATTTCAGCAATCTTCTTCTCGTGGCTGTCTTTGCCTAATGCAAGCCAATATTTTTACCCCGCTGAAACAGAGTAACATTTTTTTTCTCTAACCATGGGCTATGTCCTCCAACACAGTTGCTTTAGAAATGAAAAGCCACATTAGTTAAAAGAACTGCTGCAAGCTGAAACATATTAATCACTGCAGTAATTACCAAATCAAACTATGAAATGTAAAAATTGTCCTTACATTGTACTTATTTATGTTTCAACACAAAAATTGATTATTCAGGAAGTCTACTACTCCTACCACCACCAATAATAATAATAATAATAATAATAATAATAATAATAATAGCTCAAATAAAACCAAGGGAGTAAATCACTTAAAATATGTAGATATGCTACATTGTTCCCTCTTTAAACAGACTGAACTTACCACAACATCTCCCTCCTGAGGCACACTGTTAGCTGGCAGGCAGTTCTTCTCTTCATTGTTGTGATAAACAGATCCGTCATGTCTGAGTACCAAACTGTGACTGTCTCGACCCAAAGGTATCTGGTTTAGATTCACCCTCTGAGTGGCCACCCCAACTCCCCACACACCTACACAAAATAGATGTATCAAACAGTAATTTCAGTCTATTATGTATATTTTATTTTGTTTATATGTTTTGCTTGCCTGGTACCAGTTAAAAGTTTGGACAGACCTTCTAATTCCAAGTGATTTATTTTCTGCATTCTAGAACAATACTGTATTTTTTAAAACTATATGAAATAAGATAATTATGTAACAACAACAATCAGTTGTTATTTTAAGACACAAAGGTCGGATATTATCAGACTGTTTTAATTGGTCATTTTTGGGCACTTTGCTTCACTCTGTTCAATTACCGCTCAAGACCATATTTCTAGGTCTCCACTTGTTTTCTTATTACTAGACTTGCACATGTTGCTTGCTCAAATTTCTTGTTCAGTTTTCTCAGTAGATCAATTAACTCAATTTTCAGAATATGTTTTCGTGTACATCATGCTTGTGTTCTTCATAATTAATGTTATGTGATTTTACACTGCATGGCAACATCACACTTCAAGAAAAGGTAAAATGAGGTATTCCACTAGATATAAAATTCAACCCCAAAGAAGTGACAGTCGATTCTAAATAGAGCATTTAAAGATGCACATACTGTACTTTGAACCATTCTTTAAGCATTCTTTAAAAAGGCCTATGAATTTTCTTCATTTTAATTAATAAAGTCGTTAATGCGTTAATTGACAGCTAAAACTGACATTTGCAGACACACACTTCGGGTAAACCAACAGCTTTACATACTGACCACAGCACAGGATATATTTCCATATTCCACAATACTTTTGCATAATCAACACTGTGTGGCAATTCCGGTTTCTGATTTGAAACAAACATATTTCAAATTTCAGGGGTCTGATGGGGCTCAGACCCTTGTCTTTACCCTTTTTAGGCAGGAATTGTGCTATAAAGGCGATAATAAGACCCTCTCACTATTGCTTCCCCTCCTGTTTTGCATTTCACACCTCAGATTTTTGGCATTTAACACATCAGCGTCTGCATGTAGTGTGATGTGTACCACATTTGTCAGGAAAACTGAGCATACCTTTGTTTTCAGAACAGCAAGAGTGCCTGCACCTCTACATCACTCACCAAATGTAGCACTAAGCTTAGAGATCGCCATCTCCCCGGGTTACCGAACAGCGATTTAACTGAACCGTCTTTCCCACCTTTGTGTTGTAGGAATGGCTTGTATTTCAGAGCTCTACCAATCTAACCAATCAAAGGTGAAGCCAAATCAAAACACAGAAGGCTGAATTAATCGGAAATATGTGTTATTTTTTACATCTTACTGTGTCTATGAATGCTCGAACAAATCCAGTGTTGTCTATAGCACCTAGAAGTTATTCAATATTTCTAATGCGATCCAAAAATAAAAGCCTGGCCCTGCTGATCAGGCTCAACCTCAGCTGATCTTTCAGACAATAAGCATCTGATTTACTCCGTATAAGATATCTATTAGTTAGTTGCTAACAGTTTACTGTTGTTTAAACCTCCTGTCGCAAACATCGCAGGTATCAACACATGAGAGTCTTGTTCTGTGATGAGCGAGTTCTCCTATTTCACACAGATCTTGTCCCGCCCCTGTCATTAACTCTTCTCCCAGATTAAAGAAGAGCCAGTGATGCTGCCACCTTTCATTTCATAAGGAACACCAAGGCGCAACAAAAGCACAATATTCCCGCCTTGACCCAGCTGTGTGAATGGGGCGTTTGACTAAGTGAAGCGGAAATTGATGTTGTATTGTAGCCCATGCACCTCAAGGTTTGACATGTGTGCATGCTTTGTCATTCATCATGGTTGTAAAGAGAGGTTTACTTGGGTTACTGCAACCTTCCTGTCAAACCAGTCCGGCCATTCTCCTCTGAACACTTTCATCAACAAGGCTTTTCCACCTAGAGAACTGCCACAAACTGAATACAGAAAAAGAAAAACTCTAGAGAATGGGCTGAGTAAAAATCTAGGAAAGCAACAGTTTCTGAAATACTAAATTTAATAAAGACTACATTTTACAGTGAGAATACATTGTTTAGAGCAGAAAGAGCCTTCACATTGAATAGCTCTAAATGCTTGCAGGATTTCATATTTCTCCACTTACTGTACATTCTCTGAACCATTGATGGATCAATCAATAGATGATAAATACATAGAAAGATATTCATCCCAGAGGAGAATTCACACATTTTATCATGCACATAAAGTGTTGTATTTTAGAAGCATTCTAAAAATGACTTAACATTATTTAACACTACAAATGAGGCCTGGAGCCTACCCCAGGATATTCAGACCATGTATGGTCTGCCAAACACATCACATGGAGGTGCATGCACACGCACGCGCACACACACACACACACACACACACACACACTATCCTTGGTCTGTCACGCCTCATGCCAGAGTACACTGGAATAGACTCCAGGCAATTAAAAAAACTCCAATCAGCCTAAAATGCATGTCTTTAGACTCTGCGAGGAAACCTTTTCCATCAAACAAAGTGAGAACATTTAAACTCAGACTGGAGGCACGATTCAAACCCTCAAGCCAATGGGTGCTGTGCAACAGTGGTAACCAGTAAGGCACTGTACCTAAACATTCATTCATTCATCTTCTATAATGCTTATCCAGTTACAGGGTACATAGGCTTCAGGCATGAGGCGTACACCCTGTACAGGGAGCCGCTTCATTGCAGGGTACACGTTCACACACTTTGAGCAATTTGGGAAGGCCAATCAATGTACTGTAATCTGCATGTATTTGGAGGAAATTGGGAGGAAACCCACCAAGCACGAGGAGAACATGCAAACTCTATGCACTCCATCCTGAAGGTGTGAAGGCACTTTTCTTTCTTAATCATAAATTTAATGTAGAGAATTTATAAACATCCTTACGTGCATAATGCACTTTGTGATCATAATATTGCATTTATTTTTTATTTATGATTTAATTTTATGCAAAGAAACATGGACATGCACAGGAGACTTTTTAAAGCCATTTTTATTACTATTATTACTGAATGTTTGCTCAAAATAATCCAAGAAATGAATCGTGACCGGAGTGTATAGTTTTACCCCCCAAGTCACGAGTGCTTAAAATGTAATGCTCCTGCACTGTAAAAAATGTTCGTAATTCTAACAGTAAAATACTGTACAAATGCTACAGAATAAAACCATATTTCACAAAACTTGGGATAACCGTAGACTTTACAGTGAAAAACTGTAATTAGTTTTACAGAGTAAGACCTTAAAT
>JAQMYG010000035.1:8644898-8656305 GCA_030014215.1 Clariallabes teugelsi
ACAAATAAAATATTGACATTTGCCATCTCCACATCATTGCATTCAGTTTTTATTCACAATTTGTTTAGTGTCCCAACGTTTTTGGAATCCGGTTTGTATATAGGAGAGCATTTATACCTTGGGTAGGCTGGGGGTTGGGGGACTAAAAATGTTTCACACTTAAAAGCACCATGTATCTTAAGAATTAAACAGTGACTCTGGTCAATATGTAATTGCCCAGTATATTGCAATTTACTTTTTCCTTTCATAAGCCACTCTGACCACACCATAGTGCATTGGATGTTCTGTCATACTATACTTGGGGGCATAGTTGTCATCAGAGGTGGAAAAAAGATCCTGGAAGCATCATATCCCAGAAGGCGCAGAAGTCCAGCTTAAGTACAGCCCTTTAAAGTTTATCATTTTCATATGTCTAAAAATACATTCTTAGACAAATTTTGTACTTTCAGAAAAGCTGTATCTTTAAATATCAAAAAAGAGGCATTTGTTTTATGTTCTTGTTGGCAATGCTATAATGAAAAACTATAATGAAAGCCACAGTGATTCACAAAGCATACCATTTTGCCTGTTACTGATGATAAACAATAGTTTCTGTATTGCATTTCACATTAAAAAGGATGTATTATTGCATAAAATACAACAATGTGGATTGCTTTTAATGGAGGATTATGTTCACTTCTGACAGGCAACTACCATTTATTTCTTAAAAGGCAACCCGATATTGATTGTTTTCCAAAGTGCTGAAAGAGCTGCACAGTGATTGTTTCTCTTTTCACTGTTGAATGTTAACCTTATATTAGAAATCAAAAGCAATGCCACCTGTGTATTGTATTTCATAATTTCCCCACAGTATGACTGCTTTTCTGTCATGGGATCTTCTCTATATACACTCACTGAACACCTTATTAGGAACACTTAGACTAATAAGGGGTAGGGCATCTTAAAATAGCCTCAGTTCACCATGGTATGGATTCCATAACATGATGGAAACACTCCTTTGGGATTCTGGGCCCTGTTGACATGATTGCATGATATAATTCCAGGAAATTTTTCAGGTGTGCTTTCATGCTGTGAGTCTCCAATTCTACCACACCCCAAAGGTGTTCTACTGGATTCACATCCGGTGACTAGGAAAGTCGATGAAGAGGATTGAAGTCATTGTTATGTTCATGAAACCGGTTTGAGGTGACTTTTGCTTTGTGACATGGTGCATTATTATGCTAGAAGTAGCTCTGAAAAAAATTGTGTGCCCATGTAAGGATGTAGATGCTCAGCACCAATACTCAAAAAAGCTCTGGCATTCAGGCAATGATTAATACGTAATAACACACCCAAAGTGTGCCAAGAAAACATTCCCCGCATCATTACTTCACCTCCACAAGCCTGGACTGTTTACACATAGTAGGTTGCATCTATGGATTCAAGCGGTTAATGCCAACTTCTAATACTGCCTTAGCAGGAATTAAGACTCAAAAAAGCTACAAATTTCCACTGCATTTTTGGTGACCCTGTGCCAACTGCAGCCTTTGCTTTCTGTTCTTTGCTGAAATAAGTGAAATCTGATGTGGTCATCTCCTGTAGTTCATCCACCTCAAGGTTCAACATGTTGTGCATTCTAAGATGCATTTCTGCTCACCACAGTTGTAGAGAGTATCTTTGAGTGGTTACTGTAGCCTTTATGTCAGTTCGAACCAGTCTGGCCATTCTCTGTTGACCTTTCTTATCAGCAAGACATTTCCATCTGCAAAACTGCCTCTCACTGGACATTTTTATCTTTATTGCACCATTCTGATAAACTCTAGACACGTTTGTGCATGAAAATCCCAGGAGACCAGCAGTTATAGAAATACTCAAACCAGCCGGTCTGGCACCAACAATCATGCTATGGTCGAAATCACCGAGATCACATTTTGATGCATTCTGATGGTTGATGTGACCATTAAATATAGCTGTTCGGCTGTAGCAACATGATTTTATGCATTGCACTGATTAGTGATCTGCATTACTGAGTAGGCAAACAGGTGTTCCTAATTCCTAAGTGTTCAGCGAGTGTATACCTCCACCAAACTCTTAACCTTAACCTCAATATTCAAAACTAAACCTTTGCATTTCACTTTTTGTTGTTTGCTTTAAATAAACGCTGTAGAGAATTTTGCTGCTCATAAAGATATAATAAAAAAATATTTCCATACACATAAAGAAATGATGGTTATAGAATAAAAAGCATCAACCCAGAATAAAAAAGATTAAATTTGATATTTTATATGAAACTCAATTTCCTTGCAGGTGAGATAAGCAAATAGCGGCTGACAAAGCGCGCTTTAGACATGTCCAGACAAGAGCGCATCCTCGCGGATGTCCCGCCTCTGACAGGCAGACTACTAATGACGTCATCCCTTCCAAATATAGCGCGTTGCTGGCGACACAAGCCCCGCCCACCATCGCCGGTCCACGCCTTTATTGGTGCGACGCCATTGTCAATCACGTGATAAGACGAGGCCGCTGTTATTGTAAACAGGGTGCCTACTTTCTACAGGCGCTCCAGCACACAGTCTAACCTATCATGGATCTTTGTTTAGACGCCGGAACGATCAACAAAACATTCCAACATATATTTCTTGAATATCGGTATTTCACTTGCAAAATTATAAATTCGGATGAGTAGTAACTCTTGATTTAATTAACCCTATTTATTAAAACAAGCTTTTGAAAGGCAACCGGCAATCTTCTGTTTTAGGTTATATCTTTTGTCTTCTGCCTTGCAACACATATTACCTTTACTCACTTTATTTTTAATAACATCCAATTTAGATTTCACATTATCACTTTTTTCTTAGCATTTTGTACCTTAATTGCCATCTTGATCAATAACAATCTTCATCCAACCTAGATTAAGCATCTTTCTCAATCCCGATAAGTTTTAAGATATGATTTATGCTATAAAAATGATTGACAGGCTTGTTACTGAGCGCTGAGTTCTCTAACTAATGTTTTATCAAAAGCGCTTCCATCTCAGGAAGTCCAGATGGAGTTTTTTCCGCCTTAACTCTGAACCTGCTACACTTCCAAATTTCACTCAAAAGATTAGCACTTTATAAGGTTGGGTGTACGACCTTAAGTCATTCATATTTCTAAATAAACCCATAGACACAGTTAAAAAAAAAAAAAAAAAAAAAAGTTGATATACTTAGGATAGGCATCTTACCCTTTTGAAGAGAAACGCGAATGTAGCCTATACACAATATTCCATGATTTGGAATCAAAGTATCAAATGCAGTCACCATCATCACGCAGGATTATTATTAAAACGATAATAATAAAATGAACATTAAGTATCACGACGTCTAACGTCTGCGAGTTTATTTATTGCTGTTTCACCGGGCATTGAGGAAGTTCTTTTGTTCCAGTATTTATACACAGCGTCAAAGTTGCACGCTCAGGAGGCGGAGCGGCGCTTGGCTAAAGGAAGGACGGAAAAAGAGAACAAGCGCACCCGACATACAGACACAGATAAACCCCATAGCACCTTTTAGACCCAAATCAGTGTGTAGGGTCTATCGTCTGAAACAGCGGTATAAGGCATAAAACACAGCGCACTCTTTTTGGCAATACCAGAGCATTGGCGCTCGAACCTTATGGCAAAACATGACTGCGTCCCAAACATAGGCTGCTACTGTACTAAACTGTATGTCAAAATAGGACATTTGGCTGTTACATAAGTACTATACATCATGCATGACTTGATACAATGCACGGCCTTTCTCAGGTTATCGAAGTACTTCGACTTGTCCATATAACCAGAATGTCCATATAAAATGCATACAGTGTAACAGACTCGTATATCAGGCTATATAGTTTCATAGCTTAACACCGTGGTTATTGTGATACGCGTTAGTCCGTGGACTGCTGCTTTCTTTCGATCACCTCTGTTGCTATCGAGTTGCATCACTACGTCTTGAAATTTTGTGACTTGATATTTATCCCTTATGAAATAATTTTCCTCCTATGTTTATTATAACTTATATTTATGTTCCGGGTGTACCAGGGTATTATTAGCAACTTACTACTAAATCATTAAGAGATCCATAAATGTTATTTTTTTATTATAACATTTTAGCAACAGACTAATTAGTTTGAGCCTAATGGTTTTTCGTTTAAACTGAGTCATATAGTAGCTCTCTTCCAATAATTGTTTTGAATTGTTTACCATTGCCTTTAAGTAAGCTGACATAGGCTTATATTTTTGTAATGGCAATAATTAAATCAATAAACAAAGTTCTTCAGTGCCGTTCATCTACTCAGATTTTTACACAAACTGCGTCTCTAACGAGTAGAGATACGAGAAGAGTATAGTGATGTGTATAGAGATAACCAGTCAAGAGTATAATGATGTTTATAGAGGTAACCTGTGAAGAGTGTAGTGACGTGTATAGAGATAACCAGATAAGAGTATAGTGATAACTAGTAAAGAGTATAGTGGTATGATGACTTTTTGCTGGCTGTTTTGGAATGAGCCACATCAAAATGCAATTTCATTATGAAAAATTTCCCATGGGAACTTTATGATCGAACTTCAGATTTGGCGGACATTATGGCGATTGAGTTCATTTGGCTTTTTCCGCAGGAGAAACCCAAAGCAGTGGCACGAACTTGTGGACAGAGCTGAGTTGATGGTCTAGGCATTTGGAAAGTGTGCCTCTAAATATACGTAAAGCTGAATAACTGCGCAGCCTATAGATTTGGGTATTTTTTGCTTCTTTTTTTTTTTCAGTTCTAAGAGACCTGCATTGAAGATGGACTTGGGCTGACAATGTTTCGGAAAGATAGAAAGATAGAAAGAAAGAAAAAATAAAGAAATAAATTCTACAAATTAATAAAAGGTTAAATATAAACATTGTCATTTCACCGTCCATAGGCTGTACGTTTCTTCTAACTTGAAAAAGAGAAACGCAGATTAGATTAATAAAGAGTAAAAACTTTATTTTAACGAAATTCAAGTTGTTGGGCAGTCTGCTTGTTAAATTAATCCACTTAATGTGTAATATTTCGCCTTTTCTTGACTTTCGATGGTTAGAAACATTAACATACATAGAACAAAATAACAGAATGAAGCAGGCATGAACTCATTTAATAAACTGGATAAATTAAAGCTACTTTTGGACAGTTGCACATTAATTAATTGATCAGGACTTTGTTAAAAATCGCAAGTTTGCTGCGTATTTTTCAATCGACAGGAGACAGAAGCAGCACGATGCGTTGTCACCCTACTCACACATCTGGTTTACGATTAGTCAAGCTGTCGGTTGGTTTAAATTCACACAGCGTAACTCATCCAGCAAGAAGACCACGCTTCGTCGTTCAGTCGCCTTCCAATAATATTTTCTCCGATAAATGAAGTAGAAAGAAAAGCTGATCAGGCTCCTGGACTAATTCTTTTCTCCAAACTCCAATGCTGTCTTTTTGTCCTCAAAGAATATACACTCTTCTACAACTTCACGAAGTTATTCATGACACTCAAAGACTGAGCAAAAACGACATCCTTCTAAATCAGACGCAAGCCTATTATTATAGACATTGTAACATAAAGTATTGATGCGAAAAAAACTCACTGCTATGGATAATTATAGGTTCAGAGGTTCTTTACTGTCAAAAGAGTTTTCAGTGTGTAGTCTACTGCTTTTGTTTGGTCTCAGGGTTAGGTGCATGCTGGTCAGTGTGCGTGTATTTGCCTAGTTTTGCATGTGTGTGGGAGGATGTGTGGCTCTGATGCAAAGTAAGAATCACCACTTTGTGCGCTACAGTTTTTTAAAGCTCATACATTCCTTTGAATATGATGTGTAGCTCTCCATAAACAGGGTTTGGATGGTACTAATTCAACCTGCGGATGGATGATGGTGGTGTTACTGTTGCTGCTGATGGGAATAGGGATGGTATGCATGTGTGTAAAAGAGCATGTGGGCTTTTTTCTAGCCACTGACATATATTTTTTAGAGCTGTATATGAGTTGAATATCGGATAAAACAGACGTGTAAGAAAAGTCATCTTATTAGGGTCCCCTGGCCATGGTCCAGATCATGGTATCATTGAGAATGGCAGCATCAGAATCCCTACACAGAAACACACACACACACATACACACAGACACCCTAACTACACTGTCTCTCTTTCATACTTTAACAGTGTAATTGGATAATCTTGAAAAATCTGTCCTTGGTCATTTTGAAACATTTTATGCACATGCACCCAGCTAGGGAATAACACTAGGAAAAGAAGAATTGGGAGACACTAAAGAACACAGGTAATGAGAAAAAGTATATTTTTATCACTATTATCACTAAGGAGTAAAGATATAATTAACTGTTATATTTTCAACACAGTTGCCAAAATGTACAGAGAGTTTGTCACATCTTGCCAACCTCATCCTGTTAGGATTAATATTGCCGTTCTTAATCATGTAATACTAGCATAGAAGACTAATTGATATCACATGGCTACATGATGATGAATAGATATGATGGGCCTATTATTATTGTTTGCTAAGATTTTCGACAAACGTCACAAAATGAACATTTGATGGCGTGTTTAATATACTGTAAATATTTAACATTGCTGCCATTCCCTTTTTTCCATTTGCCTCATATATATTAGACTTTGTGTGCACCTTGGCAGTATCCCCGGCGTAACAGGTTGTGACTACATTTAGAGCTACAGGTTCCCTTTGCCCCAAAAAATAACAAACATATATATATCACCTATAAACATGTCATCTCAACTCACTTTTTCACAGCTTCATTTTGGCTTACTGTAATTAGATTGCCAGCTATGTTATCTACTTTTCCCTCATTACAGAAATTCATTACAAACTGTTCTGTTGCTCAGTACTCCCCTCACCTATTAGTCCCTTGAACTGTATACCTTTTCTTGACATAGCTTTTTTTCCACATCATTCTGAGTTGTCAACCTGCATGCCTGTGAATATGCAACTAAGGCCTTTCATTCTTCCTCTGCCATACTATAGTCTCCAAAACTGACCTTGCTAAGTTAGCTCAAAAGAAGAATACCCTGTAGTGCCCTTGTGATTGAACCCATGGTTTCTGCCCACTCATATCCCCTATGTTTGTTAACTAATGGCCTGATCTATTAACCATAGAGCATTCCATTAAGTGGAACCTGCTGAGTATTCCTTATTTTGCACAGGACATGCCCTGTCACTCTATTTGAACTGGACAGTAGCAATTCGATAATCAGATTAACTGTTCATGTGTCATAGAGGGAAGACACAAGGAGCTCCCCTGCCAAAACAGCCTGGCCACTTGAGTCATCACTTTGATTCACAGGCGGGTTGGAAGGCCCAGACCCTTTCATGAAATGCTACTCTGACTTTGTGGTATCGGTTATCCACGTGATTCTCACCACCCCTGGTGGTTAAGAGGGGTGAAATTGAACACATGCAGTCACTTTGTGGCTTTTCTGAAGGTCAAAGCATGCAAGAATGCATACACAAAAGGAACTACCAGGTGATTTTCACCATCCCTGGCAGTTTACAGAACCACAGTTACATAGAGTTTGGTGTATGTGTGGCGTATGTGGGTGAGTGTATACATGTCTGGGATTGTCATATCCCAGCTGTGGGAATTCCTCCCTGATGATCTTAGAAATCTTACCATTCCTGTGGTGTGCCAACGAGGTTTCTGTAAAATCCCGAGCAGTCAGAGTCTATATATATGATGACATCACACTTAAACTCTATTGTGCAGTTGATGCATCTTTTGGTTTCCAGTCAGCACTCTTATTTGGATCAGAAAGCAAATGGAAACATAAGTTCATGCTTTCCTTACATTTAAACCTAAGCCGTTACTCAAGATGTATGAATGAATGCATAACTAAATACTGTTACATAGTATTACATAAACTGTACATAGTAATTGCGCAAACTGCAACATCGTTCTTTCTCTTTAACTGAAATGTTCTTTTCATATGAAATAAAACATTGTATGTTTTAAAATGGATTACTTTTAAAACAAAAAACCCTACCCATATGGAGGGTCTGAGCCTCTTCCTACCCTGACCATCAGACCACAATCTGACCTGAATACCACTACCATTGTTTCAAATCAGGGGGTTCACAACGGATTTAAAGGCACACAAGCCTAAAACAGCATATAAATGTCTCTTGGATAGGGTGGCTGCATTAGTGTGATGAAACTTTTCTTTGTAGACCCAAATTTTGTATCTCTCATAACACTGAAAAATATTAGAATGAGGGTGAAAAATATTTTGGATGACACTACAGACATTGGGCTGAACATTTTATGCACTAAACTATATATTTTTTTTTTCAGTTTTATGAGTTACATTTGAGTATATGTATGTTAATTTGGTGAACTTAACATAGGAGACCAGTCAAATATTCGTCAAATAATAATGCTTAAACACTTCAGTTTTTGAAGGCTCTGTAAGTATTTCTTAAGTCTTTGGCGACATCTAGTGGAAATAACGGAAATGTGCAAAATGTAAACACTACTAGACAGCTTGGAAACAAATCAATAACTACTTCATTATTTGATTACTGATTACAGGTAATTATGCGAAAAGAATAATTATTTTTCAAGCTAGGTCTAATTTATCTAATTTACATCTACTGTACAAATGAATTTTTTATCTAATGAACAAAACACTGAACATATGAAGCTGTACAGTGACAGTAGAACATCATTTCATCCATAGGGAGTTGAAATGATATATTTGTGCGATTTTCTTCCCTAAATTAATCAAATAATGAATTAATGAACAGTTTATGTAAATACTTGTCTGCTCCTCCTGTCTAACACGTAGAGAAAACGCGCCTGTAGCAGGAAAGCTCACCCTTTAGCCCGCTGTGGGACGTACCATCTTTTTCGGTGGGAGGGGCGCAAAAAGACGGTTTCAGTCTAAAATATAATGGTCATAGATTTATCTTTATATTTAGACTCTATCATTTAGTTATGAATGTAAATCGCTAGGACAACTGTGGATTTTGACACGTGTACTAATTATACGGGGGGGGGGGGACCCTTAATACAAACTGTGTTCACCCCTGAGCATTGGGTGGAAAAAAACGAAAGTGTGGCGCCATTTGTGCTTGTAGCAGCAGCGTGGTGTAACTTGGGTTGAAAACAAAGCGCAAACTAATTATAATGACAACCAAAAAGAAGCGCTCGGCACACACAAGTCATGACAGCTGGGTTGTTATCGCTGCAGGTATGATAAATTACCCGAGGTTATATCATTCACTTTGTGTATTAGACCAGGACGCTAAAGCTCACTGTGTGTTTAAATGCGACGACCGTTATCGCTCGCGCTAATTTCTTCCTAGCAACAGATAATTCTCTCAGTTAGTTAGTTAACTGGTTAGTTAGGACTAGCTGTAAACCCCGAGTCGTATTTACCTTAAACAGTTATGTGGCATTTATTTATTTAGAGTATTTATGTGGCGCTGTAGCAAAGACTTGGTTCCTGCATGAGCATGGAAAACGAAGAAACAACAAAAACCAACAATAAATATGAACACATTTAACACACTGCTATTGAAATAAGGTTACACCTTATTTACGCCCAAAAGTATGCGGACACGTGGCTTTCACACCCTTATGTGATGCCACTCAAAGTGTGATGCCACAAACTATTGCCAAAATGTTGGAAATGCACAGTTTTGTTTGTATGCTGTAGCATTTTCAATTCAATTTTATTTATATAGGGCCTCATAATAATGTTCATTGTTGCAAATCGGCTTAACATAATCAAAATAAATAAATAATTGTGGAAATTAGTATGAAATATGTATAAATGAAAATGATCAGATTGTCCCTGATGAGCAAGCTGAAGGAGTTGATGGCAATGAAAAATATGACAATCGGAAGAATCCTTGAGAGGAGCCAGACTCAACAGGGAACCCATCCTCATTTGGGTGATAACTGATAGAAGGATTGATGCTGTACTCAAAGCAAGGTTCATTAAGATATTGTTTACCAAAGAAGGAGTATAAACAGACTGACATGTTGATTTAATAAAGGTCTAATACGTCAATCAGTCTATCAGTTACACAATACCACAAAACATCACTTGTTTTATTTAAAGACTATTGTGCATATTGTTCATTGCATATATTTCCTTTATGGTTGTGATGTTACAGTGGACGTAGTGGTTAGCACTGAGGCCTTGCACCTTAAGGGTTGAGTCTCTTCTGTTTTACTACTTTGCTTGCTATATGTTTCACACCTGTCCAAGTTTGATATTATTGTTATCTTCCTTTTGCCACCTATTGTTTATTCAGTGTCTGTTAACATGTTATATTGTTCTTGAACAGATTCTGCCTTGGACAAGACAAAGCTACACGATGGTGACCCAACATTTGTCAGGCTCAGGAACCCAGCCACAGGTCTGCACATGTCTAGTGACTCTATTACTCATGTTACCATCTGGTGAGACCAGAGTTTCCCATTTTCAGTCCTGTGGAGATGTTTCATGTTTCCTACTACAAATGATCTGAGCCACCGAATGGAGATCGTTAAGACTAATTTAAGCAAAAACAGGAATGTTGTCAGTAGGAAAATAAGGGCAGTGGGTCCTTAGAGTTGGTGTCAATAACATCTGAGTTATATAACTAATAACTCTGTAATCTAGGTGCTGCTTCCCAATACTTGTTCAGTAGTGGAGATGTGCGGCTGTATGAGGTGAAGGCATTTGTTGAAGATTTTCACTCCTGGTTTATCGACCAAACAGTTCAAAGAGGTGAGTTCATAATTCCTTGACACTGATAGACAGAGTTTGTTGTGTGACAGATAGGTTTTTTTTTTTTTTTTACTCGAGTAGAACACATAAAAATTGATTATTAATTAGTAATTCATTATAACAAGACATACATTCTTTAGGTTTTAACACTTCTAGAGGCATTTCATTCAATCCCAAGTTTTTAGTTATTTGAGACAAATTATTGAACTCATTTAAAAAGGTGTGTGGGGGGGGGGGCTTGCAAGTCTGCCCCCTTGTGGTACAGAAGGTAATAAATATGGGACCTATGGAGAAATTAATTCATCTTTACTTTTATGGCATTTGTCATACGCCCTTATCCAGAGCGACTTGCATTTCATCTCATTATACATCTGAGCAGTTGGGGGTCAAGGGCCCAACAGTGTATTGTACTGTAAATCTGTTTTGAATGGGCCCATACCTGAAAAAATGGTGGGTTGGATATTTTTTGAAAAAAGTAGGAGATTGATCAGATCCTGTAAAAAAGGAGTGGAAAAGATTGGAACTGTTAAATGTTCCAGTGGTTGCTAAGTCTAGCAAAAATGAAATGCATGTGTAATATCAGTATCATGAACATTAAACTCTGTCAAGCATTGGCAAGCAGGATTTGTGTGCACAA
>JAQMYG010000035.1:8792629-8806246 GCA_030014215.1 Clariallabes teugelsi
CTTTCAAATGACTTCATGACCACAGATGTTAGGGCGACTGGTCTGTAGTCATTAAGTCCTGTGATTTTAGTTTTTTTTGGAATGTACAGTACGTTGCTTATAAGTTATGAGCAAGTTTAAGAAAAAATAATTTGCTTATCACTGATTGTTCCCTTGACCTTAAATAGAAATCAGATTTGGACCTTTGAATATTAAGTGTGAGAACCCCTGCTGAAGCCAGGAGCCTGGCGGGGGACACCCTGGATAGGGGGCCAATGCATTGCAAGCCACACACACTCTGGGCAATTTGAGAACGGCAATTAGACTACTCTGTATATCTTTGGATTGTGGGAGGAAACCAGCGTACCCAGACAAAACCAAGCATGGGGAAAAAACACAAACTCCATACACAGACCCGAGGTAGTTATCAAACCCTTGACTCTGGCTGGGGGTACGAGGCCACAGTGCTAACCACTATGCCACTGGCACCCACCTAAAATCCAACATGTTAAACCCAAATTAAACATGTAAAATATTGTTGTACCTCTTTGTCATTTTGTTCTTTCCTCTGCTGTTCCCATTTGTTCGTGCTGGCTGAGAGCAAATCCTTCTGCTCATCATGGAATGAGCACTGTAACCCAAACAAGAAACAAAGTAAGCACAATGCTTTTTCTAATCATTTGCATGTACAACTTTCTTGCATTTATGCTGTTTTAGAATCTTCTAGAAAATTATGAAGATGTAAGTAAACAAGTCAAAATCAGCCAAAATCTATGTTTGCAAAGCTTGTAGAGACTTAAAGACTTAAGGTTTAGTTGCTTCTACATAGTACTGAGTAGAGTGGGAATACATATTGTGTTTAAATATGAGATGTCTAGAAACTTTTTTCTGCTGTCTGCTTAAGATTACTGCTTATGTATGTTATGAAATGTGTATGGTGATGGCCAAAAAGTATATAATTAATTTCAAATTAAACCTATAAAATAATAAAGTGTAAAAAACCCAAAACATTTTCTGGACCCACTGTAGTGTGACAAGTGTATTATAAGCATTTACAGACCCAGTGATATACATTTTCATAGAATTATAAACCGTGTAAGTTTAGCACATAATATACTGTATAATCCATTCATCCATCTAGAAACCTCTGTAGTCCACCTAGGAACCATGGAAGCCAATGGTGACCATCGTATTTATTCCAATTTCGTACAACCATGGCAGGATTTGGGAACACCAATTAGCCTAATCTGCATGTCTTTATGCATGTCTGTGGGAGGAAACCCACCAAGCAGAGGGAGAACATGCAACCTTCATACACACAGACAATGCAGGATTTGAACCCAGAACCTGGTGGTGAAAGGCGACAGTGCTAACCACTAAGCCACCGTAGCATAGCATAGCAAAAACATAGCATCTGGGCACTACCGCACCTCAACTGCTTCCAACTCTTTTCTGTAATGTTTCTTCAGACTTGATATCTGTTCCTGCATCCTTTCAATCAAGAGATCCACTTCTTCTGCCTCCTTTTTGCGCTCTTTCACAAAACGATCATCTCTTCCTTTTAGTTCCTGCACACAAAAGTAGACATCTGTTGTGTGTATGTATGTGCATGTGTATGTGTGTGTGTGCGTGGTAGAGAGAGAGAGAGAGAGAGAATGTGTGTGTGTGTGTGTGTGTATACGCACTTGCAGCAGTTCATTAAGGAGCCTGTTCTTGTCTTCAATGATTTGCCAACAGAGCTGTTGCTGTTTTCTCAGATCATCTCTCAGCTCCTGGTGGATCACCTTCGTCTCGGCCTCAGACCACTTGCTCATGATCTCATTGAACTTCTCTGTACTGGATTTAGCCTCATTTTCTAGCTTCTCCACTCTGGCCAGGATTATCGAGTGCATGTTTGGGAACAATGGAGAAATAAGAAACAGACAATTTCTGTTTCTTTCCAATCTGTCCAAGTTTGGGCCCAAAGCACATACTGTAACTGAAGCTCTAGATCCGGCGGCATTGATACCTTCTGCAACCCCATGCAAGCTATAATTTTGTTAAATTATTTTTACTCCTTAGATTTTTAAACAAAATGTTATATTGACAAACAGCAAGGACTTTTACCTTATATGTAACTTTTGTAAGTGTTTTCTAACTATTAGCTTTAAATACTGAAAGAGTCATAGTCTGTATTTTTTTCATCCATTTATCAATAATTACTCACTAAACTGTATAACTGATACTGTACTGTATATCATGGTAGTTGTCAAGAATTCTGTGATAATGTCTGGCCAGTTTAATATGGCTGCACAACTTAGTCTACATACAGTATACTGTACTTTAGCTGCAGAAAGCATACAAAAGCACCCGTTTAACTGGAACGAGAGCTTCTCCTAGTAAAATTAAAACATTAGCTGATCAAGCAGCAGAGTGTAGAGGTTCATTCTGCAGTAAAGAAATGTCAGGGAAGCCACATCAACCAAAACTTCTTAACATCTAATGTTTTTTGGAAATATTATTGATAAAACCAAATAAAATCTAAATTAGCATAATGATTTAAAGCGGCTGCATTGGCAAGAAGCTGTAACTGACCTTTATAAAAATAATTTCAATATTAGACTACTTAATCACCACACCACACCACTGCTAATTACATACTTTTAGGGTAACGATGCCTTGATAAAAACGGGATGACAGTTAACAAAGAGTAAAATGTAATGATTGATATGGTGGAGTAATCTCTACGGAAAAATGTATTAAACATTTGTGGAAGAACTTTGTGTCTTCTAGGTTCTTAACAGCAGGATGAGATTAAAAAATCAACTTAATAAAACTCTCTGCATCACATTTGCTGTACGTTTATGCATGTGAGTGTCTGTGTTCGCACCTTAGTCTGTTTGCCACTCTTAGTTCTACTCTCCTCTTCATCTGCCTGGCATCACATTTAACCAGAACGTCTGTGACCAGCTCTGTGCCATCTGCTTTTAATTTATCCAGATGCTGCAATAAGGACAGATGACCAATGCACATTTAATACATGAAATGCAGTCAGGAGTGGCTTATTGACTCAGAATGGACTATAGCAATACATCTTTGTAATTAAACACAGTTCACTTACTCTATTACTTTGTTCCATCTGTCTCCAACTTGGACGATCTTCCTCTTTAATTTCCATCTGGGAGTCATCTCCATTCGTTTGTCTTCAGTTTTCATTAAAGAAATATATATATATACACAACAGAAAATTATCAAACAGTGATGCCAGCTAATCTCTAGGAGAACTACAGAAACAGTAAGTTTGTGTGGGGTCCTTAAATATTATTGAAATTGCATTACCAAATCTGCATTTATTATTGGCTTCTTATCATAACCATAACTATCTATGAAGCCCAGCAGTGTAATATACCCTACAATCAGCATGATGAAGTGCTTTCCTAATATATTACTGGTTACAACATGAAGTAATGTTTAGAAAATCAGAAGTTAGTGCTTGAGGAATTACATACATTAAGGAACATAGTAGTAAAATATAAATAAGTTATAATTGTAGGAAACATATGTAACAAAAAAAAGCCAAGCCCTCTCAGGGGCCAATGACTTCCTTCAAATCCAAAATGTTGTCTCCTTGCCACAATAAAGACAACAATCTATGTTTGTTTCTTCACAGCTCACATGTCATTTATTTTGTAAACCACACGAGGGCACACTTGCAGTTCAGGGACTTGTACTGGACATGTATTTCTAGTAGCCTTGATTGGAATGAAGACAGAGAGAGAGAAGTATTTTTGACAGCCTTATTATTATTATTATTATTATGTCTGTGCTTCATCAATTAGTTTTTTACATAACTAATTTGCTTGGATTGTGGTGCACTGATTAATAATTATTAATTATTAGAGATTAATTGGTTATTGATGCTATTGATGCTTAACTTTGGTTAAGAAAAATGTGTGACATTTGTAACCCTACTATTAACGCCTGGTTCTCATTTACTGCTCATCACAAGATCCCAGTTTAGCATTGACCCCTAGGAATTTCTCAACTGTTTTCAAAGAGACTTTTAATATTTATTCATTTATGATGTAACATTAAAAGTAAAATATATATATATTATTCATGCACATACCACAAATGTATTTATAAGCTATTAAGTGTATATGCTATACTGCCAGATTATTCTTGTACTACATCTCACCTTATACACAATTTATAGTTTATGTACCACACTGAAATTTCATATTATTTTAGTTTTACTAGACTGACTGTCCTTGTCTAACTGTTGGTTTTTTGTTGAGTTCCATTATACTTAATGATGATCAATTATTAATACCTAAATATGCACCATTTAGTGTTTTTTCCCCCAGTATTTCTGGAAGTGGCTGCAATGTGTTCTGTCTTGGAGTGTAGGAAAACTCCAATAATGGGGACATAGACAGAAAAAGACATTTCCTAAATGTAAAAAAGAAATGGATGTTTCATATACATTAAATCATATGGCCAACCCAGCCGAATAAGCCAAATCTATCCTTAAAAACATTCTTTACAATAAATAATATTTCTTAACCATGGAAGTATTTTAGTTCATGATTTAGTTCATGTTACACACTTTCTCTCGTGTGTAGAAGTGATAACAGCCTAACAACTTGGATTCTAAGTAACTGTAGACTGTACTGAAACACCTTATTGAAATATTTTTAGAAATATAAAAGCTATAATGCTTTATATGAATAAAAAAAACACAGCCCCCCGTTTACTTATTTCTTTACAGCCCATGTCCCCCTGCCATAGATTAACATCTTTATTATGCTCACGTATTATGTTACTATTATAATGAACCTTAGTCACGTGACAAGCTATCGTTCCCATTGATGAAAAATGGGCAAATAATATATCTATTGGTGTAGGGGTTTGTCATGTAATACATTTTTTAAACTAAATTAATTGTAGTAGAATATTGTAATAATCGTTTTAACATCTTTATATATTAACTACGACAAGATTTCGAAAAATTTCATTAAATGAATTTTGCTATAAAATAAACGACATAAAAATATACAAGTTGTAAACATACTAAAATTCTAATACACATAATAAAATACTGTTAAAGAAACATATTCATTTAGTCAGTGGTTTAGTTCAGAAAGATCAGATCAAAATTAATGCGTCAAAAATGCATTTTATGTGCCAATATTTCATTAATGTTGACGAGGGCTGGCACGTGACTAAGGCGCATTATAATAGAAATATAATATTTGATCATAATAAAGATAAAATTATGCTGCACTATTTTCGATAGCGATTATGATGGGGCAAACAGTGGCACGGTGGGCAGTTTGGTGCATAACACATGAACCAATACGATGTCCGCGTCGCCGTATCACAGAACCGGGTCGAACCTACCGATGGGGTGTTTAGGGACTCTGATGTCTAAGAACTCACCTCCGGTGTTTGAACAGCACTGGACCACCGGTGTGCCCGCTATTCTCCATATTACCTCGTGGGGGAAAATGCGCTCCTGTTTAGTAAGTATCTTTAAATGTTAGCGTTTTCTAGCTCAATTTCGGTCTAATGTAATTTACATAGTGTATGTTTATGACGTCATCGTTGTTGGTGCAATCGTCAGTCACCTGATTTTTTGGTCAGTGACATCACCCAGGCGTCAAGGTTGTGTGTGTGTGTGTGTGTGTGTGTGTGTGAACAATTCAATTCAGTTCAATTCAATTTTATTTATATCCTCCTGATACCCCCCGCCTATATGAGGATTGTACAAACAATCAGTGAAGTTGGGGACATTCTGGTCTCATGATATAACACTTTTAACCATAGATATTGTCGCAAAGCAGCTATACAGAATCAAAAATATTATGGAAATGAATATGAAATGTGTAAGGAAATACCAAAAGTGGACCAAGGAAAGAAAGCTGCATCGAACTGCTGACAGGATCATGGGTGACCAGGGCTCACTGATGCACATGGAGAGTGATAGCTGGCCTGTGTAGTCCAATGGAACAGAAGAGCTACTGAAGCTCAAAATGTATTATTCATCATATATTATATGATTGTCCCGGATGAGCACGCTGAGGGTGACAGTGGCAAGGAAAAACTGCCTGAAATGGCAATAGAAAGGAACCTCGAGAAGAAGCAGACTTAACAAGAGACCCATCCTCATTTGGGTGATAACGGATAGCAGGGATTGATCAGGAGTCACACTGAGTGTTAGAAGGCTCAGTATAACACGATGGGTAACTCACTCATCATCTATGGCATTTTGTCCTGTAGACAGAGACGCAGGGGGCCTGGAACCTATCCCAGGAGACTTACTGTAGGGATGAGGCACCAATCCCTTGCAGAGCACAAGCATACACACACTAACATGCTCATTTACACACTACAGACAATTTGGGAGCACCAATTAGCCTAATCTGTGGGGGGACTGGAGTACCCTCAGTAAACTCACCAAGCAGGCAGAACATGCAAAATCCATGGACCCAAGGCGGGGATTGAACCCAGACCCTGGAGGTTCAAGGGGACAGTTCTAAACTATGCCACCATGTCACTTTTAATGAGGAAGGTAAATTGTTTACGTATTAGGATGTTTTTTTTTTGTGTGGATTTTTCATTCTCTCCGACACACATACACCACTTCTCACCGGCATGTCTCAGTTTGCAGCTTAACAATGTTATGTCAGTGGTTTATCAGTACATTTTACTTATACAGTAATAGCAGAAACAGGCCCAGCTATATTTTAACTTACGGTGTTTGTACCCTGCCTTGCGCCCTAAACCTCCTGGGATAGGCTCCAGGTCTCTGTGACCCTGAATACAGGATAAAGCGGTATAGAAGATGAGTGAGTGAGTGAGTGAGTGTTTATCTGAAATGCTGACAAAGATGGTAATGCGTACTCTAAGTCCTTTGGAATTCAGTTTGACCTCTACAAATGAGCTGGGAAAAACTATAGAATCAGCTCTAACACGTTTGCACATGTAGATTCTGAGTTTTATTATTTTATTCTGGACTCAAAACAGTTAATGAGACTCGTGGGTTTGAGTGGGCGTGGTTTTGGAGACGAGTGCTTTTTGGGCGTGTCTTGTATGAAGCAGTCGCGTGCGTCCCGCCTTCGCTGATGTAAGCGCACGCGGGGATTGAGTTCGTGCAGCAAAGTTTGCATTTTATTCTCTGCGGTGCGAAAACACACACATTCCAAACGGCATGTCTGCTCTTAGGAACACCTTCATGCACGGGCTTAAAACTGTCCAGTTTAAACAAACAAGGAATTTTAGGTAAGTGTACAAGATATTTTATGATAACTCAGTCTATAAACTGTTAGTGTTTAGTACTGTTAGTAGTGTGTATATATATATATATATATATATATATTGCCATATAGACATAAATGAAAGCAATTTAAACAGTAAAGATCTACTGTATGTGGCTATGGTGTTGTGTGACACTAGGGTGGGGAGGACCTGCTTAGGGGCTGTGCATTTAAAGGGCCGCAGTTTTCTGACGCTGAAAGACTTTAACCCAGATGAGATCAAGCACATCCTGAGGGTTTCTGCTGACCTGAAGCATCGAATCAAGTATGATGGACAGGTAAGATAATTTTAAAACTGAGTGCAAAAAACTCCAAACATGCTTTTCATTTATTATGGTGTATACTTGTTCTTCCTTGCACAGAAAATTTTTAAATGTGATAAAGGTAATGTCCATGTTGTTTTTTTGTGTACTTTAAATAGGTTTAACGGTTTACATTTCTATTTTTAGTATCTTCCTCTCCTTCAAGGCAAATCTATCGCCATGATATTCGAGAAGAGAAGCACCAGGACCCGCATGTCCACTGAGACAGGTGCAAATGAGAGCGTTTGTGTGTGTTTCAGGCATAAGCAACACGGTCATGGAGCATACTGAATAGTGATTGAAAGTAAGCAAACCCCAAAAATGCCAAATAGACAGTTAGTGTGTGTGTGTGTTTGTGTGTCCAGGGTTTGCCCTATTGGGTGGACATCCATGTTTCCTTACCCCTCAGGATATTCACCTGGGTGTAAATGAGAGCACAAAAGACACCGCCAGGTTAAACACAGTATAACACATATAATGGTTATATTGGTGACATGCACATACACATACCTCGGCAATAAATTGATCCATAATTCCGTTCTTAAACACAACGCAGTAAAAATATGTCGTGTGTGTATTGCAGAGTGCTCTCGAGTCTGACTGATATTGTGTTAGCGCGAGTGTACAGTCACTCTACTTTGGAGCAGCTGGATAAGGAAGCCTCAGTACCAATCATCAATGGCCTTTCTGATCTTTACCATCCCATACAGATACTAGCTGATCTGCTCACGTTGCAGGTACAAACGTTTACAGTTACATTTAGACATTTGTCAGACATTTTTATTCAGACCGACTTTCAAAAGTGCACAGGCAGATTCCACTGAACACACATTTTCTGACACTGTTGTTCTCCATATCCCTTGTGCTGTCGTCTATTTTAGGAGCATTATGGATCTTTGAAGGGCCTAACACTGTCTTGGATAGGTGATGGTAACAATGTCCTTCACTCCTTCATGATGTCTTTGGCCAAATTGGGTGTCAATCTGAGAATAGCCACACCAGAGGTTTGTTCCTAACTTGACTTCTTTTTTAACTATACAAATGAATGTCTATGTGCACTTGCCTTTGCAGCAAAAAACTATTGATGCAATTATCTACTCTATGCTCTCTTCTTCCTAGGGCTATGAGCCAGATCCTAATGTCACTCAGGAGGCACTGTGTCTTTCTAAGCAGGTATGATGCAATATACTGTAGCTGTTAATAACCTAATAGTATTGGTACTGAATTTCACATAAAACTGCTAAAAAAACAAAAAAAAAAAAAAACAGTACAAGTCCCACAGGTCATGCACAAAAGGAAACCATACTTTTCTGTTAAAGTTTAATTAAAAGATCTTAAGCGAAACTGGGTGGTGTGTCAGTATGGTATTGGTGGGAATCACGCTCTGGGTATGCAACAGCAGTCCCAAAAAGTTGACACAGCATGGAAATTGCCCATTAACCCAAACAGGAGTCATCTGTAAAGTCTTTCTCACCTTTTGTTATATTAAAATTCTACAACAACTTATTATTTGATGATTTACCATATGAATTTAATAGTTTGTGAAAAATATGCATTCATTTCATATCTGGGGGCTGCAACATCCTCCAAAAAAAGTTGGGAAAATTGACCTGTTGTGCATACCAATGTATAACATCACCATTTTTGTTAATAACACTTTTTAAGCATTTGGGCATTGAAGACACCAATTGGTCAAGTTTAGCTAGCCGAGGTTTCCCCCATTATGCAGGCCTTCAGCTGCGGAATTGTACAGGATCTCTTTTGCCATATTTTGCACTGCATCATGCACCACACATTTTCAATTGGAGCAGCCAGAATTCGGTTTGGCATTGTCCTGCTGGAAAATACAATTATGTCTCTGAAAAATGTGGTGTTTGGATGGCAGCAGATGTTGGTCCCAAAAGAACATATTTTTCTGCATTTATGATGCCCAGACAGAGTATGCAATTTACCCATGTCAAGCTCACTGGCACACCCCCATACCGTGACTGATGCTATCTTTTGGACCTGATGCTGATAAGAGCTTGGATGGTCCTTTTTTCTTTCACCCAGAGAACATGATGGCTGTTGTTTTCAGAAACTTTTTATAATGTTGACTCTTCGGACCACAAAACACGTTTCCAGTGTGCCACCGTCCATCTGTGTTTCAGAGCCCATATCATGATACCCATACTGACACCTGACGGTTTTTAAGACAATGGTGTTTGAGATTTGACGAGTTTCCTGGAATTTCTTGATAATATTGTGTACTAACATTGAATGATAAAAGTCATGGATAATTTGTTGGTGCATCATTTGCGAATCTTTTGCCTAAACCTTTTTCTATAGAAACTACACCTTTCTTTGAAACTCACGTTGGCCCTGTCCCAACTTTTTTGGAGGATTTTGCAGCCACCAGATCTGAAATGAGTGTGTACTGTATTTTTAGCAAATATTTACATTCACAGGGTAAATCATCAAATGTGTTGTAGTAGTGTTATAGATTGTAATATAGGACAAGGTGAAGATACTTCTCCTTTTTGATTTTATTGCCAGTTTCTATACTATACCAACTTTTTTGTAATTGGGGTTGTAGATTGTTCATCCACAGACAATGAAGTTGTGAATAAAATGTAGAATATGTTTGTGCACACTCTGTAGTTTGGGACAGAATTGCACTTGTTTTCTGAGCCAATGGAGGCAGCTCAGGGCAGCAATGTGCTGGTGACTGACACATGGATTAGCATGGGACAGGAAGAGGAAAAGAAGAAGAGACTAAAGGATTTCCATGGTTACCAGATCACCATGCAGGTAAATGAGACTTTCTCAGCTCTGTCGTAAATTATACAACAGTTAGTTCTGACTGAGTAATCTGATTGGATGAGAGCCATTCCATGAGTGGTGATAATGGATAGTAACAGCACTGAGACATTTAATAATATGTATTACTCTAGGTCGCAGGTGTTCTAACAATTGTTAATTGCAGTAACAGTAACAGTTGGTTGCTGCATGGGTAAAAGTAAAACTGACATTCAAAACCAGTCACAGAAGCACTTTCAGCAAGAAATCATATCTGATAATGTCATTTTAATCAACAAATTGTCTACTTTTTCAACTGCTTCTACGTCATTCCAAAATTGTCTTTAAATCATCCTTTTTAAAAATTTTATAGTGAGCTACAAAGCTAACTATCTTCTAACAAGGGGAAATCCCAAATACTTCTGTAACACCTAACCAAGGGTACTACTTTGTGTGTGGACCAAGTGAGTGTACACTTTAGCTCATTAGCTCTCCATTTAGTTTATTTGGGAGTTAACCCCAGAACACAAATTAACCGACCTGATATTCTAAAGTGGAATAATTGGAAATATAAAGAGAAACCACCTCCATGGTTTATTCTTCTCACCTTTTCACTACATAGTATCAGTAAGAATTTTAAACTACTTACTGTACACCCCTGTTAGTTATACTACCTGTCAGGTGGTAACGGCTTGCAGTAGTGAGCCGACGCAAAGTTAACCTAGCTGAACTGACCTAGATGCACTTGGAGAATGGAGCACCCATCACACACATCAGGAGCTCCGACAATGCTCGCCAGTCGTGCCGCTCTGAGGCTGATGTCGGTGATACATGTGTGTGCTGTCTGGGATGTTATTATAACTTACTATTAGTCTATATTTGTGCAGGTTAACAACCATGTGTGATTTTGTGTTAAACCTCCTCAATTTATGCCATGGTTATGTATGAGCTGTGCATAGGTATAGGTATACATGTGTGCAACCTTATAATTATACACCAGTGTTAAAATGAACAAAGTAACTAAGTACAGTTTCAAAGTTTACCCTGAAGCTCCCATCACTCTTGAACAGGGTAAATCTGGACTCACATGCGCCTTGCGCCACAGTCCATTCTTTGTGCTCCCTAGCAAATTTAAGCCTTTTTTCCCGACCAACCTCACTGATAATTGGTTTTCTTAAGGCTACACTGCTGTTTAGTCCCAATCACTTTACGTTATGCATGTGGAAATGCTCTTACTTTCACTATTAAACATGTTTGAGTTCTACTGTTTAATGATTTCATTTCAATAAGCGTTTAAGTGATCTCACATCACTCACATACAGGATGTTTTTCTGACCTCAAAGATGATGGGTTCCACTATCTTTCTAGGTTTTAATAATGCATTTACAGTTCGTAACCTAATTTTAGTAGTTTTAACAATCTCTTTGGTTGTTTTCTTTTCTTGATGCAGGCCAATAATTTAACTCCTGCCATGACCACAGGATATATCTCCTGTCATGGCTGCTTATGAAATAAGAAGCTACTTAACATAATGAAGTAACTTAAATAAAGTACTTAAATAAAGTAATATTTTGCCCATTTAAAAAAAATCAATATGTGGTGGTCAATGTATATGAGACCCATTGCATTCTTTCTTTTAGGTTACTGTTCCCTCACAGCCGCAAGGTCTCCTAGCTCAAAACTAATGAACTAATTGATTTTATCTTGCAATCTGATTGGCTCTTAGACTGGAAGTGTAGCTGCACCAGACTGGACTTTCATGCATTGTCTCCCACGAAAGTCAGAAGAGGTGGACGATGAGGTTTTCTACTCACCACGATCACTGGTGTTTCCTGAGGCGGAAAACCGCAAATGGACTATTATGGTAATATAGCTGTGGAGTGCTATTTATGTGTCTTGTGCTTTTTTGGTGTGCGAGTATGTGTGAATTTAGGCACAAATTCATATAAATATGTTTAATGCATGAATGTGTATTTTTTGCCTTTCTCTGTAGGGGTTGATTGTGTGTATCCTGACTGACTACAGTCCTCAGATCTCCAAACTGAAGCTGTAATTTTTCAGAACTGAACTTGAGAGCTTGCAACACAAGGGTTCTTCAACATTTCAGGATTTCTGCAAATTCATTTATTAATTCATTACTCTTCAAGATCATGGTCAGAGCTGGAGACTATCCCAGAAATACTGAGCACAAAGCATTAATAAGACAGCAGACCAGTCCGCTGCACATAACCCAGTCTTCAACACATCTTGGGGGAGAGCTGAGAGTAAAAATCTGCAGAAAAAGATCACAATTAAAAACATCAGAGAAAACATCATTCAGAAAATTTAACAGATTAGTGTATGTTACATTCTGGTCAAAATGTAATTTTTGTTCAAATCTAAAAATAAAATAACTTGTTATGACAAAAGCTTGTGTGTGGCAGAATAAACCTGTTATGCTGGTTTATTAATTCACTCTTTAGCCTACAGAGGGCACAATCAGCATATATAAAAAATATGCTACTTTATTATATGTGCATGTTGTGTTATGTTCGCCTGTAGAAATTATCTGTTAATTCATTTTCAATTTAGTGTTTAAGACTAAAAGCATTCCTAAAAATGGAAATATGTTTAAATTCTTATACTGTACAGTATATGAGCCATTAATATTTACAGTGGGGGAAATAAGTATTTAATCCCCTGCAGATTTTCTAAGTTTGCCCGCTTACAAAGAAATGAAGGGTTTATAATTTTTATCATAGGTTTATGGTAAAGGATTGAGACAGAATATCAAGCAAAAAAAAAAAAAAAAAGAGCACACGATACAAATGTTATAACTCGATTTGCATTTCAGTGAGGGAAATAAGTATTTGATCCCCAAGCAACCAACAATACTGGCCCCCACAGACTGGTTATGTGCTCATATGGTACACATATTAATTTAAGAAGGAGCTCCTATGTGTATAAAAGCCACCTGACCACAGAATTTCTATCTTCCATTCAAATCTCATCAATATCGGCAGGACCAAACAGGTGTCAAAGGAAGTCAGGGACAAGAGTGTAGACCTGCACAAGGCTGGAATGGGCTACAAGACCATGAGATAGAAGCTTGGTGAGAAGGAGACATCAATCGCCCTCAGTCTGGAGCTCCATGCAAGATTTCACCTCATGGGGTAAGAATAATTATGAGAAAAATGAGGGATCGTGCAGGACTACAAGGGAGGAGCTTGTGAATGATCTCAAGACAGTTGGGACCACAGTCACCAAACAAAACATTGGTA
>JAQMYG010000035.1:8810600-8828749 GCA_030014215.1 Clariallabes teugelsi
GAGCTTTCTTTCAAAGAAGTCTAGTGGCTTATTAACGTGACTGGGGTGTGTTGTCTCTAAGTGTCTTTCTACTTTGTTGGGTCTCATGCTGTCTGCTGCCAGCGGTTTAAGAAACAAGTGGGGAATGACAGAAAATGTTTGAGAACCACTGGACTAGACAAAGAGGGTAATGAGTATTCTAAGTAGTACACAGGCACTACAAAGTCCTGGAATTCAGTTTGAGACCAGAAGCTCTACAAAGGTGCTGGGAAAAACTATAGAACCAGCTCTAACACGTTTGCACATGTAGATTCTGATTTTTTTGTTTGTTTGTTTGTTTTTAAATTGCAAGCCAGATAGCACACTGCTGAACCACTGCTAACGTTGGTTCAGTAGATAATGGTAAGGTTCGCACAATGTTGGTTGGTTCAGTAAATAAAGTTGGAAATTGGAAATTAAATTAGACTCTTTTCATCACTGCCAATAATAAGAAAACACATTTATATTTCCGGAAATGTATTTATTAATTTGATTGGTGATAAAAATTATTACCAACTAAGAAAATATATTTGATGACATTACGATTAAAATGATAAACTACAAAATATCTTTCATCAAGGTGGATGAAAATAAATGCAAACAAACAAAGCACCCATTGCCTCAAACTGTCTTTTACATCAGGTAGCTCTGCATCTTCCTCATCATCATTCACCTCGGTACTTTCACCATCAGCCTGGTCACTGTAGCTCAGTTGTTCTTTATCATCATCATCATCTTCTTCATGGTCATCAACATTACAGCATGTTTGGAGAACTGTGACTCTGGTCTGTGTAAATACATCAATAATTTGAGCATTGTACATTAAAATGTACTTCAAAATATGTTCTTTGAAATACTGTATTCCTTTTCAACCAGCAAAATGATGAGAAAAACAAACATTTTCTACATTTGGCTCAACTCAGTTCAACAACAGGTCCAGTATTACAGATAAAATATTTCTCCAGATAAAGAAAAGTAAACAAAGCAATTCAAACAATAAATAACCTTGCAAAATTGTCAAATGATATGTTTCACATGGCAGCTACCTCAGTAGTAGTATGTTTATCGACAACCGCATAAACATACAAAAATGCAGTGCCCACAATCCCTATGGTTCTAACCTCGCAATGGCTCCATGTGCTACTCTCCTCTCACGACTGTCTTTTGTACAGATAGGTTTTATATTTCTTATATTATATATATATATATATATATATATATATATATATATATTGTTCTAGTTTCTTATAGTTTCAGCTATTTATTTCTCTTATTTCTTGTTAATTGTTTTTAAATTTTTAATGTCACAGGCGGTCGTATAAGCATTTTACTGCATATCGTACTGTGTATGACTGTGTATGTGACAAATACAATTTGAATTTGAATACTGTATTCACTGGCAACAGGTCGATTAGCCTAGCATAATAGTGCATAGCTAAATCTCTTTCTCACCACATTACAGCAAAATTACTGCATGCTTTTCATGTTACCACCACATATTCTCAACACTCTTATGTCTTACTCAAGGGTATTTACATCTCATTTGGAGGAATGTTTTAACCCACCAGTAGTTAGGAGCAAAGAGGCACAAAACTTTAGCTTGTGTTTAGCTTGGCTGCAGGACATAAACAGCAACACCTGGCCTCTGTGGGGTTTTAGGTTCCTCCTTAGCGATAAGCGCCATCTAGTGACCTGTTTGACAGTGTTCACAGTTGAGCACAAAATACAATGAATTTAACATTTATCATTTTAGAAAACATAAGAAAATACCTGTAAAAAATTGGGGTGTCTTGAAACATAGTTATACTTACAAATAGCTAGCAAAAAGCAATGTCACGTTGTTTGTACACGTTGTTCACACGTGGAAAGTGGTGATACTTCCCGACATGCGCGCACACAGACTCAAAGCACTAGTCAGCCAGTAGTGCGAACGCAGAGAAGTGTTGCTGCCTATCAGGGAGAATAGGAGCAACGCAGGCGACATTGCTGGACCAACGTTCGGCCAACCTTTCTTTGGCCTCACCAATAGGCCAACAGTGGGCCAACGGACAAAATGACGTTGGGCAAACCACTGATGTCAACATGGGCCCAAAATATGCACTGCCATTTGCCCAACTTTGGCCAGATGTAGGATCACTGACGAAAGGTTACCAAAATTTTGATGACGTTGGGCCAACAAAGCACTGCTATCTGGGTTACTGTATGTCTTTTGCATTTCCTTTGTAGCATGCTGTAAATGAGCACGAATTCAATGGGGAAACAATATCTTTATTCAAAATCTCAAGAGGACAAAATAAAAGTATATAGCACTCTCAGGACTGTCTATCCTGTCTCCAATGTGCCTCTGGCCCAGCACCTCATCAACGTCACAAGGGATGGTTTCTCTGGCCTGAAAGTATCTTATTGAGTGGCGTATAAGGCCCTGGTATGAATCTACATCAATGTCACCACATGCCTCTTCCATCAGCTGGATGAGAGTGTCTCATTGGTAGGGTTGACAAGCAGGATGGAAGATGGACAACTTTAAAGCATGGGTGATTCATGAACCAACCTTGGGCGGAAACTCACATTCTCCCAAGCGTGGTGTCTCCTGCACCTTCCCCTGTTCATCGGGAATGATTGTCATGCAGGGGTTCAAGAAGTCTAAGAATATGAGTTGTGTTATAGGTGCTAAGAGTGACATGGTGGTGAAGGACCCCATCCTGACTAAATGCAGCGCACAATATAATGTTTCCACTATGCCCAGGCACATGAACAGTGGCACACTGCCTGATGATGTTCCTTCCCCAAAGTTTGTTCTTGGTCAAATCGAAGCCTGAATAATATACATAAATATACACATCCGGGTTTGCAACAGCATCATCTTTCTTTCAAATGGCACTTTATTCAACTGTTTTATGCTAGATTGATACTGCTTTAGTAGACGAGCCAGTAAGGACAAACTCACTTGAGTATGTTGACAAATGTAGTGTAGGAACAGGACAATAAGAACAGAACACTAGAACAGAAACAACTTGCAAATAAGGCAAATATTACAAATACTGAGGTTTTGCAGAAGTTTTCAGTTTAAACCCCCGGGGTTAACTCCTGAGGGAAATTTAGGTTCTCCAATTGGAACGTTATATTGGCTGGTGTAATAAGCTTAAATACAAGGCAAATCTAAGTTATAACTAATTTACCTGGGACCTTTTGGACCATAGTCCAATGCCTTAACCACTGAACTACCCCTGACAGGCTTTAAATGTCTAATCCTCAAAAAATGATTAAGTATGGTCGTCGGAGGTGCCAGTGGGTGTGTCCTGATTAAAGTACATCCTCATAAAAGCAGATATGGCATGTGTAGGGCGATGAAGAGCTTAGTGTTGTTTCACTTTATACCGCACAAAATAATTTTCTAGCATTATGATTGCTTTAAGGAACACATTTATCCACCAGCGTACAATTGTTCAGTATAAACAGATAAGAAATTTTGGGTAAGTGTTCATAAAAATTTCAAGACTGATTTTATTTTATACAGTATATATACTAACTGGTAAATTAGCTCCCACTCTATGAAGGGTAACACAACTTTACTAACATCATGTAGCAAACTGTATTTAATTTTTATGACACTAGGGTGAAGAAGACATGTTTAGAACCTATGCGTCTGAAGGGACGCAGTTTTTTAACGTTGAAAGACTTTAACCCAGACGAGATCAAGCACATTCTGTGGGTGTCTGCTGACCTCAAGCATCGATTCAAGCAGGATGGACAGGTATCACAACTTAATTTAACATCATTTTGTATTACAAGTCTAATTGTGCCTGTTATTGATTTCCTTTAGTTTCAAAAGTGGAGTCCAGGGACGACCATGAGTCTTTGAAACAGCAATTTTGTTACAGTGGGTTTTGAAAATTCTGACAATTAATAATTCAAAAACAAGTAAATTACCTATAAATTAAAACAACTAGAATGTAATGACAGCTTTAATTTTAAAATTAAAATTCAGAAATATATTCTGTATATATATATTTTTGAGCTCATTGGTCGATGGAAACAATAATTTCTATAAAAATGGTGGTTTTTATGGAGCTGGGTTACAAGCCCCACACCAAACCAAACTACAGTATGTATAGGGTTAAGGGCCTTGTTTACGGGCCCAACTGTGGAACCCTCTAGTCAGTAACCAAGAGCCTCAAATGCCTGACTCACCACTGCCCCTGCATTGACAATGTTCCTACAATAAATCCAGGTTTCTTTTTTAACTAGTAAAAAAGTCTGCAAAACATTTGATAACCTAAACACTGAGTGTGAGATTAACAAGCATTATGCATCGAAAATGCTAGATTTTTTTTTTTTACTATTTAAATACATTTTGTTCATAATTTCAGCTTCCCCCCCTTCTTAAAGACAAATCTATTGCTATGATTTTTGAGAAGAGAAGCACTAGGACCCGGGTTTCTACAGAAACAGGTGTGTGTGTGTGTGTTTTACTCACCTGTGCATCGTACATCCTCATCATTAGTACCTCATTATAAGGACCTATACCCCAGTAGGAAAAACTGATACCACTGATAACTGGCTGCTTTTTCGTAAAGAGTTGAGAGAATAGCAGTCCTTTGCATGTAACATGCTGAATCTTTTGAGCAGTAAAGCCTGCATGAAATATAAGAGCATATGGCCCTGATTCGGAGAGATATTTATTTTGTAACAATCTACATTTATTTCTTGTACTGTATTACTGAGCAGTACAAGACAAGAAAAGAACACAAAGATAAGTGTTGTTATTATGATTACTATTATGATTTTATACTTTTTGCATCATTGCATCATTTATTATAAAATGACCACATTGACACTTCCCTCTCTTTATGTTTGCACATGTGTATGTTTGTCCAGGGTGTGCTCTGTTGGGTGGTCATCCATGTTTCCTCACTTCTACGGATATTCACCTGGGTGTAAATGAGACCACAAAAGACACAGCCAGGTTTGAACAAAAAAAAATACATTTAATTTAATTTAAGTACATCAATGCAAAGAAGTTTCTAGTGTCTATTGTGGCCCTAGGCAAAACATTTGCAGCTCCAACCAGCATTCATTGCCAATACAGTATCTTATAAATAAAAAATAGGTTTGTTAGCCCTTCGGGGCCCCCTACTGGCCTGGGACCCTAAGAAGTTGACAAGCAATACCTCTACATTAATGACTAGTAGCACAGAATTAAATAAGCAGCAATATAAAATACATAAGCAATTTGTTCATCTTTCTTTTTTTTTTTTTACACAATCCAGTAAATGCATGCATGTGTATTGCAGAGTGCTCTCGAGCCTGACTGATATTGTGTTAGCGCGAGTGTACAGTCACTCTACTTTGGAGCAGCTGGATAAAGAAGCCTCAGTACCAATCATCAATGGCCTCTCTGATCTTTACCATCCCATACAGATACTAGCTGATCTGCTCACGTTGCAGGTACACACACACACACACACACACACACACACACACACACATTTTCTGACACTGATGTTCTACTTGTCCTCTGTGTGTCTTCTCTTATAGGAGCATTATGGATCTTTAAAGGGCCTGACACTGTCTTGGATAGGTGATGGCACCAATGTCCTCCACTCCTTCATGATGTCATTGGCCAAATTCGGTGTCAATCTGAGAATAGCCACACCAAAGGTTAGCCATGAACTGACAAACTGAACCAGTGAACAATTGAAGAAGGTTTCTGGAAATTTAATACCCACTTTTTCAGTCATGGTCAGATTTCAATAACTCTACATGTTTTTCAGAAACTTTGGCTTTCATCCTCAAAATATTGGTTCATAAAAATGTTGTGGACTGCAGTTTTCTGCACTAATCCCAGCAGTATAGCATAATTAAAGCTAATCTAATCAACATTCTCTCCTACTCAGGGTTATGAACCGGGTGCTACTATCACTCAGGAGGCATTCCGTCTTTCTAAACAGGTATGACTAGATAACTCTGATATACAGATTGCAGAAGGTAACTTGAATTCTTGTTAGTCCTTGTATTTACAAAAAACAAAAACACTTCATCCACATTTCCATTTCATCCCATGTAACCCCCACAGCGAGCAAGAATGCCCTGGATATCTTATTGAACACGTGTTCCAAAAGCTTATATTGCAAATATTGTATCACATTCCACTTTATGACTTGATATTCCATGTTGATATTTTTAGTATGCATGTGGAGGCTTCCCAGAATTCAATGTTAAACACAGTGCATGGCCCTTTATTTAGAGTAACTAGCACTCTTGGAAATTATGCTGAGGACCTTTATTTATTTCATTATTACATTATTTTAATCTGGTATTACTTAATATTTAAAAATAAAATATTTTATTTTAAAGAGTATTTTTTATGTAAGTTATATTGCTGAAAAAAATGTGTGTGTGTGTGTGTGTATGTGTGTGTTACTTGTGTGCACGGTCTGTAGTTTGGGACAGATTTGCAGTTGTTCTCAGAACCAATGGAAGCAGCTGAAGGCAGTAACGTGCTGGTGACAGACACGTGGATTGGCATGGGCCTCGAGAATGAGAGGAATAAGAGGTTGAAAGATTTCCATGGCTACCAGGTCACCATGAAGGTAGATGAGTCACATCCAGCACTGTTTTATAACACAAGAGGCCAGATAACTGAATTTAAGCAAAAGAGATCATGAGTTTGAATCCATCCTGGGCATGCTGGGATTTCATTAAAGTATATTCAATCCTGATGTCTGGTGGAAATTAATTGTTCCCTTGTCAAGCACAACAACACTAGTCAAAAGTTAGGATGCACCTTGCAATTGTTTCTCCATTGTAAAATAATCCTGAAAACATTCAAAATATGCAATAATCTGGTTTGAACAGTTGATATTGAGATATGTCTGCTACTTACTGTACACTGTCAAAATGGCTCTAATTTGAGATGCTGTTTGTTAATTGGTGATTTTTCAGGATGGTAACTCTAAATGAACTTCTCCTCTATGGCAGAGGCACGTTTTGGTCTTGCTTTCCTGGAGTGGTTTTCATGAGAGCCAGTTTAATCTTGGTTGTTTTTTTGCAAATGCACTTGACCATACTGTACTTGCAAGAACTATTCCAGAACAGCTGACCTTCTTGTCCTAAAATAACAACTGACTGTTGTTGTTACTTAATTACCTAATGTCATATGTGTTATGTCATTATATTGAAAATTTTAGTATTATTGCAGAATGTAAAAAATAAATTCTTAAAATAAAACACTGAGTTAGAAGGTGTGTCCAAACTTTTGACGACACTGTAAAAAAAAAGGTAAATTAGTACACATCAAGTAATGTTCTATGATCTTGTGTAAACAACAGTATGAGAAACCCCCATCCAGGTAATGACTTGACAGCACTCCTCCCTATCTCCCGTCTGCACCTGCCAGCCTAGATAATTGTCAGTCAAAATGGTTTCTATGAAACTGAGATACCCCATGAAAATACTTCTCTCAGAGCCTTAAATTAAACCTGTAGTGTTTGAATTACAGTAGGCTGTTCATAACTGTTTTACATCATGGGTCAGAATAAACTGGTTGTTAATTATATGACAGTTGTTACAGTTGTTGCATTAAATATTTTGATATCTCATAGTCATAGTATCTGTAATGAGACGTCATATAAAAGAATGAAATGTTTTTTATTTGCCTCCAATTTTTTTTCTTTATCATCTTGGTTAACAGACTCATTCTGTTCTGTGATCTGGTTGGCTATTAGACAGGAAGTGTAGCTGCTCCAGACTGGACCTTTATGCACAGTCTTCCACGAAAATCAGAGGAAGTGGATGATGAGCTTTTCTACTCACCACGCACACTTTCGTTCAAAGAGGCTGAAAACCGCAAATGGACTATCATGGTACCTTGAACGTGTGTGTGTGTGTGTGTGTGTGTGTGTGTGGTGTGTGTGTGTGTGTGTGTGAATGCAAATGTGAGCATTAATGTGTCATTATTTCTCTCTAGGGGTTGATGGTGTGCATCTTGACTGACTACGGTCCTCAGATCCCTGAACTGAAACTGTAAAACCTGAGTACAGTATATAACAATGCCCATGTTAACTAATTTACTCTCTTGCCAATAGAGGGCACAATTATCCTAAAAAGTAGAGCATGAGCTTATGAGCCAAAAATTTTATTACTTTTACACTATATTACATAATTTACATTTGTTTTTCTTTTCAATTCAATCTGAATTTCCTGTCAGTTCTGTGTATTGCAAGTTTATTGTGCACATTTTGATGCTTGCCTTTGTTGGCATTTACGTGGAAACCTACAAGTATTCAGGTCTTATGTCAAAAATTATTAACTGAATACTGTTAATAATTTTACTGTATTACTGAATTATTCCCAGTTCTACTGATTTTCTCCGAATTATTTTTCTGACCATAAAAGTATATTGTCACTTTAAGTAAAACCACAGAATGGGCAGAAAGACACTGCTAAGCTTTTTGCAAACACTCCAGTTCAGCTCCATCCTTGGATTCTAGCGAAAAGCTAATATGTTCATGAAATATAATAAATATATATATTTTTTAATTAAGTTCTTAAAAATTATTACAATATTTTTTGCAGAACATAAAGAGCTATAAGCCAATATATTTTGGTTATCAATAAATTATCCAACTGCTGCTGTTTGCTCTTTTTTACTAGTCAGTTGTTCACCATTAATAATCAAGCTATTGTGAATGAATCAAGCTTTGCTTGTGGATTAGTCAATAAATATTTCGGAGTACACTGTGAGACATATATATTCTCTGGACCCTAGAGTAATAGCTGTATAAACTGCACATTAGCTAATAGTTTTACTACGGCAAGGCTCTTGGAGTAATTTAATTACTCAAAGCTACAAATAAATAAATGAAGAAAATTGGCAGACACATTAAGAATTTGAGTGCAATATTAACACCATCTTTTGAAAAGGTGTGAGAATTGACTGGGGTTTCACTTGGGGAGTATTCCTGTTTTGTTTGTTTTCCAGACAGGCTTTGGAGCCATTGTGACCCTAAAATAGATCAAATTAAAATTAATAAATGAACTAAAATAAATGCTACTGTTTGATTAAATGTGTATGTTTGGTTGATTCATAATCCCTGTCAGTTTTTTAGGACACACTTGAGACTTATTTGTTCACATTTATGTGTTCTATAAGAAGTGCACCTTTATGTTTAATGTAGTATCACAGTAACTGTAGAGTAATAGAGACATATAAATACAAATTTTTGCCTTGTGCCCTAAGTTTCTTGGGATAGCCTCAAGGCCCCCTACAACGCTGATTAGAGGATTAAGCGGAATAGACGATGAGTGAGTGAGTCAGTGAGTGAGTGGTCTCATTTGTTTGTTTAGAATAAGCAAAACACTAATTTTATTGTTTAATTGATATGTCCTAAATTCATAAATGCAATATGTTTATATTAATATATTTATGTAGCAAATGACATTGAATAGAATTGTTTTGTTTTAATTAATTTTACATAAATCTGCATGCTCTGATTCTGACCACTGTGCATGCACTGTGGAAATGGTGTGTGTGTGTGTGTGTGTGTGTGTGTGTGTGTGTTAGGGGGTCTCGATATTTCCTTCCCTCATGAAGCCCCATCCATGATTTATCCTTGACAAAATGTATGTTGCTTGTTAGTTACACCTCTGTGTGTGAATGAAAGGCAGTGAGAGAAAAATGATGGGAAGGGAGTGGTACAGAACTAGGCATAAAGGAGTAAAGTCGTAGAGCAGGTTTTTGCCCAAAACAGCATTCTCATAATACCAGAAACTTCTAACTGAAACACTCTTTCATTGTCTGATTTCTATTTGGACTGAAACCCATCTAACTATTGTCCTGAACATATCCCCATTAAAGGGAGGTAAAATTCAAATTAATGTATACATGTGTACTTTTAGAGGGATGTATACACACAATGATATGAAAGCATGTCAAAAGTTAAGTCAAGCAAGTCAAAGTTAATTTTTAAAGCACACTAAACACACTATGGTTGACCAAAGGGCTGTGCAATCCAAAATCGCTGCAGACATAGAAACAGACTATAAAGACAGACAATAAAAAGAAAATGTAATAAAATTAAATAAAATCCAAATAACACAATAAACAACAATAAAAAGTCCACCCTTGTTGCTAAAAATAAGCTAAAAAACAATAAATAAACAGTGAATAAAATAAAAGTGCATGCTACCAAACATATATATAAAAATCCAAAAGAACAGCTTAGCAACTTCTCAGAAATAATATTTGGAGTGTCTGATCATTTAAAATGATGTGGCATAAAGTTGCTTAATGAGAGATGTATCTTTTTTGCAAACTTTAAATAATATGTATGTACAAAATAAAATGTTTTATGTAACTCCTCACCATGCACTTACTGTATATCCAATCATAAGGCTTAAGTCTTATTTTTACTTGGGCTAAGGCTTTCTAGTTTTGCAATTTACAAAGAATGGTATTATGTTCTGTTAAGTAATTTCGGGCTAGCCCTAAAAGGGAGCAGTTGGCATGAGGTTACGCCAGTTCAGCCATGCTCGTATTTGATTGGAAAGAAAGAATTAAGCCCCACCTTTTACTCAAGACCAAGGGCTGTGATAGGTTAGACTGGTCGTACCACAGTTCACTGCATTAATATTCATGAATTTTTCTAGTCCTTTCCTTTAGAATTGATAATGGATGTGATAATGCCTCCTCATCTCATGGAAATAATAAATGACTATATATTTAATTATAAAAATCACTCAAATAAATTACTTGCTTTTAATAGTATAGCAGAAAAAATGACCGAGATAATGAACATTATAATAAAATAACTGTGCTTTTTTATGATAGCTAAAGCCAGTGCATGCATAAAAAAATCTGTGTATCTGAAGTTCGAATGCAGCAGGAATCCGGTTATTCTCTCAGTGTAACCCGGATTAACAGGTTTGTGTGGGAGGCCACACCCTCTGCTTTCCGCACGGAGATAAAAACCCATCCCATTCCCGGAGTGTCAGAAAAAGAAAAAAACAGGCTTAAAGAAGGACCAGCTGTTAAACGACCTACCTGTTTATTTATTTATGTTACTTTTCTTTGCCCTATTCAAAGAGACCCAAAGATGATGCGTGTACCCGAGCTTCAGAGTCACAAGAACTCTCTGTTCACGGCGATGAACCGCTTCATCTGCGCCGTCAACAACATGGACGAAACGGTGATGGTGCCGAGTCTGCTGCGCGACGTGCCGCACGCGAGCGCCGCCGAGCCCGGGGAGTACCTGCGCGCCGCCGAGGCTGACATGTACACCCACTACACGCAGCTAAAAAGCATCCGCAACGAGATCGAGTGGGGAGCCGTGCTGAGGGCCGAGGAGCAGCAGAGAGCCGCCGCCGAGAAGGCATCCGAGCCCGGGATGAGTGAGCAGGCTGAGCTGGAGCACCTGCTGCGTTTCCATCTGAAGGGGCTGTATGGGGTACTGACCAAACTCACCAGCCACGCCAACCAGCTGACCGACCGCTACAAGGAGGAAATCGGCATAGCTGGATGGGGACAGTGACACCTGGACGAATAGGGACAGTGACAGCTGGATTGCGCACGAACCAAGACTCAAAATATTCTTCGGCTATGAAAGTATTTCCTTTTGGTTGAGTTTACTGACCATACCTGATGCCGAATGTCAAGCCACCATCCTTTCTGCACAAGTCTTACCTCCTCACATCACCTTGTCCAATGAGCTATACACTGTATACCGTATTGTATTACATGTACTGTACGTATTGTTATTATATGATGCAAAGAGTGCATGGGCAGAGGATTAATCTAGTCTCATGATGCAATGTCTCTTTAACATCATCCTTTCTTTCAGAAAGTTTTTAAAGCTGAACATATTTATTTCTGTTGTTACTGTTTTATTTTTGTGTTGCTTGAGTTAGTTTCATTGAAACCAATATGATCTGAAACTACCTGTTATTCAATGACATGGAATGCTCTGACAAGTCATGAAGAGCTCCGTGAGATGTTTTGTTGTTGCTGTGTTACTATTGCCAGCATATTTGTCTAAACTCATTTGCTGTTACTTTTATATTGGAGCTAATTTTTTTTTATAGGAAAATAAACGTTATGATTAAATCATGATTCATGTTCGTATGTGTGATCTTTGATTGCCAGTGTGTTTTTGTGTGAGTTAGACAGTGTGTTCTTAGTCAATGTTTAGTTTCTTCACTAAACACCTTTTAACAAGAAAACTTAATTACACTGATTACACACCTACTGATGACTTAGAAGTGTAACTGAACCGGTCTACAAGATAATGATACCAAGAACCAACCAGCGGAAGAAATCATTTGGAAATAATATTGAAGAAAAATGTTTAATCACACAGTATAAAAATATTTACTAAGTTACAGGTAAAAAAGTTACAGGAACTACTTGGATAGAAACGCATATTGCATTAACTGTAAACATCTGCATAAAGGGCCATTGGCAGCATGGGGCGTATTGTTTAGCACTGTGGCCCCGCACCTCCAGGGTCGAGGGTTCGATTCCCACCTCTGGTCTGTGTGCTTGGTGTTTACATGTTTCCTTCATGTACTCCGGTTTCTGTTGTCCAAAGATTAGGTTAACTGGTGGATTCGCACACTGTGTACCCCACCTCATGCCCAAAGTCTCCTGGAATAGGCTCCAGACACCCGGAACCCTGTACACAAGATAAAGCAGCATAGAAGATGAATGAATGAATAACAGGCCATCATGAGGCAGGAACATTTTATAAACTGTTTCTTATGAGATTAAAAGAGTAACAAAATATATGAAGCATAAATACCAGTATATAAACACGTAGTACTCTAAATTATTGCTCAGTTTGCTCTGGAACAAAAAGAGCTTGTTTGTCTTGTCACATGAAACAGCTGAGTAAGCAAGCTTTTACAATGTAAAAATTAAATGTATTTACTATTATATGTTTAAAATTATATTGCATTGTATGGATTAACAGTAGTGTTGCCTTAGCCTGTAATTGTTTAATGCATTTTAGTTCTTACAAGTCTTAATTTTAAGACAATGACTTAAGTTTTAAGTTTAAAACAGCTTTCATTTGTTATGTAAATGGATGAACAAGAATTAGGTATCAGGAATTACAAAGGGAACAATACTGTTAGTTTATATAGGTTGTTAAAGCCCAGTGTTTGTTAGCCTAGTGAGAGTATTTATTTGTCCTTGGATGAAACTAATTATCCTTTAGTATTTATGTATTCTTTAGAGAAACATGAGAGAGAGCGAGAGATAGAGACTCATCATCTATACCACTTTATGCAGTATAAAGTGAGGTCCTGGACCCTATCCCAGAAGACTTTGACATGAGAAGGGGTACACCCTAGATAGGGTGCCAACCCATCGCAGGGCACACAATTTGGAAATGCAAATTAAACTAATCTGTATGTCTTTAGACACCAGAAACCAAGTGTCTAACTCAGACAGACCCACCAGACCTTGGAGGTGCAAGGCGACAGTGCTAACCACTAAACTACTGTACAATGCTGCCAGAGTTAATCATTTTAATGTAAAAATAAATAAATAAATAAAATAAATAAGCCATGTATAGGCTTAAAATAATTCAAAAGTGGGCTACTTTATCACATCATTCTCCTTATTTAAAGAAAAATTTCAGGATCGAAACTTAATTCAGAAAGAATGGGCTTGTTAGAAACATGTGAATCTAGTTATGATTATATGGGAGATTTTTGTTACATTTTAATCGTTTAAATAACGTACACTTAATTTAAAGTAAAAAGTATAAAATATTTTATCACGATAACTAAACCATTGAAGCGAAGATTCGCGTGCACTGACTGAGAAGTAAGCTTTAATGAAAGACACGGTGCTCTAAAACCTCAAATGTAAAATAGTTTTGGAAAATCAGGAGTGAATCGGGTTCCTGACCGCCTGAGATTGAAAGCGTTTCGTGCGGTTTGTCCCTCTCGGCTCACCGTAGGAGATCAGCAGTGTGACTGGTCGCGAGCTCAGATGATGATGATGTGCCTGCACGAGAACATCAACACAAAGCTAATCAGCTAGCTTGTACAGTGAATAAGGATGGGAAATGTGGGAAATGCGGAAAATGGACCCTCGGCCGAGACAGACAAGAACATCAGCTCCCGGTGTACCTTCTTCAGTGCAGACCCGAGTGACTATCGATGTGTGAGTACGTGAGATAGCTGAGCTGAGGGCCTGATGGGATGAGATGGATAAACATTAGCCACACATTCAGTACGCTAGCTACATCAGTACTCCTGTTGGACGTGGCCAGTGTGTGTTCAGACCCAATGCAGCGAGCTCAGATATAAACATGTTGTTGTTTATTACAGAAGTGTTGAGTCGACTCTTTTAAGTGAAGCTTATATATATATATATATATATATATATATATATATATATATATATATACATATACATACACACACACACACACACACAGGTTCATCTGAATAAATTAAAATATAATCGAAAAGTTCATCTATTTCAGTAATTCAATTCAGGAAGTGAAACTGAAACTCATTATATAGTTTCATTATACACAGACTGATATATTTCAAGTAGTTTATTTCTTTTAATTTTGATGATTATGACTTCAGCTAATGAAAACCTAACATTATCTTTAAAAAAAATTCTAATATCTTAAACTTAAGCCGGTTTTTAAAAAATGTAATTAAATTAAAAGGTGGAAGTGATGTCACAGTGTTTCCCATCGTGGGCGAAAGCTCTCTCTCCCCCATGGAGTTTTACATACTGTTTTACATTTAATTCCGTAGCTGAGGAAATTTAGATTTCTCTAAATATTATGGCATATTTTAATACAAAATAATAGTGACGAATAAAATTATTGATATTGATTTATTTTTTCAGAGTAAGACTTCTAACGCTGCCAAATTTATCATGGCAGACATTAACCGTCAGAAATAATTGCAGTTTATGATTTTAATCAGTTTAAGTCCTTTAAGTAACTTGCAGTCAAAGTTACGTACTGGCATAGTGGTAAGCATTGTCGCCTTGCACCTCCAGGGTCTGGGCTCGATTCCCTCCTCTGGGTCTGTGTACATGGAATTTGTGAAAAGACGTTTTGTAAAAATTAATATTTGTGTCTTTCTTAAAACTTTTGCCCACGGTAGTTTGCCATGGACAAAAAGACTTGGACAGTTCAGATGCGATTCAGAACAATTTAGAAACGATTACTGAGGAGATAAAGTCTCATTCATGAAAACATAATGTTATCCGATGTGATTTCTTGCTGAAAGTTCTTCCATGATTGTTTTTGCACTTTGTGTTTTGGCAGGCAGTTACTCTCTTCTCTGTATTACAAATACATACCGACCTACTTTCACCCATGCTGCGACCGTCAATTAGTGTAGTTAACGGTTATTAGAGGACCTGTGACGTGGAGACGATTACCCACAATTCCGCAGCGCAAGAGAGAAAAACCGTTGGCTCGGTTGTGATCACATGACGCTCGGCATCAAAACAAGAAGCGCATGTGTGATACATGACACTTGGTACTCGTAAACCAAGAGTTCCATGGCATTGTTTTTTTTTTTTTTTTTTTTACTTTTTCATTTTCCTAGTCAAAATTTAGTAAAAGTCTTTGCTCGTCTTGCGGAACACCGTGTTACTTGCAATCTAAGGTTCCACTGTGGAGCATAACAGCACAGGGATGTTTAACTATATGTATCACTCCTTGTCACAGGGGTTCCAATCAGAAGCGTCATGCCCATTGGACTTTAGATGACAATGCCATGGAACTGTCCCTCCTCAAAAACAATCATAACACCTCTAGTGCTCATAACTGGTGTTAATTGTCATTTGACGGCTTAGCACCAGTCATGGGCTTAATACTAGTTCCTCCAGATGCACAAGGATGTGCACTAATTAAAAAATTAAACAAATCATAATCTGTTCATAGTAATTTGTGTTTGTGGGACTGTTATATAAAAGCAATATCTGTGCTGTTGCACCAAATATCAGCACTCTGCCCAAGATCAAGTCCAGAACAATAGCATTCCCTTTCATAATATTGCTTAATTATTCTACAGCTGAGTCATCAATATGTACAGAATAGTTGCCGTGTACAGCTGCCGGAAGCCACTCCTCAGCAAGATCTGTCAATGAACTTGTCTTTCAACATTTTTACTGCATGGGTGGAGAGAGAGAGAAAGAGACAGAACATTCCATTGTCTTTTTGGCAGAATTGTTTGATTTTTTAAATTTTTTGTAATGAACTGAATATTGATATAATTGAGACGATGAATGTGGAGCCTGTCTGAAGGTTTTGTGTGTATAATGGTAGTGGGACAGAGCAGATAGAAGATTGAATAGAACTAGACCGACGTACCACCTCTCGACATTTATCTTTGGGATCAAAGTTAGTAGTCTGTCGGAATCGGGTCAGAACCATCACTGCACAGTTCTGTTAGTATCAGATATCAGTATCAGTCCTGATGAATTAAGAAATGTTCATTGTTCTCATGTTCATCAGAGAAACAAGTGCAAAATTATAATTATTTTTGCCTATTGATACGATCCAGACCTTTGGGCCACCTTATAGAAAGAGCACAAATATTCTAAAGTATAATTACTCAGGAGGAACACCCTCTCCCTTTTCTGTTTACTAAATATTTTATTTACACTGTAAGAATCTGTCTTTTTTTTTTTTTTTCTTTTTTCTTTTTTGAATAAAATAATCCATCAATTGCAGTATGATTCATTAAATGCATCTTGCAGTTCTATACTGTAGTCTGCCTGGGATTTTGAGAACATATTTACAACACTTTAGCAAACAACCTTAAATGAAAAAAACTTTTACTTTGGTGAGACTCTGTGGTGTTTGTTTCTAACAGAATGTATGCTGGTCAGCTGTCACTCTATAAATGAATCTGTGTTGACATGAAATGATTAGAAATTTATAAATGGCTGGTTTACTGGATGGAAATTAGTTTAGGCTTAAAAAGTTTTTGTCTTCACATGGGAACTTGCATCAAATGTTGACAGTTTTATTGTAATGTCATTTTAATTTATTTTATAATTTTTCTTTCATTTCTTTCCTCTCAGGATGTGATTCTTATGGTGAAGCGAGCCACCGGGACGTTTTCTCTGGTCGCATGGTACCTAGCGTGTTCAGTTCTTCTTATTTACTATATTTGTCTTGACAGCTGTGATTTTATTTGCTGTAAGTACTAATGTCATTTCATTTCTTCACAGTCTTTTTATGTTATTTGTGATATGGCTCCTGCGCCGATACAACTCCTTGGCTCAGGTAATGTGCACATGTCATTTCAACAGTACACTCCCAGACATCTAATGCTGTTAGTAAATCTCCCTTCACTGAGGGAGACTTCTTTAGGGCCTACGTCTTGCAGACATGAAATACGAGGGACATTCAGGTCAAAAGTTCAGCACACAGTTACAAAAGAAGAAAAAACTACCTTTATTTCTATATATAATCCCCCGCTACACTAATGCACTTATTGAACTTGGATATGATTATGGTTGAAAGTTTTCCTAATACGCTGGAGCTGCGATGCTGTTACTACTTACGTCTCGTCACTGAAATGCTGAAATGATCTCTGTGACATGCTGAAATGCTATCCGAATGCTGAAATGCTATCCGACCAGGAACTCTGGTAGAGCTTTAATTAATTTAATTTTAGCATTAAAGGAGTTCCTGGGAGTCCAGCGTTTAAGACACAAAGCAGACATTCTGATCATGGCTCTGGCCTACTGAGAAAACTTTTTACCTTGACGGTATCCAGGCACTACTGAACAACTTAGAACAAGACACATTTGGTGGCAGCGCAACCTGTTTTGAGATGACCTAATGTATATGAATATATAGTTTTTAGTAAATTAAAGTAAACGGCAGGTAGTATTTTGCGCATGTCCCTCGCTTGCAGTATCTTCATCAGGCTGGTGAACTAGTGCCATCTCCAAACTACTGCAGTGTTCTTCATCTTCTTCTTCTTCTGTCAGTCTCCTGTTCAGAAAAGGAAACACATATTCAGTTGGATGTGGTAATTAATTTGGTCAGCCTAAAACAGTGGTTCTCAACCTGCGGCCCGTCACAAATGCAAATGCGGCCCGCGATGCTGACCACGTAAAAAAATAAAAATAA
>JAQMYG010000035.1:8920665-8942672 GCA_030014215.1 Clariallabes teugelsi
ACAACACAAACTCAACCCACCACAACACAAACTCAACCCACCACTACACAAACTCAACCCACCACAACACAAACTCAGCCCACCACAACACAAACTCAAGCCCACACAACACAAACTCAACCCCACACAATCCAACCCCAACCTATCAAAACCCACACTAAATCAACCAAACAAACAGTCCAGGCAATAAGCAATATATTACACACTACTGAATTCCAACAACAACCTGACCATCATCCAAAAAAACATTCCAATACCAAAACATGGCAAAATGGTAAAACCGAGCTTACGCCTAAAAGTAAGCCAAAGCATCCTGTAGGAACACCTCCAGAAAAATCTCAGGGTGAAAAGAAGCCGGGCAACCAGAAGCTCCCCGACAGCAAAATGGGTAAAGTCTCCTGTTGCTTACTTATCACTTATGTTAATGCACCCCCCCTCCCCCCAAACAAAAATCAATAGCGATTGAGAACTCTAAACAAACAAGCATGGGGTTTGATAAATGTTGATGATTTGTTAGTTCTAAGATTATAGAACATAAATAAATAAATATCAAAACATCGTATTCCCGTGAAAATACCAATAGAGTGAGACCAAAAAACTTTTATAGACCTACAGCCGGGGATATAAACGAGACTCTGTTGCATGACTCCAAAAGACAGCATATTAGAGTTTTTCAAATTGCAGTATAAACCTCCTCCTTATGAGACAGCTTCTCCATGTCATACAGCTCCGAGCCAGCCACTGGATGGACATCTAACAAAGCCTGTTCTTGTCAATGGGGCAACGAATGGGAACAAGGGTAATGATATCAATGTGTGTTGAGGCTCCAGCATTATTGGTCCTAACCATTGTCTTTCACATGCCATGCAACTGTGACTTCACATCGCATAACAGCACATAAAAAATAAAAAAAAACTAAAATGAGACTGCTGCCAAGCATCACCTACTGTATGCCATCAAAGCCACCATGCCTACAATGCCAACACATCACTTGTGCTATAACTACTGTATTACACGCATTTAGTGTTCTTCATTTCCATCCTCAAACTCTGCACTATGCTGTCACATCATGCTTATCCCGCATTTCAAAGAATACTCAAGCCAAAATGTTTCATGTCATTAACAATCAGTGAAAGACAGGCACCAGTTAGCATGTTCTTGTTAACTGGTACCTTTAGCCACAATTTATTATAAGCAAGTTTTTTTTAACAGTATCACCTCTGCAGGAATTATCACATCTAATCTGTAATCACCACTGTACTCATTCAGGACTGCACCACCTGCATCAATGCTTCCATTGTCTGTCTTCACAGGACTCCTCATATTTTTACTTACAGAGTAAAAGCAGCTTGTTGTCTGTCTGCACTTCGCCAGCACCGTCTTCTTTCTCATGCAACTAGAACAACTGCCCTTTTTCACCACCATGGCATTACTAATTATATTTATATCTATCTAGGCCAAGAAATGTCTTCAACTTCTGCTTCTGTGGAAACCACTTCAGCACCTAGAGGAATCAAGCGTGTCTCTACAGTTTCTGTTCCAAATCCAATAACGTTGCCTCCTACCTCCTCTAACACCACTGTCAAGAAGGCACAGGGTAATAAGGCGCAGATTATCAAGGCACAGGGAAACAAGGCAAAGGGTAACAAGACCCGGATTTCGAAGCTCTCTCAAAACTGTAAGTTCTGCTGTTTATTAAATCATGTAATCAGATCTACAGTATCAAAACAGGCATGTGTATGAGGCGCCGTATAGGACTTAAATCATCACTTGCATATACATATATGAAACAGTCACACATACATGTATACTAATAAGTACTCAAACAAATATATATGAAATGCATGCACATACACTTATGAGATGCGCACTAACACACACATGCTTTCCGTGCACACACAACTACGTACAGTATAAGTTGAGTTATGAGATGCGCACATACACATAGTACATGATACATGATTTTCAGTATAAACAGAAGACATTTCAGTGCAAATGGACTTGCCGTTTAACTGAATATTGGTTCAGCCATGTGCATGAAGCTGCAGGGCATGTGCCATAGGTAATCACAGCGGAACTAATTTTCAGAATACTGTCCAATTTCAAGAGCAGTGTTGTGCTTATTTCTGATATAAGACCACCAAATTTCTTCATAATGTCCCATTATACATAAAGTAGATAAACAACAAGGCCTGGTTTGGCAAGAATTGAGTCCAGGATCAAAAATGTGTAGAGGTGGAGTAAAGTTAATTTTCCAGTTCGGGGCGGCACAGTGGCTTATTATTATTAGGCTAATTGGTGCTCCCAAAATTGGCGGTAATGTGTGAATAAGTGTGTATATGCGTGTGCCTGCGAGCCTGTATACAGGATTAAGCAATATAGACGATGAGTGATATACTTTGGTGAACTTCAGTTGCAGATATGATCAATATTCAGTATCAATATTACTGTATATAATATAATTTCCTGGAGTACCTTGTTTACTAATGCTTCAAAGATGGAATGGGCGTTAACCAGACCCTAAGGCATCACCGTATAGACATAGTGGCCCAAACTAGTGAGGAATGTCCTTATTCGTTTGTCCCCCTGATCAGATTATAAGACCCGCATTAGTCATTTTTGTAAGAATTGTCGCTCCAAATACCTTTTCTGTGACTAAAGCTACTAATAGGTACCAGTATAACTATGACTGGACTGAGGTTTCTGTAATCCATGCATAGACTTTCCCTTCCTGTTTTTTTATTCCCATAAAGAAGAACCCAGCAGCTGTTGGAGAGATAATGTTGAATAATGCCCAACTTTTATCCATGAGTCTCATGGATATACTTTACCATGGATCTTGTGTTCATAAACAAACGGGAAATCTTTTAGACATCTTTAGACAGGTTAACTGTTTTTACAGCTTTGTTTGTTAAACCGACTCCGTAGAGAATGTGATATTTGCAGGCAGAAAGTCAAGGCAAGGTCAGAAATGGTGAACAAATCACAACAAAAGTGAAACCAAAGCCTTTCCATTTGTTGTGGTTCTGGTGAATAATATTAAAAAGCAGGCAGTCCTGCAATAAAGTTTAAGATGTTTTGATTGTACTTTTTATGATTCGGTTTGTTTATGCTGTTGTTAGGAAGTGTCTTTTGACTTGACTTGTATGTTACTAACATATAAACTTTTCATCTTCCCACAGTATCCAATGGTGAGAAGCATAAGGGGCAGAAGTCGAGCAAGAAAAAAAAACCTGGTAAATTATATACCATTACAGTCGTATTAATAATTACCATGTGTTACAGACGCAAGAAAATGTTTGTCATAATAAATGTCACAGAGTGGTACATGAATGTGGCATAATACTGTACATTTTGTAAAAGAGTAAAAGATGTACTTGAGTTAGTTTTTTTTTTTTTTTTTATCATTTTATCTGATTTAATTTAACATAATATATTTTAATAAGTTTAATCAGATTTCTTAAATGAAGTTCAGTGTAAATGTAAATGTTGTTAAATGTAATGTTGGAATTCTCACCTTTGGCTTCATATATAAATATTATATTGACAGGGCTTTTTTCTGTGCTGCCCCAATTCTCACAGTCACCACTAACAAGCATGCTAGATACCCCCCAATAATGAGACTTACACATTGTGCTTCTTACACAACTGACTTTCACGCTCATTCCAGGCCAAAGAAAATATTTATGCATCATTCCAGTCAGTATTTCCAGTGTCGTAAAACAACGACAGATACTTCACAGCTGAAACCTTTGCTCATTTTGCTATACTCTTCTCATTACAGAAAATAGACAGGTCCTGGGAATATAATTAGGATACATTTAAGTATAGAATCAAAATTTCAACAATTCTAGAAGGCATGCATTTAAGCTGAATGTGTTTTATGTATGAACTCTTTTTATCTCATCCACACCAAGTGTTTCATCTTTTGTTCAGATCTTCTTTTTTTTTTTTTTTTATCATTTTGACCTGCGATTCTTTATTGCTGTCCCGAGGTTCCTTTGAGTAACCACAGAGTTTGTTTTTCAGAATCAACCAAAAACAAGGAAAATCTAAACCAGGTGGACAAAGATGAGGGTAAAAGCTAAGCTATGTGTTTAGTTGCAATTCTAAACTTTTAAAGGTGACCATATAGCTTAAGATTCATTTGATGCAGTAAATAATGGCTTTGCGAAATTTGACTCAAACAAATGTTTTTCCCCCTCTATAAAGCAATAAAAACACCAACTAAACTGAATTTGAAGAATGAACTACCCCTTCAGAAACCCTCACTTACTACTCCTCCCGCAGAAATCTATCAGAAGCCAACACCAACAAGCACCTTTAATGGTAAGAAGCCAAAATAGCTCTGTAGTCTATATAAATAAAATTGATGTAAATAAAAGAACTCACTCTTTCAATCATATCTCTACCTTTCATACATTGGAGACCGAAACCAGTCTCATATAAATTTCTGTCTGTATGTCTGTCCAGCCAGATTTTGTCATGCAAAACTGCCTGGACAGAATTTAGTGAAACTTTAGAAGTACATACAGTAGATACGGTATTTGCCTGAAGTTAAACCTGCACCCATGAATGAAATCAAAATGTTTAGTAGAATTGAAGTTATGAGTAGTTTTATGCCAGATTATAAACTGACAGCAACAATTTTGCCAGTGCACTGCGCATGCGTCTGTGGGCGCGTCTTAAATCGACCGCTGGACAGAATTTCCTGAAACTTTTGCAGACTTTTGCAGTATGTAGATATCTGCAGTAATTTAACCTGCACCATAAGTGAAATCAAAATGTTGAGTACAAGCAATGTTATGAACAGTTATGTGCCAGATAGAGTCGTTTTAAGACAAAATCTTATTTTTATCCAGTCTACCTTTTGGATTTCTCATCTGTGATTTACCCTGAAGAAATATTTTGTAAAATATGCTTGAAAACAGAATAATGTCACAATCATATGTATTGAGTACTGAGTTTTTCTGTGTCTTTTAATTTTTGGTGACAAGGTGACAACAGCTCAGTATTCAGTCCTGTTCCTGTTTCAGAAGTGGACATAATGGGGAAAAACCGCTTTGTAGGTAAGATAGTGTTTCACGTTTATTGCAGAAATTACAGAAAAGGTTTCTGAAGGTTATGTTAATTTTCATTCCAGCTATCTGCGCCATTAGGCCAATAATCAGATCTCTTGATTATGTAATTTATCTCCATCTATTCTGTAACGATGCAAACTTTTTTTGGTTTAAAACTATTACCTCTGTCCTAATCTTAGTGGAATATACAGGATATCCCAACTGTCTGGATCCAACCAAAAAAAAATATATATATATATATATAAAAGTATAAATTACAGCAAAGGCTCAACTTGACATTCTCTGACTTCGTGGCACTTGTGTGTACACTGAACGTAAGAACGTTGAACATTTTTTAATTGAATGCAGAAATGATTTTCCTTTTTTTATTGCAATGTCTGTCCTTCTCAGATGAAAAGGAAAGTCAAATGGCCTTAGGTCTGGCTCTATTCATTTTATTCATCATTATTTTTGAATCCTTCTTGGGTCTGAAATATCACACAGGGAAAAGTGGCAATAGATGCAGACCTTTGGGTGACTGTGTACTGTATGTCCATCTATGTCCATGTAGACTGTATATATGTCTACGGCTGTAGTATCTTGTTCTGATATCTGATTCTCTGTGTCTGCAGCACCTCATGTAATCTATCAGATAAACAAGCCTCCGAAGCAACCATGTTCCGTGACTAACTCTCTCAGCTTCTTCCCTGATGAGGAAAATGTGGCAGCCAACATCTCAGGCCCACCCAAGATCCCCCCGACCAACGTCACAGTGGTTACTGTGGAGGGATGTTCATCATTCGTCATAATTGACTGGGAGAAAACAGATAATGAGACAACAGGTATCCAAACAATTTATTTATTACAGGTTTCATTTGTTCTTGATACACTAACATTATGAACACATTTAGAGCGATTTTGAGATTTTCATTGATTGTTTTTTACATTAAGATATATATGATAATATGATATTAATTACTGCACAGCTTCATTTTAATAAACACAACTGCAGAATAACTTCTCAGCAATGTTAGAAAAGAAAAAAAGTACATTGAATTTTGTATTACATGTGTTACAGTACCATGTTTATTTAAATGGTAAATAAATAAACATTATGTTTATTCATACCAGGAATGAAATTAAGTAAAGTAGCATTTTAAATGATGATAAGAGCAGTAGTTGTAAATATAGAAACATACATATTTATTGGCAACTAGCCACCACAATCTGATTAATTTAATAATTAATTTCTATGGGGTTTTGTAGACTTAATTTTAGTTCATTAATTCATATGAGTTGAGTAATTTTATTTACATTTTAAATAAATGTAAATAAAATTAAACTGGTACTATAAATAATATTGGTTTTGTGTGTGTGTGTGTGTGTGTGTGTGTGTGTGTGTGTGTGTGTGTGTGTGTGTGTATATATATATATATATATATATATATACACATGGTGGCCAGTTTCACAACTTGAGTGATCCTGTGCCTTCAGGGAGAAAACAAAAGTCCATAGATGTGATAACCTGGTCATTAGGGTCATCAGCTGACTTCATTTTATTGCCACATAACGATGCTGAGCCTAGACCTGACCTACTAAAGCAACACCCCAGATCATAACACTGTCTCCAGCGGATTGTATGTACTATAGGTGCATCACTTCATGTGCTTCCCTTCTTAACGTGATACCTGATTTTCTGATTAGTCTCACTAATAAGTGTTTTTTTTATGGCCTGACAACTGCTTAAACGTAGCTATGGTTTTTACTGTTTATTTTTTCCCATGCAACTTCACCAAGTGTTTAAGTGGTCTCATGACTATTTTCCACACATTTCTTCCACAGAGTTGACGGTTCATTGTTATCCTTCCAGGTTTTGATAATGTGTTGAAGGGTTCTTAACCCAGTTCCAATCATTTCAAATCTTCTAAGTTATTTTCTTTGTTTAATGCAGTCCAATTTGACCCTCCCGAAATGGCGACTTATTTTGTCCAGACAGTGTATATGGTATAAATCCAGGCTTAATATAATTGAACCAAATTCATAGATTTATTTATTATAAATACATCCTAGCAAAACATATCCACAAATACAATCATTGTACCATTACACTACTACAGGGAAGAGGCTCAACACATATTACTAATTCTTAACATGTACTATTTGATTTACAGAATATGATGTAGTTTCCTCTGAAAATAGTCCAAGTGGAAAAATTGTATCCGTTGTAACAACTAATCAGACACATACAGCTGTGGAGAACCTGAAACCAGAGAGCAGGTAAACATACTAAACAATTAATATTGTCTGTCTTTCGGCTACATAGATTCTTCATTTTTCTCATACTTTTCATGTTTGTTTTTTTTATAGTTACGAGTTCAAAGTAACACCTAAGAATGAACTTGGTTCTGGACCTTCCAGTGAGTCTGTAACCTTCAACACTGAGTCGGGTATGGAGAGAAGCCTGGAGCCCTCATTACCACATTTATTATCCATGATACTTTCATTTCATTTAAGGTCCTATGGCCAAAAATTTGCTCTTCACATCGAACCACAAAACCGCACTAGGGTTTATGAAATTGCTACAAATCCTTCAAGGCAAAGTATTTGACTGCAAGGTTGATTGCACCAGATGTGTTTCTATTCAACATGCCATAATCCACTGCAGTCCAGGTTAACGTTCTGTGTTTATTTTAACACCATTCAATACTGGATGTTCTGATTTAGTAACGACCAATCAGCTGCCAGCCAAGATTTCTGTTTAAGTCTTGTGACAAAACAAAAACCAAGCAACTAGGACACAAGATGGAAATTCAGAGAAAGGCTGCACTTTTCTGAGCTTGCGCCACATTTGAGTATTTATTATTGCGATCAGTTTGTATACTTACAGGTATGGTTACACTTACGAAAATCATTTAAAGGTAAAGCAGAATCTAATCAAGGCACAAACCCTAGGGTTCCTTAGAATAGCTCTGAGTCTCGCAACTTTCTGAACACTACAAAGGAAATGTTTCTTCAGCAAGTTTTTGAGAGACTTCGCGTATTAAGATTCGCGTAAAAACCATCAAGCTGGCATGTTGATATTAGCTTCCAATTCTGTTGATTTTTTTTTTGTTTGGTCAAAATGTGTCCAGTTTCCGTTGGACATGAAGAACTAAAGGTAATCTATGAACAGTTTATGTCCAAAACTCAACCTTGTTTAATCTCAGCTAGCTGTTGTAATCATGATGACTTTCCTGTGCTCATCCCAGGATTCTTACTCACAAGAACTTCAAAACTAACTTATGACTTCTTATTTAAGTAAAAGTCCTAAACCCCAGACGTTTTTTTTTTTTTTTTTTTTACATTTGACTTATAGGAAATGTGAATGGCCAAGCCATAACTGTCAATCACCTCATCCTAACCAAAAAGAACGAGGTGATTGACAGTTATGGCTTGGCTCGGAAATTACAGCCGAACATCACTACTGTAATGTAAATCACTAAAACATTCCTGAAACTGCTAAGTTTACAGTCCCGCAAACTTTATTTAACATTTAGAAAATGCCAAGGGAGACAACACTAAGAAAATTCTGCCGCAGTTTATTGAGTGTAGGATTAGTGGAAGTAAGTGTTAGCTTTAATCCCTTAATAAATGATCTTCACAACCAAACAACCATAGTATAAGACTCTACTGATATGGGTATCACCAGTCTGGGTGGGTGTCCCACTGGACATATCTACTGTGCATGTACTGGGTCTAATATTTACGCACTCACTCACTCACTCACTCATCTTCTATACCGCTCTATCCTATATACAGGGTTCGCAGTGGCCAGGAGACTTAGGGCACAAGGCGAGGCACACACACGCTTATTCACACACTTCTGTGGGAGGAAACCGGAGTACACGGAGGAAACCCACCAAGCACAGGGAGAACATGCAAACTGCATGGACTCAGATTGGAGGTGGGACTCGAAGCTGGAACCTGGAGGTTTAAGACGATAGTGCTATCCACGATGCCACCATGCCGCCTGGTCCGATATTTATTTATTTGATGATTTCTTCTGGAGGTTTCTTTGAAGGTTTATCTGCGCCGCACATTAAGGATTGATATCTTCATCTTGATTTCTGTAAAGCTTTTTTTAAAAACAATGTCTATTGGTTAAAGTGCTACAGTATATAAATAGAATAAATAGAATACTCGCCTGACCCTCTGTCGATCTTTCCTGCTATTATATTTTATTAGCTTTAATGCAAAAGGGTGTTTTTTTTTTGTTAATGGCATACACAGCATTTGCCAGTTTTTACTAAATTAATAAATTATCCTTTCCCAAGCTGAAATGTATGTAATTAGCCCAGTTTTTTTGGCTCTTTTCATTTTGCTGCTTAGATCCAGAGGATCTGTCCTAATGCCAACAGCTAACAGAAAACACATGACTCCACTGATAAATTACGAGGCTGTGGTCTTTATGAAAAACAGACCATTGCTCACAGTACAGAGAGGAAGTCCAGTCTTAACATACATAAGGCATTTATGTATTCCACTGTCATCGTAATAGACCTGTGTCATTTCAAGTTGAAGTGTGAGTGAATGCAGGCAAATAGTTATGACCGCAAACATGCTTTTACTGTACTGGGTTATTGCAGCTCTAGTTATTAAACGGAGGAGAGTGATGATTTCCTGAAAGTGTGTATTTGCACCTGTAAAAACTATTTTGATGAGAAAGGAAAAAAGGAATAAAAGATGAAAAAGTACATTTGTCATGCACAAGTCATTTAAGAGTGGCAGCAGAAATGTATTTCTAACAGCCTTACCGCTTTTATCCGGACAGTGATGTAAAACCCACGGTATGGTAAAAATATTAGATTATGTAATATTTCTGGCATTAACATTCTCTTTTTTTTTTTCTTGCAGCGGACCCTCGGGTGAGTGAAATTCGAACTGGTAAATACCACCACCGGTCTTAACACTTATTCACCGGCCTAAAGAAAGAGGGAAAATTTTTATTTTTTTTTCTTTACAACTGCTAACATACTTAGTATAGCATACCCAAGTAAATAAAAAATGCAGTTTTTAAAAGATGATTTCATTGATTAAGTGAAAAGAGCAGTCCAAACGTACCCTATGTGAAAAAGTAAATGCCCCTAAACCTAATAAAAGCAGCAACTGCAATCAAGCGTAAGTCTTTCAAATTGCTGTGAAGGAATTTTGCCCCATTCTTCTTTTGCAGAATTCTTTTAATTCATCCACAATGGGAAGTTTTCAAGCATGAACAGCCTGTTTATGATTATCTCATTCAGACTTAAGTCCGGACTTTGACTAGGTCACTACAAAACCTTAATTTTTTAAATTCATTTATTTATTCTTTGAGCCAGTCTGAGGTTGACGTGATGATGTGATCATTGTCCTGCTGCATAACCCAAGTGTGCTTGAGCTTGAGGACACAAACCGATGGCCAGACATTCTCCTTCAGGATTTTCTGGTAGAGCGCAAAATTCATGGTTTCATCAATTATGGCAAGTCGTCCAGGTCCTGAAGCCATCCAGGTCCAGATCATCACATTACCACCAATTTGTTTGACTGTTGGTATGATGTTTTTTTTTGTTAATGAGGTGCTGTGTTCATTTTACGCCAGATGTAACAGTACACACACCTTCCAAATGGTACAACTTTTGTCTCATCAGTCCACAGAATATTTGCCCAAAAGTCTTGGGACTAATCAAGATGTTTTTTGGCAAATGTGGGATAAGCCTTTAAGTTCTTTTTGGTCAGCAGGGGCTTTCGACTTGGAACTCTCCCATGGATTGCCCAGTCTCTTTCTTATTGTTGCATCATGAACACTGACCTTAACTGAGGCAAGTGATGCCTGCAGTTCTTCAGATGTTGCTCCGAGTTCTTTTATGAGCTTCTAGATGAGTCATTCTTAGAATTATGACATTTTCTTACAATTTCCCCTTAAATTTAGGACCACATCTTAGTAAAGATAAAAAATGATTCACGAAACATCTTAGCCCTAAAAACCGTACTTAAGGGAAAAATTGTTAAGAGTAGAGAGAGGACTTTTGAGAGGCTTAAGAGTTTCTATAGTACAGGACAAAACAGTGGGAAGAAGAAATATTCTCTAAACACTGAACATTAAGCTAAAAGTAAACACTGCTTTACAGAGATCAGAGGTTAATTTTTAATCAACCAATCACAGTCCTTGAATTGCTGCATCATTGCAACGGGGTCAACCTCACCTCCTCACTAAGATAAATGTTTTTGTACTTTCTTTACTCAAAGTTGCTCTGAGAAGTTTCTTAAATCACGTTTAGTCTAGGACTCTCAGCTAGGACTTTTTAGGTTAAGCTCGGAGCTCTCTCAGAGAATTCTAAGAAGCTTTGTGAATACGGACCCTGGAGTAATTTTGGTAGGCCGGCCATCACCACTGTTCCACATGTTCTCCATGTGTGGATAATGGCTCTCATCATGGTTCATTGGAGTTTCAAAGCCATAAAAATGGCTTGGTGACCCTTTACAGATTGATACATGTCAATTACTTTGTTTCCCGTCTGTTCTCGAATTGTGTTTGTTTTTTTAGATCTTTTAGCCAGCTTCACTTTGCCAGAATCACTATTTAAGTGATCTTTTGATGCAACAGATCTGACAGTAATCAGGTCTGGGTGTGGCAAGTGAAATATAGCTCAGCCTTCCAAAATTACTGTTTATTCATGATTTAGGGGCAATTACTTTTTCAAATAGGGCCAGGTGGGTTTGTACAGTTTTTTCCCTTAATAAATGATATCATCATTCAAAAAACTGTATTCTGTATTTACTTAGGTCATCTTTGTGCAATATTAAAATGTATTTGATGATCTGAATCATTTAGGTGTGACAAATATGCAAAAAATAATAATTCCACTGCACTGTACATACAGTATATCTCATAATTATGGCTTTACCAACTCATTATTATGATTAACTATTAGTAAATAGAGTTAGTCAGTTAGAAATAAGTCATATACGATATAAGATTCCTCATTTCTCTTTCTATTTTGAATGCAATGTGCTTCTGTACATTACAATCTGAATTACCTGAATTCTGTGTTGGGTTCACACTCAAATTTCCTCTTTAAATAACTAACACTGCTGTTTTGGGTTTAAACTGAATTGTTATAGTGAGCAATATTTACTCTCTTCTTTGTTTTTAAAAAAAATTGCAGTGATATTCTGTAATCTGTTAATGAAATTAATATTTTGTGGCAAAACGTTTCCACTTATACTGTATGCTCTAAATGATAAGCTCATTTCTTTTTATCAATGCAATTGTCTATATTATCTCACACTTACAGGTAAAAACGCCATCTGGTCATCATTCTCATTTAAAGCAGACTCCTATTCCGAGTGCAATGGAAACCAATTTGTGAAGCGTACATGGTATCGCAAGTTTGTGGGAATACAACTGTGCAACTCACTCAGATACAAGATCTACCTAAGTGACACACTAAAAGGTCAGAACCTTGTTTATTGTCCTGGGCATTAGAGCAGAAGTTTGTCCAGCTATGAACAAAAACTTGCACTGATACTGAAAGAGCTCATTAGCTCTTTATGGCTGCAGTCCAAATGATTACATACTGTTACATACTGCACTTCAAGTTTAACTAAATACTGTACATTTTGTAAAGCTTCAAGTAAAACCAGGGGCAGCACAGTGGTGTAGTGGTTAGCACAGTCACCTTGCACCTTTAGGGTCTTGGGGCCTATATGTGTGGAGTTTGCATGTTCTCCTTGTTCTGGCGGGTTTTGTCAAAGACATGCAGCTTAGGCTAATTGGTGTTCCCATATTGCCCGTAGCGTGTGTGTGCCCTGCAATAGATTGGCACTCTTATCCTGGGTGAACTCCGCCTTATGCCCTAAGTCTCATGGGATAGACTCCAGGCCCCTCGCAACCCTGTATACAGGATAAAGAGGCATAAAGTGGACTCTGTAAAGTGGGTTTCTCCTTCACGCAGGCAGGATGATTCTCACAACGCTAAGACTTTTCTCTCAAGACTTTCAGGTGCTTTTATAGTTTCTTGTCATTTCTTGTAAGCAGGAAGTGAACTACTGCAACTTGCTTTTGGCAGGTCTCTCCCATTATACCCCATTTATTGTTGAGGTGTTTATACTGCCTCTGCAATCCACTAGTGCTGAAACTGTTTTGGTGATGTAACTGTTTTTATGAACTCTAACAGGTACAGCACAAGGTTAACCACTTTTTTTTAGCAATAGAAGCAGCACTGTAAAGTCCCTAACTAAGTGAATACCATTCTTTGCCAGGATGATGTCTGTGGCTGAGGTGACAATAGTGGTTATAATCCTTCATAGTTGCAAGCCATCAATTAAATTTTTTAAAGATCTGGACAGGGATGGTGTGCGTATTCAAATTCAAATTTTATTTGTCACATACACAGTCATACATAATACGATATGCAGTGAAATGCTTAACTGAGGTCTGGGTAACTGAGGTCTGGGGTCTGTGGAGAACTTTGGACTTGTAAACTAGGATGGTGGTCTGTTCTTTACAAAGCAGGACCAACATAAGTGCTCTAGTTACAGGGAGTCTAGTGTAGTGGTTAGCACTGTCGCCTTGCACCTCAAGGGTCCCAGGATCGATTCTCGTCTCTGTGTGCATGGAGTTTGCATGCTCTCCCCGTGCTTGGTGGGTTTCCTCTGGGTACTCCGGTTTCCTCCCACAGTCCAAAGACATGTAGGTTAAGTTGACTGGCGTTCCCAAATTGCCGTAGTGTGTGAATGAGTATGTGTGTGTGATGGATTGGCACCCTGCCTCTGTGCCCTAAGCCTCCTTAGGCTTCAGGTCCCTGCGACCCTGAATACAGGATAAAGTGGTATAGAAGATGATGATGATGATTCAGGAAGAACAAATCCAGTTCTGCCCAGACCAGATCTGCTTTGGACTAGTTTTGACCGAGGAGTCCTGCAGAAATCTGGGTACTTGATGTAATTTGATCTTTATATACAGTAGTGAGAGTTGTCTGCTTTCTTGGCATTAATTCAGGACACATAAGTGGGGATCAAGTATGGGCCAAGGGATAAACTGCCTGCTTGCACATGATGTTCTCTTGCCACAATCTGAACAAGGCTTGTACTGTATTTTGCTGCTGTATGAAATGACGGATAGAAATCAGTACCAAAAAGTCCAAGGCCATGACTACCTATTGGAAAAGAACCATGGGACCTTACTCATGAGTGATGCCTATATTTTAATCATGTGGAGCTGCTACCGGCTAAGTTTAGATTAGCCGGTTGGGGTTATTTGGCCAACTTATGAGGATGCCCCAAGGTTGGCTCCAAGAGTTTTATCTGGTACGACCCATGAACCGGGGTCAGACCTAGGACCAATTGGAAAGTTTATGTCTCATAGTTGGTTTGGGAGCATCTGGGTATTCCCCATGTGGAGCATGTGGAGTATTTGTCCTGGGATAGAGAAGTCTGTGCTGACCTCTGCCTTCCACTGTGAAAGGAAAAGCAAAATAAATATGTATGAATAGATTTATGTCTAAATAAAAATATTCTTTGACCCTGACTTGTTTGTTCTAGCATGATGGCATGTTGTTGACAGAGACTACTAAGCATATGCTGCAATAAATAAAGGCATCTAAATAATTATGTAAATGTTTATGTGCAAAAATTCATATGGTTTCTTTTACCTTTAGGGAAGTTTTATAACATTGGGGATGAGACTGGGTATGGAGAGGATCATTGTCAGTTTGTTGATTCCTACTTGGATGGACAGACTGGAGGCTCTCTATCACAATACCACTTACCACTCAAACAAGGTGCAGCCATTTGTACTGTCATACTCTTGACATACTTGACCCAGACTCGTCTGCCAGCTATTATTTTTTCAATGCTAGCTAGTTATACAAGTAATTTCTATTGAAATTGGCTGCACTTGCCTTTAAAAAAAAAATAATAATAATTTGCTATTTTTCTTCAGGTTATTTCCGCTCCATGCGCCAGGAGCCTGTGAAGTTTGGAAAGATTGGTGGTAGCACCCAGATCAACTATGTAGCCTGGTATGAGTGTGGAGTCCCCATTCCTGGGTCATGGTAGGACCCCTGAAGCTCTCTGAGGATGTGCCTGAATGTCCTGGTCCTGGAATGTATACTGTGTGAGAGATGACAATGTATAAATATGTACAGAATGGGGGAAAAAAAGTAAAAGCAAAAAGTTCTATTAAGTGTTATCTGCAGTATCTAATGGCACATATAATGCTTTATACTATTTATATGCAGAACAAATCTATCAGCCATTTACAGAAACGGCAGAGTTTATGAAAGTATGGGGTAGCAGGCTCCCTAAATGTTTAAAACGTGTATATTATTTGTGAGACTGGCAATTTCCTGGCAGTTGGCAAAATAGACAGCATAAGCTGAAAAAGGAAATTGGTCATATTGTGCAGCTGTTTAATAGACACACTAAAATATAAACCTCTGAGATGAAGATCTATGCTTTTGATCTAACAGAAATGCATTTCACCAGCATGAAGTTTATAGTTTCAAGAAGTTTTTGTGCAAGTTTTTGCACAAACTACATCATTTGGCTAATATATACTGTATGTGTATATGTGGGAAAAAAATGATCCAAACCATCATTCTTATTTTGTAGTTTCTGAGGTTAATTATTGCAGGGTGTTAAGGATAATGAATGTTGATTTTTCTGATCAGCTGTTGGAGATGTAACAAGACAAGTGATTGCAATGTTAATGCTATTTAAAAAGTTTTTTTTTAATGCTACAAAAAGTATTATGTTTAGTGCAGAATATTTTTTTTTATATGAAGGTGCACAAAAAATAAATGTTTTTCTCTATGTCTTTAAACCAGTTGCATTAATTACAAAAAGTCATTGCAAAAGGTCAAAGGCTGGTATCCATTTAAGAGATTTTCACAGTATACACAATCAAAGAAATGATGCCAAAAACGTGTAGAACGTGTCCATCGCTATTTCACTCTCCAAAACACTGAAGAAAAAAACATTAGATTTTTAGTTTTAAAGTCTTTATTCACCTCCAGAAAACAAATGTTACAGTTTATACAGAATGACTTGGGCCACTGCAGAGGGCCAGTCAGTTATTAGTAAAAACCAGGAGAGAGGGAATGATGAAAAGGAGAGAATGAGGGGGAGAAGAAAAAAGTGAATTAAACAATGTAATTTCCATCAGCTGTGATTATATCTAGTGTTTCAACAGAAAGCTGACGCATGATTTAACACACGATAACACCAACGAGTAGACAAGTGTTAAAATAAAACTCATACTCACGCCAAAACACAACAAAACACACATGCACATGTTGTTCTCACTCCAATAAGACTCACACACACACACAGCTCTCAACTCCTACACCGTTTGGTCTCATCTGTGCAACCACTCACAGCTTCAATTTCTCTCATTCACTCACACATCTTCACACACATAACGTTAACGCGGGTCGTCAGGGTCTGATCCGTTCTGCTCTAGTGCTACAGTTGGATTTTACCGGTAGCCGGGGCCAGGCTGGGTGTAGCCCTGGCCGTAAGTGGGGCGGTTGCGGGCATAGGGATTGGAACCGCCTGGGGGAGGGGTCACACCTGGGGGCGGGGTATACCCAGGACGAGACTGATACCCTGGGGCCTGCTGAGAGGCGGGTGGCAGGCTGTAGTTGGCTGGCTGCTGGGAGGCCTGGGAGGTGTAGGGCTGAGCGGGAAACTGAGGTGGTGGGTACTGGCCTGCACCCTGGGGCAGGGGCTGGGGAGGTGGCGGGGCCTGTGCCTGGGCACTAAATCCAGGGGCGGAGCCAGGAGCAGCAGCCTGAGATGTAGGGGTGGGGTAATTCTGGAACTGTTGCTGAGGTGGAGGGGCTTGAGGGCCACCTGGCTGAGTAGAATAACCTGCTGAGGATGAGGAAAAACAGAAACAAATAAATATATGTAACCATAAACCTCACATCACTGAAATTAATAAGCCACTTACAATGAATTACAACATGTAAAGAACTTTACCAGGATACTGCAATGTATACTGCTGCTGAGGAGCGGCAGGCTGCTGGGGAGGATATCCACCTGGAGCTTGATACTGCTGATACATCTGACCTAGGAACCAGACAGACCAAAGTGTTTCACACACTGTTGCATCAGACTGATAGGAGTTTTAATGAAGCAGCAATGAACTCAATATGCCATTATTATTATTCTGCTTCCTCATCAAACTAAAATCAAAACAAAAACATGTGTGCAGCAGTGAGTGAGTGTGTCCTGTTGTGTTGACCAGATGGTCAGGACACAGGAGTAAAAACAGTTACCTCTTTCCAACAAACGTCCTGTTAGCAGGGTCAGACACGCATCGTAAACAACACACAAACATGTCCACACAAATCCCCCCACACACATGAAACTGACCATGTGGAACAGAACAATTTTTTTAAGATAAGTCATAGCGGCCCCATGGCCTGTTTGTGTGTGCAGCACTAAGTAACAAATGTGAAATGTGCGTGTGTGTGTGTTTTAGTTTTAAAATATGGCAGATTACTGGATTGATATTAATAAAATAGTGAACAGTACCAAAGGTCTAAGAATTATGACTCTGTGAAAGCATGAGTAACACAACAGTTTCCTTACTTGGACTAAACCGACATGGGAGCTCTGTGGAAACCAAACAGAACCAAATCCAACATGACAGAGGAAAACATGACGCTCCTCACCAGCTCTTATTCAGCTGACTCGGTTTTGTTTTTTAAGTATTTTCTGAGCACCTGTGACCCCCCTCTTTACTGAGAAATGAAATAACTATAAAAGCATGCGAGTTTCAGTCTGATTCTATATGCACCGGGGATTTCCTAAAGCATGTCTGCAGTGTTTCTAACCTCATTTTCTTTCATTCTTCGCTCTGAAGACTAGACACAGACGTGCTTGTGTGTGGATAAACCGGTGCAGGTGTGACATTATGTTGCCAAACATCAGGATATCACTAACTGAAATATACAGAGTATTTATTCGGTTTAAAAACTCAAACCTTCCCAGACTTTCTCTTTCTGCCCTTTACTTCGAAAATTCCTTTAGGAGCGTTTTCCACACTTGGTTTGAACGCTCGCGTCCGCACACAGGACTTTGATTTGTTATTACTGCAGGTTTCTATCTAAACATACACATTCCTTCCAAACCATGGACGAATTATGCATCACTTCTGTTTACGTGAAACCTTCGTGGAAACAGGGCAGAGTTTGTTTATTGTCCTACTAATGTTTGTTTACATGCATTATTTGCTTAATTTCTGTTTGTCTATTTTCCCTTGCCACTGATCAGTGGTCCAGATGTAGCCTCTATGCTGAGGGTACTCACAAATAAAATTCAGTTTTTTGGGTCCGACTCAAAAGCATCATCAGAGTCCTTATTCTAATGTGTGCGTGCGTGTGTGTGTGTGTGTGTGTGTGTGGTGTTGGTGGGGGTGTATTTACCATCCATTGTGGTGGCAGGAGACTGCTGTACCCCTGCGTAAGGTGGGGCACCCTGAGGAGCCCCAGCAGGAGGATGAGCTGCAGAGGAGGATGAGTTAATACTGTCAGGAGTACCAGAACGCTCTTCCACTGCAGCTACTGCTGGGACTGGGACTGGGACTGAGAGAGAGAGAGAAAGAGAGAGAGAGAGAGAGAGAGAGAGAGAGAGAGAGAGAGTCAGGTTTTGCTCTAGTTGTCTAACCGTAAAAACTACTGCAGCTTTAGCAGGTTTCTCTGGTGGGGCCTGTCAATCTCGGACGTTTTATGTAAATTATTTATTCGGGCGGCAGCTCACTGGATCGGCGAGTGCTAGCTACAAAGCTAGAGACATTAACTCAGAAATGAGAGTTTGTTTTGCTCCATCCTCTCTCGTAGGAGCTGCGAACTCATGACACGGCTTGTTAAAAACAAATCGGCACCAAAAACTGAGAGGACACATAAGCATGCTTTTATTCTTCCTGAATCCGATTCAAAACATCTGCCTCTTCAGCTGAGTGTATGGCATGATTCAACATACGAAGCGCCACTGCAAAACAAAACAAGACGACGTCCAACTGCCTTGTTCAGTCATAAGCTAAGCATTAATAGTTAATTGCCAAAATATCTGTTGTGCAGTCATGTCGGTCACTTTTCTGTACTTATTTTCTGTCTCACATGGAATTTACAGTGTGCATGTAGAGTCCTAGAGCTGCATAATATTACAACTCAACGTTAAATTGAGAATTGACTTTGCGGCATTATAAGATTAAAGATTTTACTTGCATCATGGGAAACAAATGTAAAGTTAATAGTGCTTTAATGCTACCCTAATAAAGATTTCATCATTTGAAGCAGTCTTTTTTGTTCCACAGAAGAGTTTCTCACTTTTAGATGGATAGATAGATAGATAGATAGATGGGTGAGTAAAAAAAAATCTATTAAAACATCTGTTGGCTTGCACTGTCTTATCGATGCTTTTCATTCAAGACTCCCCAAATCACTGCTGTGCAGCTGTGAACGCATTTCATCAGTTCATTTGTAACTGCAGTGCGAGCAAAAACGGATCACTTGTGATTTGCACGAAAGAAGAGCAACATGCAGTAATTTATTTATTTATTTATTTTTTTTTTTTTTTAATGGTCTGAGGGTGTACCGTTAGGATATCTGCAAACAAAATTTGGACTGATACTCTAAGGAAGGCGAAAGTTTCTAAAAGAGAATCATTACTGGTGTCAAGACATGGACTCATCAGTACAAAACCTGAGAGTAAACAGCTGAGTATAGAATGGAAACATTCTCAATCGCCAACCAAGAAAAAGTTAAAAAGTCAGCCATCGGCTGGAAAATTGATGTTTACAGTTTCCTAGGATTCTCACGGGCCAGTACTGGAACATTATCAGGGAAAAAGGTTCAACAATTGACAGTGCTCGTTACAGTGAGATGCTTATTGAAGAGCTGAAGCCTAAACTTGGGATTAAAAGCAGAGGACTGTTATATCCAAGAGCGATGTGATCTAGCATGACAATGTACGTCTGGACACACTGGCGAAACTCTGCAAAACTTAGCTTTGCGGTGTTAAAGCATCCTCCCTATAGTCCTAAACTTGCTCCATCGGACTTTCACCTGTTTGGTCCCCTAAAAGCAGCCCTACGAGGACGAAGATTCGCTTCTGATGAAGGGAAGACAGCGGTGCATTCTTGGCTCGCAACTCAAACTAAACCATTTTAAGAAGGGGCTATAAAAGCTTGTTGACAGATGGACAAGCTTTAGAAAAAGTTTACTTTTCTAAAAGTAAATTTGTGTACCTGGAGCAGCCTCTTCAGACAGTCCAAACGCTGAGATGACGTTCTTGCTGACCTCTTCTTGGTTCTTCAGAGGGTCAAAGGCAGACATGCTAGCAGCACTGACCGGAGGAGCCTGCTTCGCTGCTGTGTCTACAGTTTCCACACATTCTGGACGACAAGCACAAGCGATTAATTTTAAGTATTAGTAACAGCTTTGATTATGGTTAGCACTTGACAAGAGTGAAATAAAATAAGACGAAAATAAAGCATGTGCAGTATGAAACTTCAAAATAACACAGGGACAGCGAATGTAACTAGCTTCAAAACTATTCTTACACAAAGCATTATAGTACCAGTCAAATGTTTGGACACACCTTCTAACTCCATGATCGTTCCTGATTTTAAATTGTTTCTACAATGTAAAACAATGCTGAATGTATCAAAAATATGCAATAATCTCCCTTGAACAGTTGATATTGAGATGTATCTGCTTCTTATGCTCAGTAAAGTCTCATGAATCAACATGACCAAAGTTTTGGTCTTGCTTTCCTGGGAGGGTCTTCATGAGAGCCAGTTTCATCATGGTGCTTGCTGGGATAAACAGGTCGATTGGCAAGTGACCAGAATTTGCTGGTTTTCAGTTTGGTTGACCGGTGATCGGCTGTTCAGCCTCAGATACAACTGATTCTGCACTGAGCACAGAAGTTTCCAAGTAGAGCAACAGAAACACATTTTTATGCCATTACATTATCAAAAAGTGTGCACGTTTAAAAGCCACTAATCTGCCTTATTCTCCAAACTCTGAGTGATTTAGTCTCAAACCCACTGATTACTCACACTTATACAGGTCTCAAAACATGGCGAGCACAATTTAATAGAAAATTGTGTGAGAAGACACACGCACCCGCTCAATCCGCAAGCTCACTTTTGGGTTTTGAGACTTTGGAGGCGTTAAAGGCTTTAGAGGAGCTTAGGCATTGCCGTTTCTTTATAATCATACAGTAAACTGTGTATGTTTACACACTGTGTTACTGTGTTTACACATTTTCATCCCATGCGGTAGGAATGAATTATTTGCCAAATTTGAATTATTATTAGAAATAATGACACAGGATGACAGACACATACTGCTCAGTTAAATGTTAAATTGTTGTATTTTAAGTTATTTTGTATTGTATAAATGCTGTGCTTGGTGTGAAATTCAAGATTCAAAGAACTTTATTAATCCCAGAGGGAAATTGCTTAAAGTGAAATTGTTTAAGTGATAAAACAAATGTTATAAGGAACATACTACATTTAATTAATCATTTCACTTTTTTAAATGTTTAAAACTGTAATAAAATTGGGTGACAATGTGGAAAACAGGCCATTTATAAAATCGCAATACTTAGAGAATTGCAATTTTAATCGTATCGGCAACCAAGAATCGTGATAATATTGTATCGGGGGTGACTGGTGATTCCCACGCCTATTAATTACTCAAATCTGTGTGTTTTATTTCATAATTTGGAAATCTCCAGTATTGTTCTAGAATGTAGAAAAATACATCTAAACTTTTGACTGGTAGTGAAGTAGTCAATGTGCTGCTTTGTTGCTTTTTGTTATTCAGTGTCTATAACAGTGGTTCTCAACCTTTTTTTGCAGTGGGCCGCACTATGTCCAAGTTCAAGTCTCACGGGCCGCATATTATTTAC
>JAQMYG010000035.1:8956242-8973506 GCA_030014215.1 Clariallabes teugelsi
CGGTGAGTTGCTCCATTTATATTTTGTTTAACCCCAAAGGAATTTAGCAAATCCATAAATGCGAGTGCTAAAGCGTCGTTAGCATCATCTACATGAATTTTAAAGTCTCCTACTATCAACACTTTGTCAGAGTTAATCAATAGATCTGACAGCAGATGTCCAAACTCTTTAAGAAAATCAACATATGGCCCCGGGGGTCTGTACATGGTGGCCAGGGTAAAATATAGCAAGGGTTTATTATGTATTTCACTGAGTGCAACATTCATGATAAGCACTTCAAATTAGTTAAGCCTGGGCCTTTTTCCATTTTCTGAGTAACAGTGAGTACATCACTGTAGATAGTTGCGACACCACCACCACGACCAGTTTGACGGGGCTTGTGCTTATAGAAATATCCTGTCGGAGTAGACTCATTCAGACCAATATATTAATTTGGTCTAAGCCAGGTTTTTCCCTAGGTTTTAACCATCTAGGTAGAGGTTTTCTCATGATCGGACTAAGTGGTGTTTGTGAATGATTGTGTGTATAGTTTCCACAGACAGGTGCATCTCTTCCGCAAGATGGCTACAAGTTATCTGATGATTTTCGAGCATCAAGCGTTCTAATCACTGAATGTTTATGGGAATGCCTGCAGTGGTTGCTGTGCTTGAAACCTTTTGTGCTGTCAATCAGTTTTATGGCTTCATGCACAAGTACATATGTGCTGTCATCATAAGTCCTGGTTTGACTTGAATGCACCTCATATAAAATGTATCATTTAAAATCACATTAAAAAAAGTATATTAGAATACAGACGGTACTGTGGCTAATGGAGATGAGGCTATTGAATCTAAATTATAAAAGACAATAACCAGACATGCAAGATGTAAATAGACACCTATAGGTTTATGATAAAAGGTATATGTCATTTTTTTTGCCATTGTTAAGACTATCACTTCTTTACTTCAAGCTGAAAAACCCTATCATTAAGCATGCCTATAAGTGAAAATCCCAAATAAATTTCTGATTTTGAAAGAAGCCGGTCAATCCGAGAGTGGACTGTCGCTTAGACGCATGGCTAGGAATCCTGAAATACTGCATTATAGTTCAGTTTAAAGAAAAAGGTAAAACATCAATGGAGACACGATGTGGTCAGCCTGGGCCTTCTGAAAAACATCTATCTGAGTGCTGTTCTGAGATCTGCTGAAAACAGCCCTCTCATTCTTAAGAGTTGTTGCTCTTAAAGCTGCAAAAAGAAATCCAACAAAGTAGTAATAATGTATTAATATCTAAACCTCGCTTACTTAACTGAAGTGTTAAATTATGGTGCATTCATTTTATTGGAAAACTCATTTATTCACTCACTCATCGTCTATAATGCTTTTTCCTGTGTATAGGGTCGTGGAGCCTATCCCAGAAGAATTAGGGCTTGAGGCGGGGTACACCCTGAATGGGGTGCCAATCCTTCACAGGGCACTCCCACTCATTCACACACTAGGGGCAATTTGGGAATGCCAGTTAGCATAATCAGCATGTCTTTGGACTGTGGGAGGAAACCAGAGTACCCGGAGGAAGCCCACTAGGCACAGGGAGAACATGCAAACCCCAGACATACAGATCCAGTGCTAACCATTACGCCAACAAACTATGGCTGTCAATTTACTTCTTGCATGTCTGTCTGTATTAGGATATTTTATCCATTTTTATGCATAAAACTGCACTGTGGTCCTCGTTGTTAAGGCCTACACTGCTGTTAAATGGTCAGGCTGTGATTTTGAATGACACAGCAGAGCATGTTTTCATCGCTCACCTATATGTAGCCTTTATTATAATTATTAAAACAATGTTATTATTAGACACTGGTTAGCCTTTGTTCAGATCACATCCGGTTTGCAGCCTGGCTCGAGACAGAACAGCTCGTGCGCGTTCCTGCTGATCACCTGGTTAGGTAATTTACACAGCTGCGCTCGCGCTCTCTCTCTCTCGGTTTCCTTGTCGTTTTATATATTTTAACGCGAGCTCACATAAATAAAAATCCAAAAACAAACAATACTTACTGTCGGTAGTTTGAAATGCTGGCGCAGACAAGAAAGAGGTTTTATTTAAGCACGAAAATAAAACCCGGCGAAATCTGACAAGGCGCTGAACAATAGCTTTACAGTCTGTGGCAGCGTCCTGATCCGCGCATGCGCAGAAGGAGTTCCTCGCTCTCCGCCCCCAAGATGATGCGCCGCAACATCCACCCGTGCGCCATCATCAGCATCACCAACACCCTGCGATGGGCTTAGGAGTGATTCTTATGTGCAGGATTTGTTGTTTTAAACACTGAAAAATGCATTTATGTATCAACATATTTTCATTAAAGGTAGAATATCCACTTAATAAAAATACACCCATCAGCCGTAACATTATGACCACCTGCTTAGTATTGAGAGTAGGTCCCCCTTTTGAAATTATAACAGTGATGCACTGTGTGTTCTGACACCTTTCTATCACAACCAGAATTATTAAGCTTTTCATCAATTTCATCTACAAGCTAGCGCTTCTATTGCAACGGATTATACGGGCCAGCCTTCACTCCCCAGCCTTCGCTTCCCATTGGCCACCAATATCCCTGTCGTCAGTTCACTGTTTTTCCTTCCTTCAATCACTTTTCATAGTCTTCCGCAGCCGGGAGCCTAGAGAAAGCCGGTTGGCCTGAGCTCACTCAGAGGGAAGGGATGGGAAGCACTTAGCGATCTCATGTCAATCACAACTCTACAGCAAATCAGGGGCTCTGTAAGCTCAAGCAAGTGTAAGGTGGAGATAGTGCTGTCCTCCGTGTGTGTTACACCACCCCCAATGATGTGTGAGCTCGCAGTTCGAAAAGATGCATCTGGTGGCTTCATGCGGCTCTGAAGAAACACCTGTTAGCCTTTGCCCTCCATGTTTGGTGGTTGTAGCCTTGATGTGGGACTGTGGGTGGGAATTTGTTATCACTAAATTAATGAGAAAATCAGGAAAAATCCTAAAGAAAATAAATAGCTACTATGAGGAGAGCCAGAGAAACTCCAAAACTGGGTCAGAGCAACTGGGTTAGAGCAACTCCAAAACTGCAGCTCTTGTGATGTTCGCAGGCTGCAGTGGTCAGGACCAACCAAAAGTGATTCAAGGAAGGAAAACCAGTGAACTGGCAACGGGGTCATGGGGGGTGAGAATCAGTGATGCACATGATAAATCCAGGCCCATGTAATCCGATCCGATTGAAGAGCTACAGTAGCTCAATTTGAGGAAAAGGTTAATAATTCTGGTTGTGATATAAAAGGGGTCATGAACACAGATGAACATCACTGTTATGGTGGCAAAAGCGGAGACCTACTCAATATTCGGCAGGTGGTCATAATGTTATGGCTGATGAGTGTATGTAAGTTGAACAAAAATAAAATAATGGTAAATAATGGCAAAATTTTGAGAAAATCTTTCATAAATGAATTAAAAAGGATTGAGTACAATACAATTGCGATGGATTGGCGCCCCGTGCAGGGTGTACTCTGTCTCATGCCCTAAGTCTCCTGGGATAGGCTAAAGGCCCTGAGTCGCCATGAATACAGGATGAAGTGGTATATATGACGATAGGAAATACATTACCAGCTACAAAATAGATAGTATATATATATATATATGTATATATATATATATATATATATATATATATAGCCTATATAAAAACCAAACAATGGCAGAATGTTTTTTTTTTCCTTTTTTTTTTTTGCATGCTGCTTGCATGATCCTCTGTAGAATGTCAGTGGGGAGGCAACCCATCACAGGTTGTTGTTGGTCTTTCGGCTGCATCCGTCAAAGGGTTGCAACAGCAGACCATCTGATCTGCACACAACTTTGGCAGAGTTTTTACATTGGATGCCCTTCCTGATGCAACCCTGCCATTTTATTTGGGCTTGGGACTGCCACTACATCCAGTGGCTGGGGTTTGGGCACTGGCTGGGAATTGAACCTGGGACTTAAGCGTTGGTACAGTAGGTTGAAAAACCCACCACTGAGCCACCAATGCCCCATCACAGGCTGATCATTATAAAGTATAAAAGCAGTGTAAATACACTGGTGAAACACACAAACTCACACACACAATCATACACTACATATCATTTGGAAACACCAATCAGACAACACCACATGTCTTTTGACTGTATGGGGAAACCATGGGGACATTCCCAAAGGAAATCTCTTAGAACACTGTGAGATCATCCACACACACATGCACGCACGCACGCACACACACAGACTGTCTGTGATATCTGACCCTGAAAGTGTTTTAATTTGGAGGTTAAAATTGACATATATTTTTTGGCCTGATAAGGAAAAGTTTAAAATTGTCACTAAGCCTTTACAGTAGAAATGCCTGTTAGAAACATAATTATCATTACAGGATGTGAAGACGATCCCAAAATATTTAGTTTTGAATAATGCTGTGGCTTGTATTTTTTTTATATGGTATAAATTTGTCATGACTAATATATTACTATGTTTATGATGCAGTATGTATACAACGTACACAAAGACCTACTACGCTAACATACTTTAACTCTAACATAATCATAAAGTTATTTCAAAATCATACCAAACATTATGTCACTTTAAATTTAAATAATCTTAGCAAGGCAGAGGTATAAGACAACCTTGTGAATATAGGATGTTACCAAGGTCTTCTACTTTGTTTGCAATTTTTAGTGTACTGTAATCATATACTTTCAAAGAAAAAAAAGTCTAAATCTAGAAAAATCGATCTTTCCCGTTTTTTTTTATTATTATTATTATATATTGTGTTTATACAGTACATTTTACTGTGTTCATGCAAGATTGGAATATGTTAATATTAAATAAGCAAAAGCAGTTTGTTGGTGTCTGTTGCTGTGCAAAGTTTTATCAACCCTCCTCTACCTCAACTCTTAAATGTAAAGGTACCATCACAGGAACGTCAAATATTATTTGTACTACTATGGTAATGTGTGTGGCATTGATGTTTGGTAAGTGTATCAGGCACAAAAATTACATGGCTTATGCATTTCTAATGGGCTACTATATTAGATACTTGTTATTTTCTTGCTACTTGCTTACTTGTATATTTTTAATTCTCTAATTATGAGAAGCACAGTGATATTTAAATATTCCAAAAACATTGAATATCCTGTATTTTTCATGTAGACCTATTTATTCAAGTCATGGACTATTTAGTTGTCACAGGCTAGTAGTACCCACCCTTAAAATGGCACATTATAACGTTATAGTTTTTGTTTACTTCTGTATGTTTTACAATTACAAGCAAACTCTGAAAGCATAACCATTACTGATTCTGTGATTAATTACCACAATATACTTTCCACGTGTTCATGATTTTATCATAATTTATATTCTGTACTTATGCATGTGTGCAATTGCAGCTCTTTAATAAAAACACACTTTCTAATGGATAGAAATCCTTTATTTATAAAAAAAAAAACAAAAACAAAAAAATCACAAATGTATTTTTAAAAAACAACAACTTTGCTTTGGCTTCTTGTTGGTTTATCTTTTTTTTTTTTTTTTTACTATTTATGCAAAGGGACAAAGTAAATATCTAAAAAGAATTATGCAAACCCTTTTAATCAAGCAGATGAAAGTTTTTCCTAAGGGAAATGTATGGCATAAAAAAGAGAATGATGCAAAGGAGAAGAATAGTAAGATGGATAGAAGCTGTTTTAATGTAATGTGCACTGAAATGTATGGACATGTTAAACATGAAAGATTTGAATAAGGGCTTAAATTCCCAAATTTAACTTAAATTTTTAATAATATCTATTCAGTGGTTTTCAAAACGAGTGAGCGATAAGGTACCTCTCAACAGTCAAATTATTCCAATTCACTTAATTTCACAAGCAGGTTGTGACAACATATGCACAAATGTACATGTGCACACACACCACATATACACTTGCTCTCATTACAGTTATTCTTGTTATTCACTCAGAACTGGTGTAAAAAGATTATGTCTGTGCAAAAACATTACACTTAGATAAAAATATAAAGGAAAGGCATTAGTACGAAATGGTACATTTTTAAAATATGTTCACTATACAGTACATTTCAGTAAATATTTAAATATGTCAGAACAATTAATTTATCATTTTAATATTTTTTGAAAATAAGTTTGTCTTCTTATCTTTGGGCAGCTGCCATTTTGGTCATCCTACATATGGCATATTGTCATAAAATAGGAAATACTCCTATGTGTCCCAAACACTCTAAAGCTCAATAACCAAATACGAATATATTAGCACCACATTAGCATGACTCCTTCTAGAAATCTCCAGTTATAATATCTGAACTGAATGCAATTGGTTGTTTCTAGAGTCTTTGTAAAGGTAGTATAGTGTCTGCATATACACAATACTAGACATATGCATGATCGTTGTCAAGAATGCACAGGAACAGTGTCATAAGGTCTTTTCCTGTAAATTTGATGTTTAAACCATGTAAATGCTTTTCATTTTATGCCTCTCCTACTTTTCAATTGCATGTATTGTGCTTTCTTCTTCTTTATTGATCTACATGGGGTAGAGTAGGAAACCAGAGAAAGAAGAGTGGACATATTGCCCTGCATAGAGTCCAGATGCCTGGTCAGATGGTAATTGAATGTGAACAGTGTCTCCTGGCTGTAACGGAACTACAGCACTGCCAGATGCCTGGTCCAAGACACCCTTCTTGTACTCGTCGTATGTATACATCACAGGTTCTTCATTTTTGTATAAACCCACCCACACATTGGAACCCTTGCAATGAACATGATACGAGAAATAGTAGATACCAGGAAGGTCACAGGTGAACAAACCTGTCTGTGGGTTGTAGTTCTGTCGGCCATTATACAGTAACTTGTCAAATACTACTGGTGTACCAACAGGAGGGTAAGGTGTAGTCAGTTGTGCAGTAAATGCAGGCATCTCTAGACCACTGGAGCCCATTATATCAGCTCCACCTCCATATTTTCCTTTCATATACCCACTAGTTTTCACTCCATCCAGGGCTGGCCCCATCTCTGGCAGAACACCCATGAGGTCAGGGTGTAAGGCAGGTTGTCCTGGGGGTCCTGGAGGTCCAGGAGGACCTGGTTGGCCTGCCTGGCCTGGTGAACCACTTGGGCCAGGTGCCCCCGGAGGGCCAAGAGGGCCTTTAGCACCAGGGATTCCCTCACCAGGAGGACCAGCCTGACCAGGAGGCCCAGCTTCTCCCTTATGCCCAGGCGGGCCAGGTGGTCCAATTGGTCCCCCTGGTCCTACTAACCCTGGAATGCCTTTAGGACCCTGAGGTCCTTCAGGGCCAAATTTACCCCCTTCACCCTTAAGACCAGGCATGCCAGGAGGGCCAGGTGTTCCAGGTAGACCCTTCTCTCCTCCTTCTCCTTTGGGACCAATAGGTCCTGGGGGTCCCCGTGGCCCAGGCTGACCATCCTCACCTTCTTGACCTGGTTGGCCTGCAATTCCTGGTGGTCCTGGCTCTCCTACAGGCCCTGGTTCTCCCTTTGCTCCACCTTCACCTCCCTCTCCTTTAGGTCCTGGTGCACCAATACCGCCTGGCAGACCTACTGGTCCTGGGGGCCCAGAAGGACCACTGGGTCCTGAGGGTCCTACTGCACCTGGTGGACCTCCCAGTCCTTTGTCACCTTTTGGTCCTGGAGGACCAGGTGGGCCTCCCATTCCTTTGTCTCCCTTTGGCCCAGGGAATCCTGGTTTTCCAAATCCAGGTAATCCAGGCTTTCCTGGCAAACCTGGTGGGCCTTGTAGTCCTTTATGCCCTGGGGCACCTGGCTGTCCTGGCAATCCACCGTCACCTGGTTTCCCAATCCCAGGTGGTCCTTGTGGTCCTTGTTTACCCTCCAAGCCTGGTGGACCTTTTGAACCAGGTAGTCCAGATGGTCCAGGTTGTCCTTGTTTACCTGGTGGTCCTTGCAAACCAGGTGCTCCAGGCTTGCCCACCCCTGGCAATCCTTTATGCCCAGGAAGTCCTGAGGGCCCAGGTGGGCCTTTTGGACCTTGTGGCCCAGGCAGACCGATTCCTTTATCTCCTTTAGGTCCAGGCAACCCTGGCAGACCAGGTAGACCTTTGTGACCTGGTTCTCCTTTGGGTCCTGGCAGTCCTTGTGGTCCTTGTCCACCTGGCTTTCCAACTCCTGGTGAGCCTGGGGGACCAGGGGGGCCAGAAGGTCCAGTCATGCCTGGTAGCCCCTCTCCTCCAGTAGGTCCCTGTTCACCTTGTTCTCCTGGTCGCCCCTTTTCACCAGGCTTCCCTGGCATGCCTGGAACACCTGGTTTACCAACACCAGGCAACCCTGGAAGGCCAGGAGGACCTGGAATTCCTTTATGGCCTGGTATACCATTGCCTTGAGGACCAGGAGGCCCTGGTGGTCCTTGTGGTCCTGGAAGCCCTTGTGGGCCAATTTCACCTGGAATACCCTGCTCACCTCTAGGGATGGTCTCACCTGCATGCAGGAATACATAACAATAATTGCACATGATGTAGTGATACAAAGAAATATTGTGAATACATAGTGGAAAGTTGGATGATAAAGTGATCACCTTTTTTGTCCTTGCCTTTGTTCATATGCATGGGAAATTGTGGCATTTCTTTCCTGTAATGTGGATACTGCATATGAGGCATCTCTTTTCCTATACCTTTGTGAGGTATATGAGGTACAGGCTGGTGCAATTGATTATGTGGTTTGTGGCCATAATATCCTCCTCCAAGAACAGATGGAAATAATACCAGTTGGGCTAAAATCACCAAGAAAGGAGCAATAGCCATGGCCTGTGGAAATCAATCAGTCAAACAATAAATCAATCAATCAATCAATCCATCGATCAATTGTTTAGCAATTTAGCAATTACTATTAATTGTTATTTGATTAGCTACATACTGTAATACATCACTCACTATCATCACAACAAAGCCACATTAAAACAATATGTAAAGCATTTACTTCCAGAATGTTTATGGTTTGGAGTAATTTATGCATAAACACACACACAAAAGTATTTATGTAATACATTTCATACTGTAAGTATTGTATTTGCCCACCATGCCCAGTCACTAATTCTAATCAAGGTGTTGCCATATTCTTTCCATATTTAAATAATGTATATAATGATCTGAAAAGAGATATACTGTACAAAGTGTGTAATTTAAAAACAAAAAAACCAAAACCATGATTAAAAATTTTCCATAATTTGCCTAAAGCAAAGTTCCATAGCTCCTTGCTCTTCATGATGCAGTTTATTCAGGTATGATTCCTTTTTTTTAACTCACTATGTTGCCTTCCAGAAACAATGTTCTACCGAGAGCATATACATATTTCCATCATTTATTGGTTCTGTAAAGCTGCTTTGCAATAATGAAAATTGTTAAAAGAGCTATATAAATAAAATTTAATTGAACATGTTCAAAAATTGTTTATAAACAATTTATATTATTTCCCCTCTGTTTCAATATTATGGGGTAGTTTGTGTAGGCTGTGGAGTAAATCATTTTAGTTCTAAGTTGTAGCACTACGAAACTTTCAATGAGGATGAAAATTCATGCTACTTTAAATTCTATAGTATTTCGCACCAAATTAGCTTGCATTAGATTACAATGATGTTAGATATATTATTGATATCATATCAGTAATATTAGACATATATAAACCCTTGTAGGCAAAACATTGTGTCCTAGATGTATACTGTATAAGCAAATAATTGAAGACACCTGATCATCAGGTCCATATGTTGGCTTTACTCGAAACACACTCACATCAGGTGTTTACTTGTTTAAAAATCCAGTGAAAATCTTTACCAGAAAAATGGGGGCCCAAGTTCCAGAAGCACATGTAAGTTTAGACTCAGGTGTTGGTCACAAACCTTTATCTATCTAGTGTATGTAGATCATTGTGGTAGCACCATATCCTCAATAATCAAACAACTGTCATAAATTAAAGCAGTCTCATATGAAAATTAATTAATTAGTTATCTGGATGCAGTCTAAAGCAAGTGCTCTGGTGACTTAAATGGTTATGATTCTTGGTTAGCATTTCGGAAGGTCTGCACCACTATTAGGAGTCTTGAACAAGGCCCTTAAGTCTATCTGTTTATGAATGTATTATGGCTGAGCCCAGCTCCTTAATGGATATACATAGAACATGAAATAGTGATTGTCTACCTTATATTTTCCCATTAGCTAATTGTTCACCATCATGTGACAACTACTGTACCAACTGGGGAAGGTGAAGGCTAGCACCACATTCCTCTGTGACATATGAAGCTGGCCTCTTCATTTTTAGAAATGCTACTCATGCCAGGTCAAAGGGTAGCTGAACACACTCTGCCAAAAGCACTAACTACCCTCTTCCACTATACAGTTCAAAGATACACATGATTGGCTTGTGCTGTGTGGATTTACAGCAAACATGGCCACTTTTTCTTTCTTGGATTACCAGGACAAATGTTTTGGATCCCACACCAGCTGTTTAATTCAGATACTAAAACCCTGAAGTCTGAACAGAAAGATAAAGAGACTTATCCTGTATTAAAGATACAGTATTCAGTGCATGAGCTGATGAACATGGAATGTTGTGTTTCTGTTCAGCCTTCAAGCTTTCATCTCAAAGTTCAGTCTCAAAATATACAAATTATTCGCAGGGCATTTTAGGGTATTTGTGAGTAGTGATAAATCCTGTCCCAGTTGTGTGTTATTTCCTTATTTCCTCTCATCCATGCCTCCTCGAGAATTGGAACAAGGCTGTGAAATATGCAGCACTCTTTGAGTTGCACTTTAGGTTTTGTGTGTGTGTGTGTGTGTGTGTGTGTGTGTGTGTGTGTGTGTGTGTGTGTGTGCGCGTGTGTGTGTGTATATGTGCGCACATATAGGACTGTGTGTTTAAATCGGTTTTACTACACTGAGGCATTTGACAAATGCTTTACAATGAAAAGTATTCTAAAGTTAAATGTCACTGTCACATCCTAAACAACATAAAACCCAGGTACAACAAGTAATATGGACTTAACGTCACTAGAAATTAATATTACAAGTATTATGAGCGTTGTAAAATAATACAGAGGTTCCAATTTGGGAGAAACAGGGAGCAGTTTGTTCATTGTTCATTGAATCAGTATGGTAGAAAAGTTTGTGTGCGTATGCATTTCCTCCTAACTTCTGAGCAGCAGATTTAATTTGTAGTAATAATGAACAAGGGCACTAAGAAAATCACTAACAAATGATGTCTGCCATTCCTAAAAATCTACCAATTATCCCTCTGTCTGTCCAGAATACAACAGCACCTACAGCTCTCTCTTGTTCTCCTCATTATGTTGAAATCTAGTTTTTCTTTATATATTATTTTCAGATCTAGCTCAACCAGTTTAATTTATAATGTTGCAAATGTACATATTTTTGTACTTGCCTTGAACTATATCTTAACACTAAGTTTTACTAGGTTCACTTTCATGTAGGTCTGTCAGAGGCTGCAAAAAAAAAAAAAAAAAACATCAGTAAATTAGAATTTCGAAGAAACAGCATGGAACTTTGACCTTTCTCGGGCACTTGATGATTTTCACATAGACATGCCATGGGGACTCCCAGTCTTTGGTTCTTTAAGCAGTAATGTCTGTAGTCAAGGTACAGTTCTTGCAATATGTGAACTGATTTATACTGTTTCAAAAACATATGCATGCTTTTAAGTTTAAATTTATATTCAGGGATGAACTTCAGTGCTTCAGTAATAATAATAATAATACATTTTATTTATTATTTATAAGCGCCTTTCAAAACTCTCAAGGACACTGTGCAAAAAACAATCAATAATACAAATGTGGAATAACAGCACAGGAAGGGGGGGGGGGGTATACAGAAAACAATGAATTCAGTGCTTATTTAAAGAATTTATTCCAAGTCTATTCTAAATCCAAATAGATTTGGACAACTTCTGAAGTTTCACCAACTATCTTTGTGTGACACACAAGTTTTAAAATGAACAGAGAAAAGAGTTAAATTACATTCTGTCCCAGTGTTCTTATTTCTATAACCTATAATCACACTATACTGCAGATGTGGACAAGGCTGTTTCAAGCTATGAGGAGCTTAAAGCCTGCAGACCACCAGGGGGCACTGTAAGAATGCAGGGGAATTTTAAAAAGAAATTATTATGTATGAATGTATATATGTGTAATATTTTATACTAAGATATTTTGCAATAAGGGACAGTGAGCCTGTGGTTGCTTAGCAACCTGAGAGGTCTGACTGAGGTACTGAATGTGAGGGCGTGATGCAGGATGTAACTTAGGGCCTCGAAAGGTTCAGTAAGAACAGCCCTGGATGTGGGATTAAGTAGGGTAGAGGGCACATGTCATAAATAACATTCAGGGGGAAAAAACTCCACCAACATTTCAATGCTAGAACAGAGATAGTTTGGGATTAGTCACTTACAGTGTAGTAATCATGTACCCTTACAATCATATTCACACTGTATTCTATTTTGTTTGTGTAAATAGAAATTTATGGACAATAGAGTCAGAATAATTTTGTTATAAGATAATATAAAAATAGTTCTACCTATACAGAGGTTCATCATGCCTATGAGTTAGTATCTCTGCTTGCTTGTTAGTTAGGTCATGGAAATTATAGTTACAGATCAAGTACTATAAATATGTAAATTATGTAGTTATCCAGTGTCAAATATGTAATGTGTTTTTATGATTTTTTTTTTTTTTAATTATGTGTGTGTGTGTGTGTGTGTGCATCCCTGAGGAGACAGGACAGAGTGAGATCCCTAAATGTTTGCGGAATTTGAGTGATTTCTTTGAACACTTGATGCCACTTTATAATAGAGGGCTTTACCAGACATTTTTGAGGGAAAAAATAAACTAATCAACAAAAGATTTATTTATGTTGAGTCTCTCAATCCATAATAAATATTTACTAGGACGATACAAGTATGCTAATAGGAGAACAATGGGCTTTAGGTATTAAATCCATTATTTATTTATTTATTTTTTAATTATAAAATATTAATTAATTAATTACAAAATTGTAATTGTAAAATTGTTTGTTTTGAAAATTATTCTTAAGATTACATATATTGTTATGTTAATTAATTACTTAATTAAAAGCTTTCAGCATTTTTTATTACTTAATTAATTACTTAATTAATTAATGTGTATACACACATTATACTATATATTGTGTGTAATTATGAAATAAACCTACTATATAGATTATGTCCAGCAATCATACTGTGAACAGCACACACAGTTAAACATCCCTGAAACATTTAAATGACATTCTTACACACATCCTGTCATGCCTGCCTGACCATTTCATGTCTGTGATATAATCTCAGTTATTTCTCCTGGATGTGCTGTTAATGTATGTGTTATGGGATTAGATTATAATTTTTTGACCTAAATAAAACATCCACAAACAACATCCTTTTTCTTTTTTTTTTAACTTTCTGTGGCCTATTTTCTTTCAGCTCAGACCTGAGGTATTTGCTTACAGTATATACACACAGATTTAATCAGGTGCCCCACTTTTCTCAGAGCACGTTCCAGTAGGCTGGGCAGTTTTTAAATTTATCTTAGCAATGTCACAGAGTTTGGCGGTGCTGCTGATGGACAATTACAGGGAAAACGTGACCCTCCCTCTCTGACTTTAACTCACATGCCAGTCTTAAATACATACCTACACACTCACTCGAATGACACATCTGCAATGCAAATCTGAAAGTGACAGTCAAATCCTCACAATTCTACAGAGAAAGTGTACAAATTGACAAACCCATACTAACATACCCAAAGCAAATATGTTACTCATATAATTGGATAATTTGATTACAGTGACAACAATTGGATCAGATATTTTAAGAGAAACCAGGCACTGTGGAACACCTGGCCAACCCAGTGAGAAACCAAACCTGATGTTTTGTAATTTTTTACAAATGCAAATGAACAATATGTTCGATTAGAGTTGATGTCATATTTGTGAAGTTTTTAGAAAAGCTTAAATTTTTGTTTTTTTATATATAAACTTGAGTGGTATTGTGACATTTGTTGAATAGTCACTGTGTGATCACACATGTATTGAAGCTTTCTGCATTTTTGGAAGGAGTCTCCAGTATCAGTGTAATAATGTTTACAGTTAATGTTGTATAATGTTTAAGTTTCCCATGGTACAGGGCTTTCAGGTTTCATGTTAACAATATGTTTTTATTTTATTTTATTTGTCTTAATATCTTTGAAAAAGAAACAAAATGAACTTAATTCCTGTTTATGGATGATGTAACTAAATGATAACAGTGATAACTTGTTTTACAGATGCTCCACCATATTAAACATGATGTAAGTGGACGAAAAAGTATGACATGTTCTTCTTTAATTGATACTTAATCATAACCATTGGCCTATTGCTTTGATATAATAGGAATATAGCTGTTGTCTGATGTGGTGGTAAAAGCACATATCACAATTAATGGAATGCAGGTTTTCTGACCCTGGTACTCATGCCAGTGTGTGGTTCCCAGTAAAATATTCTTCCACTGTTGAACAACTGCTTGAACAAAGACCCTTATACTCAAAGTCTTCTTAAACATGGCCTCTGCCCCAGAAGAGATGGAGCTCTCATCTACCCTTTATTCACCAAACATCAGCCAATATACAAAGCTTGTAAAATTAACACCTCATGGCAGGTTAAGAGAAAACACACATCCACACAATAGGCTCACTAGGATACAGCTGGCCCCTGGAATAAAAAAACCCAATATTTACAAATCTATCATGTATCATCCCTCTATTCTTCTTCTGGTCTCAGACACACTGTCCATTTCTTTGCATTCCGTTTCTACTCTCACACTCTCTTCTTGTCTACACAGATCAGTAGACTAACAAAGAGACATCTAAATCATCAGTGAAAGGCATGGCATTTTGTGACTACAGGACAAAAATGTCAAGAGAGTGGAGAAGGGGGAAAAAAGAGGGGGGGAAGAGAGAGAAGAATAGAAATAGCTCAAAGATGGACTTAATCAATGCTTGGAAAGAATATTCCGTCTCTGCATTCTTAAAAGTCTGGGATTTATACTATTAACAGATGTGTAAGACTGAAAGTTTGTTTAATTCTGTTTTTGTATTCACTAATAACTCTATGGAACCAGCCATTACACTGGAAGCTCTGTTTTATTTTCTGCCTACATCAATTTCACTGTTTGATTAGGTCTTATTATGCATCTCTGTCCTGGCCAATAAACTAAAGATTCTGTCCAATGAGCTCAGCACACTAGGCATAGTGTTCCTAAAAAGCAAATGGAAACAAAACAGGTAAAGAGCAATTCTCCAGTTTTGAGGAGCGTAATTGTGGCCTAATTGAACCGGGACCAGCGTCATTACCTGTTGATGGGTATGAATCAAGGTTTGATGAATAATGATTTAATAAATAACCACTTCAAATTATGCTGATTTTAAAAAATTCCTTGATTTTTCTGATGCATGATGGATTTTTAATCCTCGGATTCAGATGTCACAGAGTACTACATTTCTGAGTCAGGCCTGTTAAGCGTCCAGTAGCTGCAACAGAGCGCTCATTCTGTCCACTCATCCGCTTACTCAGCTTACAGCATTTTCACGGCACACTGATAATAAGAGTGAGAATCCCAGAAGGAACCTCTTAGCCTGTGCATGGTGGGCATGTGTTGCCTACTGTAGGTTCTAAAGCAAAACTTTGAAATGTTAAACCTGTATCAATATACTACTGTATATGTACGTTGTAGTTTCCCACCTGTTTATACAATCTCCACCTGTACTGTATATACAATCATCATGTAGATGTACTTAGAAACAGTATATTCGTATTGTTTTAAACTAATTTTAGCTAATTATTGCACCTTAAATTATAAAGAGCGTATCATCGTTGTTTTTATTTTTTAATTTTTTAAACATTACCCTTTTCTTATTGTGATTATTGACTTTTAACCTGGTCTTAATATTCTTACTTGCCTTGTTGCACATTTTTTGTATAATCTATGTACTGGCTACTCTATCTGTATCTATAGATATCTACTAGTTTGTGCATGCTTCTGTTTTTATGTTGAGTAGTGGATATTTGAATTTGATATAAACAGGCACTGTATCTATCATGCATGTATTTTGTATGTTGATATATTAAACCGATATTGCAACAAAAAAATCATAAGCCAGATTTTTTGTCTGATGCAATCCCAGGAGGACAGCTATTTGATCTCTGCTCTTTTAACAGCAATGATTAAATGTATCCATAACAAGAAACTGATATTAAACCAGCACTCCCACAGTGCCAGCTTCCTCTTAAACCAATACTCCTCTTTTTTTCAGCCCTAGCACAAGGAGTGTGTTCTTGTGTTGGAGAATAAATAACGTCTGTCCCAAGCTTATGGATATTTCCTAACCATCTCCTCTTGGCTAGAGATTCTAAACACACACGTGTTTGTCATTACCCACTGAAAATGTCTTTATCTATTAGATGAGACGCACTAGCATACTAGACATGCCCTGGAAGTGAATCTTGAGCCACTTCCGGAGACAGTATGAATGCTCCAAATGGGCTCATTATTACATTCACCTATGTGGTCAAATATATTGAATTCACTCTGATGACTGAATCTGATGAATGTTAAATGTTGCTTGATAGATGATATAAAATTAATAATCTTTAGAACTGAACTGTAGCCAGTGCACTTTATTTTTATGCACATCTTAGACAGATCGTTGTGTCTCTGTGGATCGGTACTATGGACTGTCATGTTCTTGCTAATGCAACACATCTGTCAACATTAATGTGTCTGTTTTTTTAATTGCATTATTTTACTAACTCACAGCTAAATTTTATATAATTAGCATGGATAGATAATATTCACATACATTCATTAAACATTAAATATTCTCTTTAACATTAAAATAAACATTTCATAAGACAATGCCTATGACATAAATGATTAGCGTTGAATCGGCTGGGCGTGAAAGAAAACAGTAAAGTTTTAAAAAAGTGCTAATTTTGCTAGGAACCACAGCCACATACAGTACATTAGCAATAAAGGTTCAGTGTGCAGTATTTTAATGACATATTATACATCTAGATAGGAATTAAGGCTGGTGTACTTCCTGCAATAATCCAATGCATCGATAATACCCGTTTTATCCCTTGTATTAACAAAATATTCAATCTTAATTTATTATTTACAAAATGAACTGATCATCTCATGCGCACAC
>JAQMYG010000035.1:9073801-9088574 GCA_030014215.1 Clariallabes teugelsi
AAGAAATAAGAAAGAGAAATAAATAGCTGAAACTATAAGAAAGTAGAACAAAATATAAACATTTTCAAAAATATATATAAGAAATATAAAAGTACAAAAGACAAAATAGCAAATTAAATAGAAATAAAAATGGAAATAAATGGAAATGTCCAGAAACATTGCGTGTATATTTTCAGAAAATATAGTATGTACTTTCATCATGAAATACATTTTCTTACTTTAATGTTCAGTATTTAATTGTAGCATTTTTTTAAAAGGCCAAGTTCAAGGAAATGTCTTGTCACTATAATCAAACATCAAAGTAAAACCATATGCTTTGGTCGAACCAATTTACCTTTTCATGAAATAAATCCAATTTGCACAAAAAAAGAAAATCAATATATTATAAAATAAGTTAAACACTAAAATCATGAAGAAATAATTGATAATATGAATTACATAACAGTCACCTCAAACTATGCCATTGGACAAATGCAAAAAGTATGTAAGATGTATATTTGCAATTTATAGCAAAATTTATTTTGCAATTTTATGTGAAGCTTTTAAGTCAGTCATTGGTGTTACCAATTTTATAACTACTACTGTCAATAACTGGACAAAAACTGATTATATCTAATAATTCATTCATTTTGACATAATTAAAACCTATGTAGGTTTTGTAAATAGTTACGATTTTTCTCTAACTTGTCATTGGTGTTACCGTCATTGGTGTTACCATGAAGAGAAGTACCACCAGTTATTAAATGTATAAAAAAATAATAATTGTGGATTCATAAAGTTTAAAAGAACATTATTGCTTTTGAAGAAGTTCTAGGTGTGAACGAAGAAATATATTTCAGGAGATTTTTATGACACAAACTCCACCTTTCCTTTAAAGTGACTCTAAAATGATGTCTCTTTGATTACCCTTCTGTGTGAAATATTGTTGTATTATATAATTTTTTTTGCCTTCATTCAGGCTGTTTTTCACATAAAAAAATATGGCATACAGGAACTTATCAAAATGATCTTGCTTGACTGAAGATATCTTCAAAAATATCTGGATCATTCTGTTAGGACGTCAGGGCACTTTAGCTCTGATCTAAAGAACTGTCTCTGAGTGCTCTGGAGAGCTGGTTTCAAGTCTATCATCTCACTAACTGAGGGATGTTTAATTCCCTTCTCCCATCTGTATTCGCCTTTTTCACTCTCCATGCCCAATGACTTATTCATCACTAGCATGAATTAAAAATATTTCGATTTCCCTTTAACTAACAGCACGATGGCGTAACCAGAGCTCATGTTTTTCCCTGATTTCTATGACACACAGTTCACTTCTGTATGCTTTTATAATGAAGCGTAGGTTATTTTTTTTTCCTTCTCCCAAGCAATCATATATCTTGTAGGATCAGATGTATCTCCAGACCCTGTTAACACAGTGAATCAGATGTGTGTAACCCTGGTCATGAACTCTTTAGACTTTATCACCAGGATTCAGATGCTCCTGAAGAGTAGTAATAGGTCAATCAGAGGGGTTAAATTAATGATGGAGCTTAGGTCTGGTGAGATCTGGCTTTAGAGACAACGGATGACAGAAAGGGCAATTAGGATCGATATGATCAGAACTGCCTTGTTTTAAGAGACCCACTCTGAGACTTTTTTGATAAGCTCAAGGCCAATGTGTGATATGTCTTCATTTTGCTCCATAAATTGCCTAACCTTTTTTTTTTACCCCCCCTCCTCGCCTTTGCTCTGTAAGACAGGAAATTGAGGTTTTGGAGTCTCCTGCATTTCAAATGTAACATTTTACACGTGCCCATGTCCCATCAAACCTACCTATTCAGCCATAATTACTTTCATTCTCTCCCATTTCCTTTTTTTTTCCAGTTTTATTCTCCCCACACATCCGTTTCATTTCCTTCTCTTCTCAGAATTATTCATAATAACCTGCCCCTATATACATCGGCACTAAAATAGAATATGCATGTGTTGATATTAGTTATTAGAAACAGCCGCTGGCTGCAGTGTTCTGTGGACAAACAACAGGATTCAAAGGAGAAGAAGTGTGTGCTTTGATTTATACTGAACTTCAGTGTTATTTCCATGCTGAGGTTAAGCTTCTGCTGCCAGCTCAATCAAATCCGTCCAGCTCTGTCACTTCTTTGAGAAGTTGGGCACATGGGAGGGCAACAGGCATGAAATTATACCTCCAGTCTACTGCCTCTAGTTCCTTCTTGCTTAAATTTACTTCTTCACATATGCTTTTTTTTTTCTATTTCTGCAACATAACCCATGTCACATTAGGAAGGTATTTTAGAACACTTAATTGTAGTATCTGCTGCCGGAATAATTTCACATAACATCAGGGTCAGTGGTTTCAGTTCCAGCAGTCTTGAGTTTACAGTGTAGAGAGATTTTTTCTTTTTTCTTCCTTTTTTTTTTTAAAAGCCTGCATTGGGGATGTACTATCATCCAGAAGCTTGTGACTAAAGTCCCACTTCATGTTAATTTGTCCTTTTCTTATTACCAAGAATGATAAGAGTTAAATATATATAATAAGGTATAAATATAGAAGGATAAAAGTGTATAAGAAGTGTATAAGAAGCACGAAGACGGAAATCAGTGTAAATGTTTTCTCAAGATGCATACTGGCTTGAACATAAAATTAGAAGCTGTATTAACTAGTAGAGGAAACTCATGGTGGAATGAAGAGGCGAATAAAAATAAAAATCCAATAGATCAGGACAGTCAGCATCTAGAGCGCTGATTTTATTTATTTATTTACTTTTTTTATGTAACGCTGGTTGATGTTTCGAGTAAAGCTTGTTTGCTTTAGCTTAATATTAGACATAGAGGTCAGATCAATGTCCATCAATGGGATGAGAGATAAACTCTTATTTTGTTCCTTTCTATCTGATCCTGATCCTATCTTTCAGCCCTCCGTCGCCCAACAGAAAATCAATATGGTCAAATCAGTCAGCAGGGGAATGGAGGAATAAAAACAGGTACCACATGATCAGATACAGGGAGCCTATGAGAAAGAAGGCTAATATAAGTACAGAAACGGTAGCACGGGTGTGACTGTTAGCCTTCAGTTTCATGCTAATTCGAAACTGTTCTGCTTTAAAGTTGCACAAGGGGTAAAAAAATTTTTTATGAAACTGAAATTGAATTGTATGAAATTGAATTTGTGTGGTTTCAAGGTTTCAAATTCAATTACATAACTATCGGCAATGTTTAATCCAATTAGCTCTGTGAAACAGTTCACGGTCAAGATGGCCAAGTGCAAAGAAAACCAGACAGAAGAGAAGAATTTTTTTTAAGGTATTGCAGTACTTATTGTGATTTAAGAACATTACAGTGCAACAGGAGTGTGTTATATCTAATGGAGCTATTTGCATAAGTTATACTTTATAAGTATATAAGTTGTGCTTTACAATAAATTGGCCTAGAATCTAGCTATACACCTGGCCAAAAAAGAAAAAAAAAAAACCTCACGTGTCTTTGTGATTTCATTCAATCACCGGTACAAACCTTTGGAGGTGGGTTTATGATCTGAAGTTTTCAGTTGGTCAGGTCTAGGCTCAGCACAGACAATAAAATGAAGTCAGCTGACGACCTGAATGTACTGATTGACCAGGGTGTTCAGATTTCATTCAATCACCTTTAGCCTTGATTACAGCACACAATGTGGTGGCCAGTTCATGTGTAAAAATGATTCCTCATGCTCCCAGAACCACTTTTTCACAATTTAAGTCCTGGAATATGCCTATTCCAGGAGGAACAAAAAACTCCATAGATGTGATAATCTGGTCATTCAGCACATTCAGGTCATCAACTCATTTTTATTTTATTGTCACGTAAGGTTTCTGAGCCTAGACCTGACACTGCCTCCAGAAGCTTGTACAGTGGCCACTATGCATGATGGGTGCCTCGCTTCATGCACTTCCCTTCTTCCCTGACACGCCCATTCCTCTGAAATAGGATAAATCTGAACTCATCAGACCACAAGTCCAACCTTCATGCTCCCTACAAATTGAAGCCGTTTTTTGATGAGTCTCACTAACAAGTGGCTTTCCTATGGCTACACAGCTATTTAGTCCCAATCCTGTAAGTTCGTCTCATCACATCGTGTGTGTATGGAAAAGCAATGGTTTCTACTGTTTTTTTTGTTTACCATGCAGCTGCACCAAAAGTTTAAGTGATCACATGATAATCTTTTCCCAGCCACATTTCTTCCACAAAGTTGACGGTTAAGCACCAGGTTTTGATAAAGTATTGAAGTGTTCTTAACACAGTAATTTCAAATCTCCTTAGCTGTTTTCTTTGTTTGATGCTGACTAATAATTTGACCCTCCTAAAATGGAGACTTCTTTTTTTGTCCACACAATGTACAATTTACACTGTAATACTGCGAAAACATTCTCTTCTCTCTCTTTCTTCAAACTTGCTATCGGCATGTGTTGGTTGAAAGCCCCTTACAGTCGTGTTTTGTAAATTTGAATTTCAGTGTGAAGAACTGCAATTGAAATGGATTGTGTCACCAAAAACTGAATTTTGAATTTTTTTTTTACACTTGATTGCTATGAAATTTGATTTCACAACACCATGAAGTACAATTTTTATTAGATTTACAAAATGTCACTTACCAATTCAAATAAAGCAATAATAAATTTAGATTTGTTAATATTACAGTACATTTAGATTGTAGTAGAATATTTCTTATTCCAGAGGGTATATTAAATGAATAGCAAAGAGAAAGAAAGAACGAAAGAAAGAAAGAAAGAAAGAAAGAAAGACAGACAGGACCCAAGTATTTAAATAAGCAATAGGACCCCTTCACACATCGAAAAGTGGAGACTGATCAATGGTGTGTAGAATGTCAGATTCACCTTGACTTCATGGCTACCTGCACATCAACAGATCAAACACTCAACTACTGTACATAAAAGCTGATGTTTGCTCAGTTTCAGATGTTAGCACGTGGCATGACATGAAACCAGCTTGAAGCACCTCTTGTATTTCCACTATTTGTCAAGTAGGTACAAATGAACCCATCATATTTAATCAAACAAATTTAACCTTATGTACAATTGTATTACCCTATTATCATTTTCTCTGATTTCAAAATCTTTATACAGTGTTTGCAGTTGAAAACGGATAATTCCTGGAAATATGGAGCTCGTTTGAAGATTTCATTATACAGCATATGTCAGGGCATGACACATATAATTAACATGAATTTTACACGAGGTGCCGTGTAGGTGGACCACAAGATTATTCTAAACACAAAAAAGTCTATGAGCCACGTAAGTTCTGGAACCAAGATTGACCTTTACCAAAGTGACAGAAAGGCCAAAGTGTGAGGAAAGAAAGGATCTGCTTATTATCCAGAACATACTAGCTCATCGGTCAAGCATGGTGGAGGTAGTAGTGTCATGACTTGGGCTTTCGCGGCTGCTTCTGGAACGGGCTGGCTAATTATTTACAGAGAAAAACATCCAATCTAATTGGCAGGAACTTCATCATGCAGCAAGACAATGACCCCCCCAAAAAAAAAAAAACCACAGCAATCACAAACGAGGTTTGAGACGTGCCAAATCATTAACCAGACCGTAATCCAATTGATCATGCATTTCAACTAACAGAAGCTGTTTTTATACAAGCCTGGAAAATCATCACAAAAGTAGAATATGAAATTCTGGTGAAAACGCTGGGTCGTTAGCTTGATGCAGTTATTGGAAGAAAGTATCATGCAGAGTAATAAATATCAAGAGTTATTTACTTTAAGATTATCTGTTCTTATACTTTTACTGAAAGCTGTTTATGTAAATATCAGGAAATCAAAGCAGAAATTAGCAAAATTTTCAATACTTTCAGACAGTAATTTTATGTTTATGATTTGGCTTACACCATCAGGTTTTTAACAGTCAGATTGTACTGTATTTACAGACAGTTCAAAAGTTAATGCCCCCTCTTTTAATTCTATGTGAAAACATAATAAAAACCATCCGATCATAGCATTCAGTGTGAGTGTGTGTATTTAAGTGTGTGCCCTGCAATGGATTGGCACCCCATCTAGGGTGTACACTGCCTCATGCAGTAGGTCTTCTGGGATAGGCTCCAGGCCACCTGTGACCCTGTATACACCATAAAGCAGTATAGATGATGAAATAGGTGAAACTCAGACGAACACCAACATATAACTTTTTTTCACCATGCCATTATGTATTAAACAAAAATGAAGCCAAAAAGGAAAAAAATAATGTGTGCAATACTACTGTAAAGATCTCCTTATTGCTTCTAATTATTTAAGAGGGTAACTGCAGGTAGGTGCTGCTAATCATCAGCCCTGTATTAATTGATCATCAGTAGGTGTGCAGACCTCTATAAAAGCAGAAGTTTTGGAAGTTTTGGCAGTTTGCTGTCATTTGGCTGTTTGGAGCATTTGCGACATAAGCAATGGTCTTAGAGAAGCAATTGTTGTACTAACTTTTAAATATGAGTGTACATACTGTATGCTATTGGCTATGTACGTAACTCTGTACTGTTCAGTTGTTATTGTTTGCACAATCAGTGAAATATTTTCTCATTCATTATGTTCTTTATTCAGTAAACTGAATTGTGTCTCTCCAACCAAATATCTGGCCTCGTTTTAGCCCCCGGCCTGAGACCTGCTCGGGAAACTGTGTTCTGTGTGATGTAGACTTCTGTGTGTATCGCAACATGTGTCTTATTACAAAGCTTTCATTTCAATATGGCTTTTCTTCATAAATCATTTAAACATGCTAAGCAAGATCACAATATTAAATGCATAATATAACGGAATTATTATAGACCTAGGAGGTTGTGTTTTGTTTCTGAGAGCCATTATAAATACTGACAATTCTGGCTATTGGCAAATTACCCTGGCTTATAATAATTGCAGTTGACTGCAGGTTTGAAAGCTAGTCTAGCCGTTTTTTTTGTTCATAATAATAATAATAATAATAATAATAATAAAAATATTTGAAGGCCTACAACCGAAGGCTTTAGTGCTCGGTGCTCAGCGGACCTAGTCATTCAAATTCAAATTCAGTCCCCAAACATTGTGTATCTTTTCAATCCCATTAGCTTTCATTCATTCGCCATATTAGCATCAATATTCAGTGGCTGAAAGATGTGGCCAGGGCTATGGATATCTCGTGAGAGCAGATAACATTCATTCCAGACCTACACATTCTCTTTCATTGCCCTCGTTTGAAACGCTTCCAACAGTCTAATACCTTGTATGTGATAACGCTGGAATTGTGGATATCACATGTTTTGGGAATATGGCACTATTAGCCATTTAAATTCAATATCAGGGCTGTGGGGATTTGAAAAGACCTTTGCAGATTTTAAGGGCATTTGTTTAATGGCTTAATGAGGATTCTGAACTGCCTAACTATAGTAGCGCTTATTAATATATCACAACGATCCAGGACAATCCTTGTACGAACACTGAAAATAGTGCAAACAAAACTTGCTTTATAAGAATTCATATAAAAAAAAAAGAGAGAAATAGAATATTTTGAGCAATTCTAAAAAAATAAATAGAGTATGTCAGAGCTGGCTGGTTAGTAAGTTCTCATTTTAATGCTCGTATCAGGGCTAATATATCCCAGTATGTGTGCTTATTAGAAATGCATGTAAAAAGATACACTCAGGGTGACATGTTTGTGCTGTGGATGCGGATGTGATGCTGTCTCACAGCTCCAGGGTTGGAGGTTTGATCCTGATCCCAAGTTTGCGTGAACTGTTTTCTCTGTGGGTTTCCTGATCAGCATAAAGTTCTTACTAAAAATGCGTGAATGAATGCATACAATCATCATACAACATGTGTAGCTGTTTTTTAAAGTCTGGACCAATTATCTGGTGATTATGAGGGTCATCACCATCATGTTCAAAAGCTAGTACTATCTCCTCTAATTCTATATGTTTTGGGGTGAAAATATAATAAAGAAATTGTCTGATCACCTCAGATGAAAAAAATACTAAGTCCCCCCATGATCTAATCGCTTGTAGGTCCACCTTTAGCACCGATAATGAAAGTAATCATTTCCTTTATGACTATCAGTCTCTCACATCATTGTGGAGGAATTTATGGCCCATTCTTCTTTACAACATTGCTTTAGTTCATTAGGGTTTTTGGGAATTCGCTTATGCACGGCACCCTTAAGGCCTCGCTACACCATTTCAAATGGGTTGAGGTCTGGGCTTTGATTAGGCTTTGATTCCAAAACCTTGATTCTTTTCTTGTGCAGCCATTCTGATGTAGATTTATTGGTTTCCTTAAGATCATTGTCCTGTTGCATGACCCAATTTTGCACAAGCTTTAGTTGTTGGATATATTGCCTCACATTTGCCTCTAGAAAACTTTGTTATACAGAAGAGTTCATAGTCAACTCAATGATTACAAGGTGCACAGGTCCTGTGGCTACAAAACCATTGCAAATCATCGCCCCCTCGACTGCTGTGCTGAACAGTGGCTATGTTTGGTTTTCCCCAAACAACTCCACATTGGTCTCATCTGTCCATAGGACATTGTTCCAGAAGCCTTGTGCTTAGTTCAGATGCAATTTTAAGAACCTCAGGCATGTACTTTTTTTTTTGACAGTAGAGGTTTTCACCTTCAGTTCAGTTTTCTTCTAATTGTGCTGTCATGGACATTTAACATTCTCAGTGAGATCCATAGGGTCTTAGATGTAGCTCTTAGGACTGAGACGTCCACTCCTGGGAAGATTGGCAACTGTCTTGAATGCTTTTTACTTGTGGACAATCTTTCTCACTGTAGAATGATGAATTGTGTTAACACACACCTGAATTCTCCAGACCAGCAAAACTGCCAAAACTTCTTCTTCTATAGAGGTCTGCACATATTCTGATGATCAATCAAGGGCTGATGATTAGCAGCACCTGGCTGCAACTTACCCTCTTAAATTATGTGGAAGCAGTAAAAGTATTAAAAGTTTTTTTTTTTGTTAAATAAATTCTAAAATTGTTTTTAAAAAAAAAAAAGACAGTAATTATAACCCCAGGCTACATTAATGCAATTATCCCAGCATTTCACTAGTGCTTGGATCCCAAAAAGGTAGAAAATTTCCTCTGGTCACTGGAGCAATGATCAGACTGTCTGCTTCACATCTGAAACTCTGGCCTCCCAGGAACTCCTTTAATGGTCCAAATGTGAAAATGACTTGGAGCAAGGTAAGGACTGTACGGGGGAATATGGCAATAACCCCCAGTCGAGTTCCTGTAATGTGTACTGTAAGTGGTGTTCATGTGAAATCTGTTGATTATCAAAGATCAGGCATTCCACTTGCTGAATGTTCACAGGAACGACTGCAGTAAGCTCCGATCAACCTCAGCCAGGATCATCATCCTTCACAGACATTGAATCGGTTTTACACCATTCACGAGAAATTTTATCACAAGTCCTGGTTTTACTTTATATGGCTGATTTTATCCAGGTGTCTTTTATATATCTACAGTATATTGCATAACCATCAAACAAGATATCCAGTTGCCAATGACTACCATGGCAGCATGCAGCATATGCCCAGCAAAAACTGAGGTGAAGCATTGGGGGAAGAACTGCTTTGGAGATGCATGCTGAAACAAACTAATAAACACATCCATCTAAATAAAAAGGGTAACTTCCTCTCATATATCCATCACTCACCCAAGTCATCTGACTAGCATGCTGGTAACAACGTATGAACATGAACATGAGCATATGAACATGCGAAACATCCAGTTTCCCCACTTTGGAAATGACATTACATCCAACCGGCGCATTGCCTCTTGGGGTTATAGTAAAAATAAACTTGTTCTTTCCAAACCTGTATCAATCCCAAATCTCTGAAGTGATATGTAAACATTTTGCTCTGAGCTCTGCCCTTAGCAACATGCTGTCTGTTTATCTTTTTTTTTTTTTTTTTTTAATCTAAGAGTGCAGTGTTTGTCAGAAGCACAGACTGTAGATGTGTGAGGAGTAGAATGTGTTTTTCTTTGTACTGGTTTCAACAGCCTTCATGTATGTTTTAATAATAATTTTTAAAAATCATACGTATGAACAAGTACAATCACAATTTGAAAATTCTGTTAAAACGTTCAAGTCAAGAAAAATCTCCCAGAACTAGCCAGAACATTCATATAAGAGAAATAGGTAATAAATTGTGTATATATTATATAAATATTGTTGCTGAGTGGAATATTTTACCCAGCTCTCTGTAAGCATGCAGAGTGACTGAGCACTGTGTCATTTGTCGCTCAGGTTAGCCCACGGCTGTCATGAGTCTTTGGTAGCCGACTGCCAGTTCTGTTTAACGGTGAGGGTTTTAGCATTGACACGGCAAAATATAGCAGTGGTACATGCTAGCATTGTTTAGGACATGTCAGTGAGTCCCAGCTTACATTCCTCAGTCTCAATCTCATTACCACGAATGTTTAGCTTTGGTTTCACTATAACAACAATAATTATGGTTAATAATGGTTTAAGATGAATAAGTGATTAATAGGTAGCACGGTGGCATAGTGGTTAGCACTGTCGCCTTGCACCTCCAGGGTCTGGGTTTGATTCCCGCCTCAGGGTCTGTGTGCATGAAGTTTGCATGCTCTGCCCATGCTTGGTGGGTTTCCTCTGGGTAGTCCGGTTTCCTCCCACAGTCCAAAGACATGCGGAAAATTTCCGGTAGTGTGTAAATGATTGTGTGAGTGTATTGTGTGATGCATTGGCACCCTGTTCAGGGTGTACCCTGCCTTGTGCCCAACGTTTCCTGGGATAGGCGCCAGGCTTCCTGGGACCCTGTATATACAGTACTGTAGGATAAGCAAAACGAAACTAGTGCACTATGTAGAGCGTACAATCACTTGTTCCACACACCGAGTAGTGCCCTTGTTTAGAGCTTAGAGAGGGATTTGGTATACAGAATTGTGAAAAACACTGTTTTAAAAACACTGGTTTTAAGGTAACTGAACCGTAGCGTGTGTATGCATGTAAATCGATGGAAATCGATAGAATGGTAATCACTGTTTACCTCCATGGACCCGTAGTTGGACTACAGTATAGAGGTCCCTAGATGGATTCATGGAGAAGCGATTAATAAGATGACACTTATCTTCAATCTTGCAGCAGTCAGGTGGTTCACTGCTAGCCGATGGTGTAGCCATGCTAGCCTATAGCCTGCTTAGCCAACACTAACGCTGCAGTATTGAATTTCTGTGCAGATTTTCAAGATCTGGCACTACCGCATTTCACCAAGGAACATCAGTGAAGTCTATAAGATTATACAGATTTTTGCATGACAGACTTCCTAAAACAAATAACGCACACAACACTTTGGAATCGTAACTAAACACTGAAGTTTGTTGGTGGAAAAAGCATTCAGGTAAAATAAAAAAAGCCGAACAGCATCTTATAGAGTTTGCGATTGGAGTCAGAGGTACAACAAGTTCAGTTGTGAGTATGATCCTCCCTGCTGTATTAAAAGTACAAAGTATTTTTGCTTTCCTGCTCTGACACATCGGATGCGCTGTTCACGATCGTGGCGGAGGTTTCCTCTATAGCATCCTCCCATCAGCTTTGCTCACCGTAGACTCATGAAAACTGCCATTCGCAAGTGAAAGATATGCCTTCGGATCCTAAGCTGTCACACAAGTCCGCTTAGTCACTAGATTGAGGATTCTAAGACGTGTCCTTGCACTGATCTCTGTAGAACGCTCAGTCCTAAGCAGAGACACAGCTGTGCTGAAATTTTCACCCGACTCTAAACTGTAGTGCAAAAAAATGAAGTGTTTCAGCTGTGTAAGGTACAATCTTTTATTTCTTTTTTTTTCCTAGGGTTTATTGAAATCCTTTGAACTCGTGTCATATAGTATCACAGCATATTGCAATTTTGTTGGGGAGAGCAGAAAAACAGAAGTGTGTTCTTTTAATACTGCAGGGAGGATCACATTCTCACATCTGAACTTATTGGAACGCCCGACTCCAATCGCAAACTCTTCAAGATGCCGTTATGCTTTCTCCTGCATGATTTTTTTCTCTAAGAAGACTTATTGTTTAGTTACAATAATGAGACAGCATTCCCAAGTGTTGTGTGCATTATTTATTTTAAGAAGACAGTCATGCAAAAATCCAAATCAATTGATAGACTTCACCGATGGTCCTCGTTCTCTGTTGAAGCTGAAGGATTTTCTCTTCAGTGTTCACTGACAGTGTTTATTTTCTCTCTTGTCCAGATTGCTCTTTAGCCCTCTGACCTCATGTTGTATCTGTATTGTTTTTAAAAAAAAACGCAATGAGCGCACTGGGTGTTACGGCACTTCTTTTCGCTCTCATGCACTTGCTATCTGATCTCTGAGGTATATTTATAGGCCTATACATGGATTCCTTCTAGATACTAATTTGTGAAATTATAGCAAGGCGGCATGTGCTATAACATGTGAGGACACACACACTCGCACACACACACATCTCCATAATATAGACTGTGTGGGAGCTCAAATGATTGCAATTTGCTCCATTTGTGTGGCTATATGGGATTGGTTGACATAGAAGTGTTGATGATGGGGTGTAAGTGTTAGGTTCCGATGGACCCATCCACCCTGACGCCCTGATTATGGGTAATTTAGCCCTGCTGTACTGGCATGGGATCCTACCCACGCTGCCTGAGTATGTGTGTGTGTGTGTATGTGTGTGTGTGTGTGTGTGTGTGTGTGTGTGTAAGAATTAGCTAGTCACTGACTCTCCATCGCCATTACCATGGGGATAATTTGGATAGTAATTCTGCAACTCATAAATACACAAATTGACTTTGGTTTTGGGTGTAACGTCCCCTGAGCGCACCTGCGAGCTGTGTTTACCCTGTCCTCAGATGCAATTACAAAAGATTATATTAGCATTTTGTATATGTCACAGTAGACCTGCACGAAAATAGTGATCATTTATCACTACGCAGCCAAATTAGAAGCAAAATAGTTTAATTGACCTTTACCATTGTATCATTGTAAACCAAAAATACACAATAATTAAGGGTGTCTTTTATATGACAGTTTGCTTAATAGGACTAGGTGTTGCAATCCCCGATGATTCAGCCGTGCGTTTACCTTGAGCAGGGTTGGAGATGTTTTTTTTTGTTGTTGTTGTTTTTTGGGATACAAGGTCCGTGTTCATGATTGTTAAGTCTTTTTTTGTGATACACTGTGGGCTTTGGTGGTTGTCATGCCGATGAGTAGTGAGTAGTGGTCAATGTTAGGCCCCTCTCAGGCATTTTTTCCTGCCCTGATTGATCTTGAGACCCTTCTCTGATGTTATCTTCGCAGTAAAAATACACTAAATGCAACCGAATGCTAATGATATACAAATACATGCACGCAGAAATACATTCAGTATGGGTGGAAAAAAAAGAAGCAAAGATTAAATGGTGTTTTTGTGACATTTACTCTCCGAGTAGATTGTATTTACTTTCATCAGAGTTAAAGAAATGAGTTGGCTGTATCTCTGGTTAGTAGTTAGTATTTCTAGAAGATGGAATAATTATTGCACGGCTTCACGATTGCTTTAAATCTGCCCCCTATTAATTGAAGCTCTTTCTCGTACACACTTCGCCTGTGTTACGCCAGTACATCTGCTAATCTGTTAATAATTGTCTGTTATTGTACGTTACTGATGCGGTAATGTGTTTTATATGAGACAAATGGGATCTCAGAACTCATTCTAATGGGTAATTCAGACACAATTGTTCATGCCATGCCGGTTTCACTTTGATGTTGGTTTTATGGTGCTTTTGAATACCAGAGTTTTGTTGAATTGGTGACTTTCTCCGCAAGTTTGCTTAAAACACTGGCACTGACACGTACTTGATGGCGACAAAGCCTGTTTTGGCACTTTTACAGCAAATTGCTCAGATTGAGTGTTTGTTCACTGTTTATACTGATTAGCATTGTGACAATTATTAGTCAAAGTAAAAATTCTTAATGAGTTATAGACATGTGACAGATTAGAGGAACATCGTGTTAAAAGTGGTGGTCCACCAGAACAGCTTCATAGCTTTGTGGCATAGTTTCTACAAACCCCTGGATGTATTTTGGAGTCACTCAGTTAAATTTAATGATATTGGGGGTTGTTCTGGTTCAAGCCCTTATTTAGATTGATCTATGATTTGCACATGATTTACATAATTTTCATACGCATCGAACCATTCAGTGAGCTCTCGTGTTCCGTGCATGGGGTTGGAGTCATCTTCGACCAAGACACTCCAGTAAAGAGAAAAACATTCCATCATAGGGTGAACATGACCGGTTAGAATAACTGATGGATCTGGACACTTTTTCATCGAAACTGTAGTGACTCGCAGTGATTCTTATTTCTCGGGGACATGTGGACGTAAACTCCGTACGGAAAACGTCAGCGCAGTGGCACACAGACGCTGATTTTTCTTTAATCTGTCACCTGTCTGCCACCTGGGTAGAAAAACAGACAGCTAAAAGACATGAATGTGGATTCCATTAAAAATCCACACTGAGTCACTGACGTGCCTCTAATGACATACTACACCCTGTGCACTATGCATACTATACTACACATTACTCTTATTGAACTCAACTCTATTGTGCTTTGTGTAGTGCATGCCTTGTATGGAATGTTTCAGGTCAATTGCTCCCATTTTGCTTTAAATGGGAAAAATTTATATATGATACACACTACCGTTCAAAAGTTTGGGGTCACTTGCAAATTTCTTTGTTTTTGTTTAGTGATTTATTTTCTACATTC
>JAQMYG010000035.1:9088770-9099340 GCA_030014215.1 Clariallabes teugelsi
GCTCTTTATAGAAGTTTCTTTTATGCAGAAATGTTTTCAAAAGCATCTTTTGCTTATGCCATATTTTTGTATGTGCCAAGACTTTTGCACAGTACTATAAGTAAAACAGCTGCTAGGTTTTACTGAGCATGCTGGAGAATATGAGTTCTTCTGGTAACTTTGACACACTCGCCCCTTTCTATTTTTATGCAAATCCCAGGAGTGTACATTAGGGCTTTTGTTTCCATCTGAAAACTGTTCTGTCTTTTTTTTCTTTACAGCCATGCATATATTCTCCTGTAATGTCATTTATTAATTTTTAAGATATATATGGAAATACTGAATGATTTTGTACATAATTATGCAGACATGATAAACACATATATAACAAAATTGATACAGCCTATAATATGGTGCCTAAGATTTTTGCACAGTACTGTATATATAGTTTTCAAACCATATCTAAACAAGGAACATGTTTCTCTGTGTCTCAATTCATTCCCGGTTTGATATATAGTGCACTATTTGAGTGGAAGCCAGTTTTAGGTGTTGCACGCTGTTTTAAGCTGTTAAATGCTTTTAACACAATACACATGGCAAGACACAAAGGTTGCTTATGTAGTAAACCTTTTGTAAGCGATTTCATCCATCATCCAAAATCCCTGACTAAATTTGGCTTTGAAACTGCCAGTGTTGCTTTATTTTTATTTACTATTATTTTTATTTCTCCCTCTCTCTCTCTCTCTCTCTCTCTCTCTCTCTCTCACACACACACACACATACAGTACATATTTACAGTTGAATGGCTCCAATTAGAAGAAAAAACATATTTATTTATTTACATATTCATCAGTTATGTATACAAAAGCTTTTAATTAAAAAAACATTAAGGTTTCCTTTTGGTTACAAAGGTTATTCAGTAGTTCAATTTAGATGTAGGCATAGTGCGGGGGCGTGGGCACGCACATCACTATTGTGTTATAGTTGTGACCTCGTCTAAAGCTCTGATACACACAGTGTGTGTGTATTGGAGGCACAGGGATGAGGATCAAGCGTTAAGAGCAGTGCTGACACTCTGCAATAAATCATTTATACAGCCTGCCTTCACACAGACTAGGCACTGCCAAGAGCCTTCAAACACATACATCATTTACCAGGCCTCTCTATATCTCGCGCTATCAATAATGTGTATAGCCTCCATGTTAGGCAGAGAGCTCCTAAGCTGTGCTCAGATACCTCTGCATGTGTCCACACGCACGCATGCATCGTATACATACAGATATTATGTACAGTATTGGGGTACATGCGCTCCATCTACTGTAATATGTGGCTCAAACTGTATGTTAATGACCCGCCTACAGCTACATATGCTGTCTTCATTGTTTGGTCACTGCGAATACGAGGACACAAATTTCCAGCATATGGACTGAAAGTGGGCTAGACATCATTATTGATGAAGTGCAAGCAGAGGATGGGCGAAAATTCTAAACGGAAAGAAAAGAAGAAAAAACGCTGTTTAGTTGTCTTCTGGGATTTGTTTCTTTTTTTGTTGTTGTATTTTTATCATTGTGTGTATTTTCTTCTGATTACAAAAAAAAAGAGGCCAGAGAAATGACACAGAACAAAGAGTTTCTTTTTCTGTCTCCCATTCTCTCTCTCTTTCTCTCTCTCTCTCTATTTCCACATCTTGGCCTGTGGAGACTCTCGCAAGCCTCCCAACTTTCGTTCAATAAAATATGCCGAGTCCTACTTTCCCCCCAGACGCAGGGAGCATTCATCGCTGCTTTCCGGCACAATTCTTTCTCTTGCATTATAGGCCTCTGAGTGAACTCTCCTTTCATAAATACTGCATCATTTATTTAACAGCTTGTTTAGCCGAATGTTGCATTCTTGTCCTGTTGTCCATTAGCAGAGAACAATAAGTCTCCATCATAATGAAACCCACACACACACACACACACACACACACATCCTTAGGTCCACCCCTTTTCCGAGAGCATTAATCCTCATTTCGTGCTTAATGTGTCCAGGGATCAGATTCAATTTTGGGCGTTTTGGTTGGTTGGCACATGAGGCCTGGTCATACCCTCTTGCCCATTAGCATGCCACTAGCTCGGGTTCAGAGCACAGAACAGTAAACACTGCTCACGTAATGTGTAGCTTGAACTAGAACAGATTTTTGTGTCATACATTAGTAGATCCTGCTTTGTGGCACCGGTAATAAATGCAGCTACAGTACATTGTCATTGTGGAAGGACACAAGCTCGGACTCGTACTTCACTGGCAGAGACACAGATGGATTTATGTTATCTGCACTTCTCAGCCTTGATATCACGTGATAATAAAACAAGTTTTCCATCCTAGCAGCTAAATCTCATATTTTTAATAATAAAATATGTGAGCAGAATTTAACTTGGCAGTTTTAGGATTAAAAAAAAAAAAAAAGACATACAGTAGTGTCCAAAAGTAATAAAACAACATATGCTATGTATTCCAGTTCTCCCTGTGCACAAAACACATGATGTCACTAATTAGTTCGAGCCCACAGTATCTGGGTGACGAGTTGTGCAAATTAGAATCAGCTGGTCTAGTTAATGAATGGAACAAATATGTGGCAGGACTTTTAATTTCTGAAGCCAGGATGTTCACCGCTGCACAAAGAAAGGTCTAAAACTTGGCAATTCGAGGAAGAGAATTGTGAAATTCGGTACCAGATTTCTGTCTATACTTGATCTTCATGAAGCAGTCAAGCAGGCATGGGTTGAGTGAGTGACACCAGAGTACTGTAGTACTGCAGACGTCTTTTTGACTCTATGCCCAGCCGGATCCATCAGGTTTTAAAGAATAAAGGACTCCATACTCCAGTAAATATTGATTGTTGTTTAGCAATTTCATTTCTCAGAATAACAGATTAATCTTATTATCTTGATTGTTATTATTTAAAAAATGTGAATGAAATTGAGAGCAGAACATTGAATTTCATGTGTCTCAATACCTTTGAATGTAAAATAAACACTGAAATCTGATTTTTTAAAAATAATTAAAAATTCTAATTCAAACTTTGTCACATACACAGTCATACAAAGTACAATATAGAGTGAAATGCTTATACAACCACTCGTGACCTTAAAATCTAAATATTTAATAGGAATAAAAATAAATTAGCGAATGGAATAAAGAATAAAATATAAAAACCTTCTTTCTAGAATATAGAAAAACTGCAGAGAAAAAGAACAAAATATAAAATATGGTATATAAAAATATATATTTTTAAAAACCTAGCTGTACAATATATACACAATAATGGCTGTACAAATATGCAAAATATGGAAAATGTCCAGAAAGTATGCAAAAATGAATTGACCAGAAGTCTGCAAAATGAAATTAAGTATAAATGTCTAGAAATGTCCAGGGTGAGTGCAAATGTGCATGAATGTACAAATGTACCATAAATGGACTATAATGTTCATAATAGTTAGTTTATTCATATTTATTATTCAGTTCAAGCCCTCACTCACTCTTACTCCTTGTCTATACCATTTATCAGGGTCCTGGAGCCTGGGGCAGGAGCCTTAGGGCACGAGGCAGAGTGCCAATCCATCACAGGGCACACACACTCATTTAGAAATGCCCATTAGCCTAATCTGCTAAAATGTCTTTGGACTGTGAGAGGAAAACGTAGTACCCGGAGGAAACCCATCAAGCCTCGGAAGAACACGCAAACTCCACGTACACAGACCTGAGGAGGGAATCGAACCCTCAACCCGGGAGGTGTAAGGTCACTCTGCTAACCCCTATGCCACTGTGCCCATAGCCATCCAAACCCTGTTTAATCCAATTTAATCCACTTCAGTTTAATGCGAACTGAGGCTTCCTGATATCGTAAGAACTTTCCCATGTTTCTATCTCGTCCATCTCTCTTTGATCTATGTCATAAAACAACCCTCTCTCTGCACTTCCTCATTCCTTATATGGTAATACTTAGTCTAATTGGTATATACTGTACTAAGTTACATAAAGCATACAGTAAATACTGTTTTTTTGCTGACAATAAACATAGAGTACATTCAGACACGTCATGCATGTGTATGTGTTCCTCTCTCCTGGTGGTGGACATATCGAGCATTAATAATTCTTCTTCCTTCCATTTATTCTTTTTAAACTTTATACAGCGTGCTAGTGTAGCTTATAGTGTGGCTTTGTCTTCTCTGTCCGACCAACATGATTTATCACAATGTTGTCCAGACAGCAAAACATAAATCCTTTCCAGACGTCGAACTCTAACCTTCATTTGATATTTTCTGATTTGTTTACTTTGCACTTTAGACAGGAACTGGAGCCTGATTGGTCACATGGCCACCACGGCTAGGAACCTATAGTCAGCACAGACGACAGCAAACAATTTAGGAGTCAGAGACGGGAGCAGTGAATTGCCTTATTCTAGGACAGAGCTGTACCGCTGGCTGATCAAATATGGCTTCAAAAACATGTACTGACATTCAGGGACATTGACAAAATCGAGCGAAATACAATTCAGCGCGACCCATGTGACACAGTCCTGCATCGTTAAAGTTCCTGAGACATTTTCTAAGAACGTCCTGAGTGAAGGACACTAACCATCGACTTTCCCTGTAGCCCGATGGCAAAAGTAGGATTAACTGATTTACTCAGCACTTTCTGCTTCATACAGAATATTAAAAATAGAATTAGGTTGAACGTCTGTGCTGAAAAAGCTTAGTGCATTGCAGTGTTTAAATGTTGGTTTTACTGCTGGAAGCCGGCAAGTGCATATCCATATAATTGCAGAGAAAGATTATATCGCAACCTTCAACATTGGGAATGTTGTGGCTAGAAAAGTGTACAAAAGATATCAGACACTCTATAACCTGTAGGCCGAGCGCCGGAGGCAAAGACCATGCAGCACTAAGCTGTTACATAACTCAGCATAAGCAGTGCAACACGCCAGTGAAAGTTACAGTAGCGCTCGGAATTAACCAGAACAACAGAAAAAAAAAACGCACGCCAGGTTTTCTCGACGTGTTTGGCTGCAGTGCGTGCTCGCACACCACAAAGTACAGTACAATAGCCAAAATGGTGGGCTTAAAAACAAGCTGCCGTTTGTGTTGCGGGTGCACACATCATTCGGTTGCACATTGTCTGCATAATTGACAATGCCCCCCCCTCCCCTCCCCCGGCACACACCCCGACTCCTGGCTGAGGAATCTGAATACTTGAATCTTTCTCACAATGAAAATCCATAATGGAAGATGAGGAGACAAATAATGAAATATTGCATTTGTCAGTTATGTCCGAGGGATCGATAGTTTACAAATAGCTCGGATATTGACACTCAAACCATATGAACTCTACATACATTATTTAGAGTTTTTATGTTTTTTTTTTTCTTTTTCTAATGGACACAGCTAAAGCTCTATAAATCTAAAAAGGATCTGCGTCTTTTTATAAGTAGTGTCTCCATTAAGGTTTTTCCTTTTTGTATTATTATTCTGAATATTATCGATGGCACGGTGGTGTAGTGCTTAGCACTGTGTCCTCACACCACCAGGGTCTCCCCGGGCTTGGTGGGTTTCCATCAGATACTCCGGTTTCCTCCCACAGTCCAAAGACAGGCAGAGTAGGCTAACCGGTGTTTCCAAATTCCCCGTAGTGTGTGAGCGTGAGTGTGTCTGTGGCTGTTTGCTGCAATGGATTGGCACCCCATCTAGGGTGTACCCCGCCTCATGCAGCAAGTCCCCCAGGATAGGCTTCAGGCTTCCTGAGACTCTGAACAGGATAAGCGGCATAGAGGATGAGTGAGCGTGAGTATTATTCAAGGTCATGATGAAAGTCTAACAGTAATAAGTCAATGAGGCTGGAATTGCATTTTAGACATTTCAGTCCTCGATTGTGTGGTTTCCCTGGTACTTCATGTTCAGCACAATGTATTCAAATCGGCTGCAGGAAGACTGGAAGCGTTGTCCTTATCCCTAATATACATATAAAAGAATCAGATCCAAATTTCCTATTACGGCATAAATTTCCATGTTTACGTACATTATGCACATGGATGTGTTTACAGTATGTGTGTATACATGTGCTTTGGTATTCAAGCCCAGGAGATGTATGTGACCCACTTTTCTTCTGTGCTGTTCTACTAGACACACACACACATATCAGACACACACACATACACACACACACACACACACAGCATAAAACACCAACGTCAGAGAGAAGGAAAGAGGGGGCGGATGACTATACACAGCCAATACTGCACTACGCACTCCTGATTCAAAAATCAATCCCTCATCTCTCCTCGCTAGTAGGCTGGACAGGTAATTGTCCATGCAACAGTAATAATTTGAATGATTCCAACATTTACTCCCTCGTGCATCTGTTCACGCGTGCACATTAGTAAACCTATAAAAAAATAATTATGAGCTATGGCATGATCCCAAGACATAACTCTTCATTTTCACTTAAATACGCCATTGGGTCTCCCTTTCTTAATAGATCCAAAAAAAGACTGTTTTTTTAATATTATATACATAAAGCATTTTTCTGCTAATACACTTTAATATTGCAGCACAAGTAGCACTGCATTGACTGCTGCAAATATGTATTCAATTACACGGTGAGTGTGTATCAGTGTTTATTTGTGCTCAGTAATTGAATAGCGTGGAGACTGCTGTTAATCGTATATGCACTAAATGTAGGCGAGCACTGTCCATATAATTGGAAGTATAATGAATGAAGGTATGGACATATTAAGTTTAAGCGAATTAGAGACACAGAGAGAGAGAGAGAGAGAATGAGAGAGAGAGAGCTAAAACCCAAAGCATAAGGGAGCACTTGAAAGTAAAGCAGTCTCTAAGCTCTTTTTGGAGAGCATTAGCGTTACCTGATGAGTAGTAAAAGTCTGCATTTGTCATCCTGACACTCCTCTGGCCCCCTCAGAGGCAAGCTGCAGTTTAACGAGTAGCACTGATGGATTACTAGACCGCTACTATACAAACTCCAGCACGGCATATATAGCATAATGAACACATCCGTCCCTTCTGTTCTGCTTTACTTGTTTGTGTATTCACATCTGTATTTGAGAAATACACTGGTCTGGATTTCTTACATTTTGTAAAATAATTGTCCGTGACAGCTTATGGTGTAAAAAAAATTCATACACTCAATTGCTAAAAAAAAAAAAAAAATGTTAAAAGCAATCAGGACCTAAGTAATACAGATTTCTGTTCCGTTTGATACAACATGCCTGATATTTTAAATTACTCATACTATTATTTAATTGTCCCTTTGGCAATGTGTGCTTCAATAATTTTTCTCTCTCTGCATGCCGGACTCGGACTGCCAAACGTCCATCCATTATCTATAGTATAACACGTATCCTGTGTAGGGTCACGGGGGGCCTGGAACCTATCCCAGGCAGCCTGGGGCACAAGGCAGGGTATAACCTGGATCACAGGGAACAAGCACCCACACACCAAAACATGCACTACAGGCAAATTGGAAAAGTCAATCAGCCTACAATGCATGTCTTTGGAGTGTGTGAGTAAAACCTGAGTAACTGGAGGAAGTCCATCAAGCATGGAGAGAACACACACACACACACACACACACACACATACACACAGAGTGGAGCAGAGATTCAAACCCCAACTCTGGAGGTGTGAGGGTCCTTTTGTGGAATATTTAATTCCTGTGATATAAAATAGGCTTTTTACATTCATTTTTAACTGTTGCAAAACTCAATATACTGTATAACATTCAATATCCCAACAACAATCACAACACAGTCATTTAAATGGTTTATTCATTAAGACCTCATTACTGCTTTAAATGCATTTTCAGTTATGTAAGTAATAAAGTAAAGGACAACAATCAATAACAAGGGTCTGTTATCACCTGGAAGGTAATTCTGCCTGCACATCCTTAGCTGTTTTATTTCTCTTATACCTCAACAATTGACCAATGCTAACTTACTTTTTATCCATTTATAATTACACCTAAATTTGTGGAGCATCTTTGAAACTGGTAAACCCAGACCATTAAGCCCAACGTTGTGTAGGTTCCCCTTGTGTAGTCTTGGCAGCTCTGGTGCTTTGGGACATGACGGCACAGAACATGCTGTAGTGTCTGTCCCAGGGGCATTAGCAGTGGGTCCTTTGGGTCCTGTGGGTTACAGGGCGGGGCCTTCATGGATTGGATTTGTTTGTCCGGCACATCCCTTGGATTAGATTCCAGTAAGTCCAATAAGATCTAGGGAATCTGGAGGCTAGATCAACAACCTTGAACTCTTTGCCTGCTACAGCAATCTGTGATGCACTGAGTGTTCTTATACTTTTTCTGTCGTGGACAGCATTGAGTTTTTTCAGCAATTTGTTCTACATTGGCTTTCCTGTGGGATCGGACTGGACAGGCAAGCCTTTGCTCCCCACAGGCATAGATGAGCCTTTGGCGTCCATGATTCTGTCACTAGTTCACCAGAATAAAATTCAAAATGAATGATAATCAATTCACCCGCTGGTGGTGTTAGTGTTGTTGGTATTTGGTGTATATTATAGCAGCTACTGTAGAAACAGTCACCAGCCTCAGTTTTTCTCTTGTCTTGTTACTTAGAAATCACAAAGTCTGCTCTCTGTCCTGAAGACTTTCTCACTCACTCACTCACTCACTCACTCACTCACTCACTCACTCACTCACTCACTCATCATCTATACCACTTTATCCTGTTTACAGGGTAAACTTGGGGCACGAGGCCGGGTACACCCTGGATGGGGTGCCAATTCCTCGCAGGGCAAACACAGATACATACACACACAGTCACATGCTCATGCACACACTACGGGCAATTTGTGAATGCCAGTTCAACTTATCTGTATATCTTTGAACTATGGGAGGAACCCAGAGTACCTGTAGGAAACCCACCAAGTACAGGGAGAACATGCAAACTCCATGCACACAGACCCGAGGCAGGAATTAAACCCAGACCCTGGAGGTGCACGGTGACAGTGCCAACCACTAAGCCACAGTGCTGCCTCTCATGCCGGGGCAAAGAAAAAAAAATTACAGGTTCACAGATTACAGGTTGACTGCTACAAAATGCTGACACTGGAGACTCCTTCCAAGACTTGCAAAAATTGCCGTCTCATAGAAAACGTCAACACATCATCAACAAATACCGTTAAATCCATCTATGTGGAGCGGACACTATCCAAGTCCCTGTGGATGAGCTGTTACTATAGAAACAAAAATGTATTAGAACTAGTGTATTAATAGAAGATAAACCTGGGATTTGCCTTGCAGTTCCAGGCAGAGCTGTCAGAGGAAATGAAACAACACAACTTGTAGGTGATTAGAACCCTTTACTGTATTATATATCTGGCTGAGAAGAATTAGGAGATTTTTTCAAATTTGACTTGATGGCAAAACTGTGAAGAAATGAACAAGAAGTGACTAATTAAAAGTGAGGACAGACAGTTAATTACAGCTGAAATTAAGCTCTTAAGACAGAGCAGATATGAGAAACATGCCTTAATTACATTCTCATGATATTACCATTGATTTGGTTTACCTCCTAAAATAAATCATGAAGCACTGAGTGTCCCGGGTCATATAATTATACAATCTAATGATATATCGACACGTGAGTTGGATTACTCCAGAAGGAGAGATACACCACCCTTAAACGCAGGGCTGTCTGTGGATGTGGTGGCAAAAGAGAAATTTACAATTTTATTCAATCTCGCGTCAAAGGAAATGATTTGTCATAATTATCTGTGTTATTACAAACATATAAGCTCAAATGGTTTCTTTAATGTTCTCCTCCATTCCTTACTTTCTCTCTCGCTCTCTCTCTCTCCCTCTCTCTCTCTCACACACACACACATATATATATCCACACACTCATACATCCACATGGCCTTTAACATTCATTTGGCTAAGAAAAGATTATGAATAACACTCATCTCTTCACTCTGCTGCAGTCTAGGGCATAAATAAGCTTCGTTTTTATTCCCCTCCTCTCTAGGTTTCTGCAGGATTGCAGGACAGGCACACTGCAGAAAGCCAAATGATCTAGGCCACTCAAGCCAAACTCACTCCTATAATTAACTCCAGGCTTGCAATGCATGATGCAAAAAAAAAAAAAAAAAAGAGCTTTAAAAATCCCATATTACATGATGATAAAGGACCACGAGTGGCACAGATCCATGAGATCCATAACAGTAGGTGAAACAGATGAGGACAATAATGGCTCTGACCCACTTTGTCATCATTTTGCGGCAGACATTTTTGTGTGTGGTGATCCATGCTAGTCATGGTGACCTGCTTATAGCATGCCATTAAGGTGATGGGTATGTGAAACCAGTACTGGCTTGCTCTGTGTGTGCGTGCTCGAGGTATAGATGTATTCAAAGCAAATGTATGGACACACCTTCTAATTCAATGTTTTTTGTTTAGTGATTAATTTTTGATATACTGGAACCATACTGGAAATTTTAAAACCTTAGGTAATAAAGTAACATTTTAAGACACAAAGGTCAGCTGTTCTGGAATAGTTCTTGCAAGAACAGTATTGTGT
>JAQMYG010000035.1:9155111-9165895 GCA_030014215.1 Clariallabes teugelsi
GAAACCCACCAAGCACGGGGAGAAAATGCAAACTCCATGCACACAGAGACGGGAATCGAGCCTGGCCGGGAATCGAAACCGGACCCTGGAGGTGCAAGTGCTTGGTTGTAAGTTGAAAGATGATATTACTGGTATCATTTACCCATCAATATACGGACTGTATATAAGGGTTTGCCATGCCACTTATGGATAGTAGCACCCGTTTTGAATCAGACACTTTAATTCAGAAGATACATAAGTACTGCAGTTACTAATATAATTTCCGTATTCAGACTTGTGTTAAGTGGGGACTTGTCTTGGTTTTCTTGGGGGACCAATTCACCAAATGTACACAAACAATAAAAAGTATTCCAATATATTGGGAGTACGTTTCAAGATAAAGAATATCCCTAACAGAAATAATCAAATCAATCTGTCTCTTGGCAAAAAAGGTAAGCAATCTGGAATGTACTCGTCTTAACTGGCCGCGAGCCTATGCAATAGCATTTTGAAATCTCAATAGAATATGGCAGATTTTATTAATAAAGGAGAAGCAGACCAAACTAAAAGGGCCGGTTTTAAATGATGAACTTGAAGTCATGCCGTGAAAAAAGCTACTGCAGGAATGTAGAGGATTCATCCAACTAGAAATTATATATTTATTATTTAATTCATATTGCACCTAAATGGCATTTTATATAAACATTTTGACAAGTCAGTTCAGGGGTTTAAATACTGAAGTGTGAAATTTCTCTGTTCTCACTGACAGATTCTGTGCATATGTTAATTAGCATCATTGTGACACTGATTTGATCATTTAAATTTACAGGCAAGACACAGAATCGAAGGATTCAAAAGACTCAAAAGTAAGATATTCATGTATGTACATATTAATGGGGATGGTGTGGAGTGGTGGTGCAGTGGGTAGAGCCGCTGCATCACATTTCCAGGGTCACTGGTTTGATGTTGAGCTTGGGTAATTGCCTCTGTGGAGTTAAACATGCATGTATTAAAACATAGATATAGCATGGTGTTGCCCTGTGATGAACGAGATGTTCTCATGCAGTGTTGTTTCCTGTTTCACAGGTTTAAAGGGCACAGATCCACCATGATCCTGATAAAGCAGTTCCTGAAAATGAACAATACATGAATGGATTATGGATATAGAGCACTTTCTCTATGAAGGCCCTCTATCTGTATAGCTATTTAAATAGTTGAGAATCTGACATAGCCTGTAATAATTATACAGCATTACAGTTTACCCACTGTGAGCAATTAAATATGGAAAAAATACACAGTCGGTTTATGAAATGCTTAAATCTCGCCAAATCCCATTCACTAGCCAGCTGCACTATCCCTGTCAGATGACAACGACCAACTCAAACGAGTGAGAGACAACCCATGCTTCCTCTGGCATTGGCTAAGACAAGTTGTCGCAGTTTTTCAAACGTGGAGGAAAGTGCTCTTTAACCTTTCTTGCATACATGAGCTGACAGATGCCCATGAAAGCTGTGATTGACAGGGGAAAGAGTATGTCCTTCCTCAAACCATGAAAAAACAGCCATTTCTCTCTCTTAACTCCAAGCCAAGTTTGGCCATTGTCAGGATTCAAACTACAGTAGCTCATCTCATAGAGCAAACATTTTACTGCGGTACCCCTTGGGAGCCTTAACTGGCTATATATATATAATATATATATATATGCAATTATAGTCCTAGTAATTTGAAACAGGAAGTGTTATATTAAAGCAAATTTTTGGTGAAGCAGTTACAGTTGATTGTCTAGTAACACTGACAGCACTGGTTAGTGCTAGTATTAGCTGTATGCATGGGTGAAAGTAGGACGGTAGCTCTGGTACTAAAAGATTCAGTGGTGGTATCTTGAGGATGATGGTCATTGTTGTAAAGCAGATTTACAGAATCAAAAGAAAATGATGTAAATGTGTCCGAAATGTGAAAAAATATGTATAAATCAAAATGATCAGATGAGCAAGCTGAGCTAGGAAAAACTCCCCGAGATGGCAAGTGGAAGAAACCTTGAGAGGAACCAGACTCAACAGGGAACCCATTACTTATTTGGGAATTGGAATTGTTTTGCTGTCATACGGTGTATTAAGCTGCCAGAAGTTCAATGTTCAATGTTCGCTTTAAGTTAATATGGAGTCCAGGTTGATATTGGAGGCTCAGGTACAAAACTGTAGGAAAGTCCTGAGCTATTGAGCAACAGCAGTCACAAGGCCTCAAAAAAGAGCTGTTTGCATCAGGTGGGGCAGGACGTTCTTCAGTCTGTCCAAATTGTCTATGACTGGGCTGTATCATGTTTCTTCATCTTTCATTACTGCTAGTTTATGAGCTACGAAGCAAACTAGCGTCTAACATAAGGCTGTATCCCAAATCCCTCTCTAACCCATGATCGAGAGCACTGCTTGATGCTTGGTGGGTGGAACAAGCGATTGCATGCCCTACATAGTGCACTTGCTTTCCATTTTACACTATTTGGGATTTAAGGCAATTCAGAAGCAGAATAAGTGGAGACATAAAGAGAAAATGTACAGAGCTGTTCACCACATCCATGGTTCGCTTTTTCCTATATTCAGTGATACTGGCAAGAATTTAAAACTACTTTCACCCCATAGTGTGACAGTATGTTTTGTTTTGCAATTGGCTTTTCTAGTTAGATCTAGTCATGGTCATAGTTATGTCTCAGTTCATCTAGTCCTGTCCTGTCCTTTTTTTTTTTTTTTTGCCTAGATTCACAAATTCTATCATACTTACCAAATGTCCTGATTTTTAACCAAAACATTTGAGTCTAACGCCACAACAGAAATAGTAGTTTTAACACTCAGTTGTTTTGGTAGTCATGTTACTGACAAGAACCTTATATTATCATTATGTACGTGGCGTTTCTGTGTCATGGTGGTGCTCATAACACTATTGTCCATTATAAGTTTGCAAATTGCTGAGATTTGCCCATTGTTTTGAGTGCCTGCTGTTCTCTAATAAGCAAAGTGTTTGGAATCACAGTGGGTTTGCAAAGATGGATTGTCTAGATTTGGGATTTCCTAATGGTCGTGTTAGGTTGTTTCATTTGAGGTTGTTTGTGCAATGTCAATGTCAATGCCTTTTTTAAAAAATGTTAGGGCTACTGCTTAGAATGATGAGTGCCCTATAATGTTTTCAATTCATGCTGTGATCGGTTGGATTTTATTGTTTTTCTTACTTGCCTAGACCTCACTTCAGTCCCTGAAGATGGTGGAGACTCAAATTATGAATGTCCATTGTCCTGAAGAATATCACATTCAATGCTCATAGGAATGTTAAAGCTCAGAATTAGTTCAGAAGCTCAGAAGATTTTTTTTTTAGTATTCGCAAACCCACTTAGCCATCTAACATCTGCAGCACAACCGCATTTTCCCTGGCCTTCATTTGTAGCTGTGCAGATGCTCAGAGCTGAGTGATAGAGAGATAGCTTAGTCAAGAAAATGAACTGTGAAGCTGCTGTCATTTAGAAGCAAAGCGAACAAGACAGTAATATGATTGCAGGCTATTCCTGCAGCATCACAAGTTATTAGTGGCTTCTTTAATCATTTGAACTTTTAAATTCAACTCTGTTGAAATACCTCTGTTGAAACAAGTAGCAGATTTAAACTGTGACAATTTAAATGTTTCCCTACTGTGCACAGATGCCTCTGTCCATATGATAAAAGCATTTAGCTGGCAGATTGTGCAACTAAATAGGATTACCCTATATTTAGAGAGTTTTCAGTTGAAACAAGCTGTCGCCTCTTTACCTGGTCAGGTTTCTGGATATAGATGCAGCATAATCTGCCCATTAACAAAATTACTGTCAGTATGCGATTGTGTATTAGACGTCAATTTAAATGATGCTTTTGTGCTGTTTCAGGAGTTATTAAACAGGTCAGATATGTATAGAGTGAAGAGATGTTTTCAAATTAAAAGAAAGAAAAAAACATTAAAAACTTAAAACCTCTTATGTTTCTATGTAGAACCCTTCAAGAAACCATTGGTTTAAAAACTGGCATACCTGGCAACTGTATATTGATTAAATACACTCACAGCACTTTTTAGGAACACTTTACTGATACAAGGTTGGGCCTCCCTTTTTCTTCCATTTTTTTGGTATAAATTCCACAAAATGTTGGAAACATTCCTTTGAGATTCTGATAAGATTGCATCAGACAGTTCCTGCAGATTTTGCAGTTAAACTTTCATACTGTGAATCTTCCATTCTCTCAATTCCAAAAGGTGCTAGTTCTAGCGGATTCAGGTCCAGTGACTGGCGAGGCCACTGGAGAACACTGAACCCGTAGTCATGTTCTTGAAATCAGTTTGGTACAACTTTTTCCTTTGTGACACAGTGCGTTATCATGCTGGATGAAGCCATTAGAAGATGGTAAATTGTATCCTTTAAGGGATGCACATGGTCAACATCAATAATCAAATAATCTGTGAAATTCAAGTGATAGTTTACTGACCTGGATTGTTGACACAAGACAGGTTGCTTTCATTGATTCAAGCTGTTGTGCCAAATTCTGACTCTATCATTTGTGTGTCTCATCAAAAATCAAAGTTCATCAGTCCATCAGAGAGGAATTTATGAATCTGGTCAGTTTTGGTGACCCAGTGCTCACTGGAGTCTCAGGTTTCTTGTCTTCTGCTGTTGTAATCCATCAGCCTAAAGGTTTGAGGTGTTCTGCATTGTAAGATGCTTTTCTGCTTAGCGCAATTGCACAAATTGGTTGTCTGAGTCATTGAAGCATTTCTGTCCGCTCACAACAGTCTGGCCATTCTCAGTTGACCGCTCTCATCCACAAGGCGTTCTGTTTGAAGAACTGCCACTCACTTTAGGTTTTTATCTTTATTGCACCAATCTGAGTAAATGCTAGACACTGTTGTGTGTGAGAATCCCAGGAGATCAGCAGTTATAGAAATACTCAAACCAGCCTGTCTGGCACCAACAATCATGCCACGGTCAAAATAACTGAGATTACATTTTTTCCTCTAGTCTGATGGCTCTTGGGAACATTACCTGAAGCTGCTGTCTCGTATCTGCATGATTTTATGATTTTATGCATGAATACCCAGGTCTCCGGTTGTTATTCCTAATAAAGTGTTGTTAATATAAATGCATGTAATGTAAAAATATGTTTCAATTCGTCTACTACTAATGTGTTTAATTTGTGTATTTAAAATCAGGCTTGCGTTACAAGATCCAGAATTACATAAGTGCAGAAAAAGTTAAGTAGAAATTATGTGTAATGGATTCTAAAAGATTTAGATCTGGATGGCATTTCTCAGTAGAGCATGCGAGTAATAATATTTCGGTAATTGTTCTCCAACCATTCACACACAGACTGCAGGTCTGATTTTGGCATGTTTTACACAGTACCTGTATGATTGAAATAACAAAGACAATTATTATGTCAATGATGCTTTTAAAAGGCAAACAGGGCTTAAACGAAAATATCTGAATTATTAAACATCTGAATTATTAAAACATTGAAGAACTAGGTCGGAATCAAACTGCTCTTTTACTGTGTTTTTGTTTCTTACAGTTTCCAAAGACATTTTTACATACTGTATACTTTTTTTTTTTTTATTTACCATTCACAGCAAGGATACCAAAAACCTGGTATCTTGATATACACCGAACATTGATCTATTCATGAATATCGCCTTCTTGTCTAAAGTTCTGACATTATTTAAAATCAGCATGGGGCAGATTGGAAAAATGACTTTTTTAAGTAACATAAATGCCAGCGTCTATTACTAGCACCACCTTGAGATAAAAGTCAAGCAGACTTGTGAGGCCAGTTATTAAACATTTAGTAATCCCTTCTAGTCTGTAAATGACTTGTTGCACAATAACTGGCTGAGGCTCTTGGACACGAGCATGATGTTAGATTTACCTTGCTGGAGCCAAATTGCCCTGTTACTGTGTATCCATCATTCAGCAACGTTACCTCCACTCTGCACCAAATTGCAGACCAGCTTAGAAGCGTGCAGCGTGGCAGAATAGCCTTGCTTTTAGTGCCATTATTTAGTGATTGCTGCTCTGGTATGTTCTGCTGCATTGCTCAACCATATACAATTTCTAGGACAATAGTTCTAACAGTTCTGAAATTATCTCCGCCAGGAATAGTCCAAAAATGGGCAAAAAATGACACATTGAGTTTTTTTTTTTTTTTTTTTTTTTTCAGGCAAGGGGGTTAAGGTGGTGAAAATGATAACCAAAAGAAATTTTTTACAAACCCTTTTACTTCTAATGAGAAAAAATAAACAGACTGAGAAAAGTTCTCCTCTTCCTCTCAGGAAAACCTTGAACAACCTCGGTGAACCCTGTGTAATTACCCGAGTACTTTCACACATCCCTTCACCATATTACATTTCAGACTCAGATTAGAAGTGCACATTTTTACCGCAGTAGCTGATGATGAAGTTTCCATAGTAATGATTTTGTACAAGTTGTTCCAAGAAAGAGATTTTTAATCAGTGTTGATTTTTCATTCCCTTGGTTATTAGTTTAAGTTTCATTTAAAGGCACGAGGGAAAAAAAAATGGAAAATAGGTATGCACAAAAAAAAAAAAAAGGAATAGGTGGCATAATCATTTTTAAAAAATGAAAAGTGAAAAATGACATTACGTTTAGATTTCAGACTCAGTGTGTGTTGCGTTGCAGTTAATGTTTCAGACAAATATCTTTCATTTCCTTGCATCACTATCTTGCACTTGTTCACTACCTCAATATCCAGGGGTATTAATTGGCCTATTTTCGTTTGCAGAGAATTGTAATGCAACTCATATTCAAAAAATAAATTCCAAAACCTGTGTGTGTGTGTGCATGCGTGTGCTCCACATACAATGGTCCTGCATTGCTTTTCAAGGCTAATGAAACACTCTTCAGGTCAGGAGTTTCAGAGGGACCACTTTACTGTGTACAGTATCAATAATACGCCGGTTTGTGTGCGTGCGTATATGTGCGCATGTGCGTGCGAGTGTGTGTGTGCATATAATGAGGAGAATATGTGGTGGGAGAGCCCTCATTATATGACAGCTTGTGCTCCTGCACCATTAAATTTGTAGCGAGAGAAAGACAGAGGGACAGGAATGCAGTCGGATAGCTGAATGATTGAAACAATAAAGTGATTTCTCGTCACCTTGTCAATAATGAAGGTTGTGATGAGTCTTGGGAATCAGCTCTCGGCTAAGTAATGAGGGGTGTCTGCATTCGCTGCAGTGAGAGTAGGCAGGAATGGCCCCTGCCCAGACACAGACTGATCGCCTCCTGAGAGAAGAAAAGTTATTGACTGGCAATAGGAGCAGTGAAGACACTGATTGGACATCTGTTGCAAGAAATGGGATTTCCATTTTCTCTAGTATCAAGAGGAAAAGGCCTTTAAGGGAGGCCAGTATGGAGAAGGTGTGCGAATGTAATTGCGCTCCGTTAATGGAGATCAGGTAACAAGTTTTGGAAGCTTTACGCTTTTGCACTCGCCAGTCATGAATAAACCGCCGGGTGATCTTCGGCGCTATGTGGTATTATGCGCCGTGTTTTCATTTTTTGCTCAAGGACATTATATGTTTCATATACACGGATACACTCAAACCCATAGTTAGCTGAATACACACACATACACATTGACTCACACTTCACTGTTCTTGGTTGCTGATGGCGTCTGACAAGTAATCTGTTTGGGAGTGTTTTAGCTTGGGCCGGCCTCACGCTGTCACTTTCGCTTTTACTGAGAGCTGACAGACTGTCAGAACCCTCGTGATTTCTTCTGAATAGTACTGCTGTGTATGTATGCCTGTGTGTGTGTGTGTGTGTGTGTGTGCGCATGTTTTTTTCGTCTTAGTATAGACCAAATTTCCCCACAAGGTGAGGAATATCTGACAGGTTTGACCTTGTGGGGGCATCTGGCTAGTCCCCGTGACGAAAACTGTTTTTTAGATTTCATTAATAAATAAATGTTCAAGCATTCCTTTTGGATACTAAGGTTAAAATTAGGGTCAAAGCTAAGGTTAGGGTCAGAGTTACAAGTTGACATAGAATTAATTAGCTGCATTCATAATTATATCAGTGGAGGAATAGTAACTCCAGTATATGTGTGTGTGTGTGTGTGTGTGTGTGTGTGTGTGTGTGTGGTCACATTATTTAGCCACTTTTCCGTTTTGATAAATATATTTTTGTATAGCCAGCTCTGAAGGAATTAACACATTTAAGTTTGAGATCCAAAGATGATTATGGGTGATAGATCATCATCATTGTCGCCATCATCATCATCATTTTAGCTTACATTTTCTGATATTTACATATCATGTATGTGTTAAACAACTTAAAAATGGCACATTTTGTTTAAGCCAATCAATTCTTCAGGCGATCAAAAGTATTGGAACAGTCGACCGACAGGTGTTTCTTGTTGCTCATGCGTCTTCTTAGATTAGCTATTTAAACAAGTAATGTTCCTTTCTGCCTAATCTTGGTTTGAATTCTGGGTTTCATCCGAATTTCACTTGGACTCGCGAAAAGGTTAACCAACATGCGGACCAGAGAGGTGTATAAGGGAGAAAATCGAGACATTTTGAAGCTGAGAAAAAAGGAAATAATTGATCGGAGACACTGCACAAGCATTAGACATAGCCAGTTGAACAATCAGGAATGTCATGGAAAAGAAAAAAAAACAATGGTTTTGCTAACAACTCGATTTTCAAATAGATCAGCCAAACATTGTGAGAGCACAGTCCACCATTCGAAGACGACTCCAAGAGCTGCATATAGAGGTTATATCACAAGATGCAAATCACTCATCAGTAGTAAGAATCATAAGGCCAAATTCAAAAACATCTACAGAGATGAGCCACTTAGAAGTGTAACCAAGATTAATGTCTACCAATGTCTATTGTTAAGGCCAAAGTGTGGAGAAAGTTAGGATTTGCACATGACTTAAAACAAAAGCTCTTTAGCACAGTGGAGATAATGTCATGGTTTGGGCCTGTGCGGCTGTTTCTGAAACTGAGGCTCGATAATCTTTACTGATGATGTAATTCCCGGTGGTAAAGTTGCAGCAGAATGAATTCTAAATTCTACGAAACATTCTGTCTGCCAATTTACACAGAAACATATCCAGTCTAATTGGGAGGAATGTCACCATAAAGCAAGACAATGACCCAAAACAGGCTGCCAACACAAACAAATGACTTCATCAGGAGGGAAAATTGGAAAGTTTTCGCCTGACCATGAGCACATCACAATAAAAGAAAGCAACAATTCGGTGATGTCAATGGGTTGTCATTTTGATGCGGTTATTGCAAGCAATTAACATGTTTTATGGATATTTCCTTTCCTTTACGACTTATTGCTAAAACTGAGTGGTCTGCCACCAAATGTGCCATGGTTTAATTTGTAAAACACATCAAAATAGATGTAAATGGGGCAGTGGTTCGGCTCTGATCACATATTCAAGTTTTGAACACCAAAAACAAATGAATTGGACTTTCTAAACCTTTACTATGTATTTAGTACGAATAACAAACTTCAGCCATTAACTCTGTAGTGATGTTCTAATTCATAAATATCATCAGTTGCTTCGGGTAGTTATGATTAGGGCTGGTGTGCCATCTCGAGAACACAGCAGGAGTCCATGCCATGGCACAGCATCGCAGACACTTATATTTAATCATACATAGAAAAGATTTAAATACCCATACTCATTAGTAAAAAAAAAAGAAAAAAAAGAAAAAGTTATGTTTTGAAGGCAGGAGGTTGCCAAAGACTCCAACTCAAACAGCATGTGCATGCAAAGCGAACATGCAAAACCTGTAGTGAGGCAGTGGAGCCAACAATCCTAGTTGACACCTGGAAAAAAACCTGAACACACAATTTTGGATGTTTTAAAAATGTGTCTTTTTTTAGGACTGCTGCCAAAATGCTAGCAATTTATTTATGATTTACAAAGTAGTGAAAAAGATCCTGAGGTGTATGGGTAGTTTTGGAAAATTGTATTTATTTGGGTACTGTATGTGAAAATGGCACACATGCGGTATGAATCTGCCAGGGGTTATAGATCAGATATAGACTTATAGTACCTGATGGGATGCCAGATTGGATGACAGTCTCAAGTCTAAGACCAATTCGCTGTGACCCCTTAACAATAAAGTATCTTAATTACAATTAAAGCACAAGGCTATTTCCTTTTGACTCAGGGCTGTTGAAAATAGCCCATTTGCACAAGATCCTGCCCAGTCTGCCAGGAGTGAAGATGCAGGTGATATTTAAACGTGCCAGTGATGACCAGTGCTGGAGAGCAGAGAGAAAAAATCCTATAACACAATATTTCTTGTGACATATGTTTTAAAGTGCAACCCCAAATTAAACTTACATTTGGTCTGTAATATATGTAATATATACGGTAAGTCATCCATAATTTGTGCAAGGTTGTAAGTTTAAAATCACAAGATTACTGTACCAGAGAGACTCTATTTGGAGCCCAAACCTTCAGCTCTTTGGTTCAGCACTTGAATTCAATCCCCTCGCAGTTGTAAGTGACTTTGGGAACAAGTAGCAAATTTGACGAATAAACTAAATGTACGTAAATATGAGGGGTGTTTAAGTCAAACCAGGACTGTTGATTTTCCAGAATAAGAAAATACAGGTACGGGTGTACAGTATGTACACTACCGTTCAAAAGTTTGGGGTTTTATTCAAAAGTTTTAGTGATTTATTTTCTACATTCTACAACAATACTGGGGATTTCAAAACTATAAAATAACACATATGGAATTAG
>JAQMYG010000035.1:9165995-9179408 GCA_030014215.1 Clariallabes teugelsi
GCCTGGGGGAAAAAACTGTTCTTATGCCTGACTGTCCTGGTGTTCGGTGCTCTGTAGCGTCGACCCGACGGCAAAAGGACGGTTTTGAACGGTAGTGTATGTCTCTAAATAATCCCCTGCTACACTATAGCACTCATCCCAGCGTTTCACTACTGCTTGGTAGAAAGTTTTCTTGAGCCATGATTAGATTGCCTGCTTTACGTCCTCATCGCTGAAATTCTGACCTCCCAGTAATTCCTTTAATGGCCCAAACATGTGAAAATGGCTTTGAGCGAGCTGAGGACTGTATAGGCATGTGGCAATAACTCCAAGCTCAGTTCCTGTAATGTGCAGGTGGGCAGTATGAGAATGTGCATTGTCCTGCAAAAACAGAATGCCTCTGGTTATCAAACCAGGCTGTTTTTTTTTCCATAAAAGAAAAGGCCCATTAAATGAGTTTCTGGGAGGTCAGTGTTTCAGCCGTGACAATGATGTCAGGAAAGCAGTTCGATCATGGCTTAGGGTGTACTGAGAAAACTTTCTATCTTGATGGCATCCATGGATGAGTTTAATAGTGTAGCAGGGGATTATATAGAGAAATAATGAAAATACAGTAATGTTTAATCTCATAACTGTGTTCTGTACAATCAAAAGTCCCGATCTGACTTGAACAGCATTCGAGAATATCAACAGTGATCCAAAGATGACATGAAATGTGGGTTGGCAAGTTGAACAGATAACTACAGCAGTCACCACATGAATAAACCAGGGACATTTTATATAAACCCACATCAATAATATGTAAATAATAAGATATAACTATTTTCTAAATACAGGTTGATTGTTTTTGTAGCCTAAAGCACATACAGTACTGTAAGCAGGAGGCATCATGCTGAATATTATTTGTGTCTCATTTGGCTGTGGGTTTTTGGTTTCAGGGTAAGCCACTGCATGTTGATGAGTAAGAAGAAAACCTGCCTTTCAAAATCCCCTGGATCCTACGTTCGTTACGTGAGGCCGTGCAGGAATTGAAGACATGTTTTTCTTGGTTATCTTTGTTGTTCCATGAATAGATTGGACTATTATTCTGTAGAGCCACTGACAGAGTGTTTGCTGATGCAGCATCAGGTCGAGCACAAACCTCCCATTTTCCCGTTGCCTGTGGTTCTTGTATGTTTCTGATGCTCAGTTGGGGTCAAAAAGTATCACCATGTCAGGCAGCTCAGCAAGCGAAGAATTCTAAGCCCAGTATAAAACAAATTCAGCATAAACATAAATCAGTGTTGTTATCAATTTGCAGTAATGGAAAGGACCAGTGACTAGAGAGAGCTGTACAGTACAGTACTGTATATACCAAGCAAATCAAAGTGATTGTCAAATCGGTTATTTTCCATAAGTTCCAATGCAAACATTGTGATCCTTATGTGTGCGAAAACTGTCAAATTTATGTTGGATACAAGAATAACATTAAAATGTTGGCCAGGAAACATATTGATATTTATTATGCAGTTATTATAAATATTAAGTTATTTACTATTACATTTAGTAGCCATAAAACATGATTCTAACAGAAGAATTCTGTATAAACAAATGATTAAATAAGAGTGGTGTGTGTGTGTGTGTGTGTGTGTGTGTGTGTGTGTGTGTGTGTGTGTGTCTGGTCATGTTTTTATATCTTGATGGAGACCAAATATTTCCATAAGGAGAAAAATATCTGACAAATAAAACAAATCAGTTGTCAGCTTTAAAGTGAGCCCTGTTATGCAAGATTTACATTTTAGTCATTTCTAGACATCCAGATGGGTCTCCAGTGTGTGTGTGCATATACAAACAAACAGAAAACATAAGAATAAACATTTCCTGTATTTTGTCCTTTTTTTGTTTTCTGTCATTGGATGGGTACCAATTAGATTTCCCCCCTAATGTGACCTCATATTTCAGGTCCCCTCCCCCACCTTGTTGCTCAGCTTGGCTGTCCTTTTTGGAGGCGTGGCTCAGCAGTAGCTCATTTACATAAACACTGGAATGAGATTGGAAGAAGGAACAAAATAAAGGGAAGTTGAGGTAGTGCTCGCTGATATGACCTCAAATCAATACCACTATTAATTGAACATTTTACCTTGATTATGAATAATACATAAAAACATTTTGTTTGTTTGTTTTTTCGCCCTCATATTTCACTGATAAGGTTTGTACAGTATATTCTAACTATTAAAGGCGGAGCATGTTTTTAAGGGGGGAGTACATGAACACACAGTAAGGAAAGTATTAAAAAACATAAACAGCCATAAGGTTTTGTTTAGGCTATTGAGGATAAGGTTAGGCTTATTAATAATTATGTCAACAGTCAATGAAAGGTCCTCAAAGTTCTGTCCTACGCACACAAATTAATGGAATTAACTCACACATACTAACCTTTAAATATGAATAACAACACATCTGCAAACACAAATAAAGCAAAAAATAAATAATGTCCAAATGATCTAATAAAGCATGTGTGTGTGTGTGTGTGTGCGCGCAAGCGTGTGTGCGTGCATTCTGTACAGATGGCTTTGTGTACCTTGACATTTCAATCATTGCAGTAGTTAGACATTTGATCCAGACACAGATGGTCACCCACAGAGAGATTTAATTGGCTGTTGGATGTGTGATTGTTTGACTGTGGTTGAGGAGTGTGTTGCAGTAGCTATACTGTTCGAGACGGGTCCTTTATTCCGCCAGAAGTACTGGCTTGTCAACACTACAGAATGACAACAAAAGCCCGACTACTGTGTAAATATGACTTCAGTATTAAATAAATGCAAATCCTATATGAAAACAATAACTCTATTAGCAAAACAAAACAACTTTGACTGGAAATCAGTACGAAGTGGCAGATATGCACTTAGTTGCGCAACACTATATGACCAGAAGTATGTGGACACCTGATCAAGTTGTTCTTCACTTAATACTGTAACACTCTCCTATGAAGACTTGCTCATTCAGCCTTGTTGGACAAGGACATCTGGGTCGAAATCAGCTTTCCAGTCCATCGCGAATGTGTTCAGTGGGGTGAAGGTCAGGGCTCTGTGCAAACCACTCAGCAAGTTCTTCCAATCTAATCTAACAAACCGTGTCTTCATGGACCTCACTTAGCGCACAGGGTCAATGTCATACTGCTACATGTTTGGGCCTTACAGTAAATAAAAATCCTAATGATAAAATATACAAATGCATTCTACACAATTGTGTGCTTCCAAATTTGTTCTCATGAAGAACCACATATGGCTGTGATGATCAGGTGTCCATGTACTTGTGGCTTTATAGTGTAGAAAAAATAAACAGTTTTTACCTTATCTTACCTATACACCCATATAATGATAAACATTTTGGCTTCATGAAGCTGGGGGAAGAAGGAACCTTAGGCAAATGTGCACTTGTCCGTATGACAATTTGGTCTACATCTTTCTAGGACAGTATGTACTCCTAGAGAGTACAGAATGAATCTTAGATAATATTACAAATTTGACGACAGTAATGTGCTTTTAGATTATTAACCCAGTGTAAATCTTTTGGAACGTGGAATATTTTTGGTATTAGGTTTACTTTGAGGTGTTATTTAAAGCAGACATGGCAACCTACTCGAAGCAAATGTATGGAAATCATTATTGTCAGTGCAACAATGCTACAGAGGAAGAGAGGCCAGTTGTAGTGCTGGTTTATTTTGCACTCAAAAAGAATAGAGACAGAGCAGCTGGTGTCATATTTGATTTTCACTCGAACGCTATAGTGACACTTCTCCCACTGGCACAAGCAAATCATATTTAAGCTCATATGGAGCCTTGAACTTTCCCACAATTTGAAGTGTTACAAGCCTGCTACAATAGATGTACTGTACAGTACCGTGCAAAAGTCTTGAGCCACTCATTGTGTCTTTGCATTGAATTAAATTAAGTAGATCAAATGAAAGAAATGGGAACAAATGTTTTATCGCATCTAAATATACAGTTTAAAAATTGGTGGTTTCAGCAGCAAACTCATTTCCGCTCTCGTCCATTTCGACCATTCAGCATCATTGGCCTGATCATCTGTCAACATCTGTACCTGTGTCAGAACGGGATCATCAAAGCCCAGACCTTAGTACTCCAGTGGATAATCTGTGGCGAGATGTGAAACAACGCTGTTCACCGTTTCCCTTAATGCAGTTTGACAGAGCTTGATCCATTTTGCCAAAAAAGAACAGGCATATCCCCAAAGACTTATAGCTGTTATCGCAGCCAAAGATGTTTCTGCCAGGTATTGATCGAGAGGGTAAATACTCGTGTGACTACAAAAGAATTGTTTAATTAAATTATATGTCACAATAAAAATATTTTGCACATTCAGACGTTGAACATAATGTTCTCAGTTAAGTCTACTTCAGCTCCATGTTTTTCCCATTACAGCTGTTCAATGGGGGGTGAATACTTATTTAAAACGTTAGAGAGTTGGACTTTCTCGTATAGCCCATGGAACAAAAGACTTAAAAGTGATTCAGAAAGCAAGCTGATGCTCCATGTAGTGATGCAAGCAACCACTCTCAGATGGTGGGATGTCTCAGAGCAAGGGGAGGTGGTGGTGGTGGTGGTGGTGGTTGTTAAGAACTCTGTTTGGAAGCTTTCACACACCAAACTGTAATTCTGCTCAAAAGATATCCTTCTGCATATCAGCTTAATTTTTTGTTTTGTTTTGTTTGAAGTTTGCCATGAGCTTCAGAAGCGTTGGAAGCCTAGCCATAATATTCTCAATGTCAGTGCTTTTTGCATTCTCTTTCTGTTCCTTTGAACCTGGTTGCACCTGATTTCACAGGTTTTGTATCTGCTCTTTGTAGATAAGACCTTATTCACCCTCTATCACTCAGTTTCTCCTGCCCTTTACTATTATTGGGAAAAAAAACAAGCCATACAGAATTACATGACTTCTGCTCACTGCAGCTGTTTATTTATGATGTGAACAGAAGGAGTATCTGATAGTCCGTGTGCGAGGACGAGGTGATTGAGGGTTACATGAGTGTTATGAGTGTGTTACAAATTGAGTGAATCCAGCCTCTGAGTCTGAGTTGAATCCTGGCCAAACACTCGAACTGCACAAATATACAGATATCCAGACAGATCAGACAGACTTTATCGTGAACAGGACAATATCAGCTTACACTTTCGAGTGAAGACTTCATTAAGTAGGAACATGGATGGAAATGCGGACTAGACTTGAGGCTATGGAGGAGAGATGGTCAGGGTAAGGTTGGGCATTGCAATTTGAGATAGAAAATAAAGCAGAGGCAGCAAAAAAAAAAAAAAAGAAAAGAAAGAAAAGAAATTCGAACAATGCCTCAGGAAGAACCTCTTCCTTTTTCACTCACTTCATTTCATTTCCTTTAATCTCTGCCATACATCTTTTTTATTGTACTCCTTGTTTTCTCCCACTCGTGTGTACGTATGTGAGAATATAAGCAGGTGCCTCAATAGGGACATGCAGCACTAAATAATTAATCCGCATCAATATGGCGGTGCGATGAGGGACAGACCCAGGGGTCCCTTATTAACCAGATCAGTGATGTGTAAAGAGTGTCAAAGGGGGTCTCTCTCTCTCTCGCTCTCTCTCTCTCTCTCTCTCTCTCTCTCTTACACATACACACCTAAAACACACATGCATGCTTAGTCCTCATGGCGGTGACATGGGATCCACTATAAATGTTCTTCAGCTAGCAATTTATATTTTCCTATGCATTTTCTAATCCTGTTTTTCAGTAGCTCCCAGACCGTCACCTTCAAACACAAGCACTCGCCTCGTCTCTCCCACCGCCAGATGGAAAAAAATACAATCATAAATCCCCCTTTTCCCCCTTTCTGCAATACAATAGAGCATAAACAGATAAAAAGAGCAGCCAACGTAATGATATCTGATACATGTCTTGTTTAGTGCTAAAAATAGCCTCATGAATAGTTCGAGTTGAAATGATCATGTTTCACACTGCAACCTTGGTTTAATTTAACAATATGGCTTCAACCCTCATTATCCTGCAGCTTCAGTAAAACCACTCGATCCATCGTGTTCTATTATTTTAAAGGAGAAACATGCTGTGTTTTTCACTGTTCAGTGAAATGTAAAAACATACCATATAATAATAATAATAATAATTACATTAAAGTATTGTAATATCTTTATAAATAATGCCACTTTTTACATCATATCAATGTATATTTCTAATGCTATCCTATACATTTTGTTATTATTAATTTTGGCTATAAAACTTATTTGGCTGGTGCATTATATAATTGATATATATATAATGTATCATCTTTTATATATCATCTTTTATATATCATCTTTTAAAATATATATCATCTTTTAAAAGACCTGACCATGGCAGCCTGGCGGTGCTGAGATTTAAACATATTACCTCCGGATCTGTAACTCAAAGCCCTACCCGCTCGACTAGCACAGACCGAGTTCCAGCATATAAAGGGAAAAAAAATGAGGCAGACACTAAGAGAATTTTTACCATTCTTATCCCTGCTGAAAGCGTCAGATATATCACTATGCTTTGTGATTTCTGGTGTTTCATTGTAAACCAATGCACTGTGCCGCTGTGTTTTTAGCCCCTCACTACACATGCGTAATTTAACGCTGAATATGGCCCTTCGTATAAAGCTAAGCTCATGATTTTCAACAATTTCACTCATGCGAGCAGAACCTCTAGGGAGTATCTGATAGCGTTTTTCAACTGACAGAGTTGTCTGGATGTATTTCATGCTTAACAACCTTAAAAGTGCATGTTCGAAGACCCACAAAATTGCTTTAGTTCCAACACCAGGTCCAGCGGGGCCAGTAATGTCAGAGGTTGGGTGCGGGGTTATTATTTTACTGTGATTATCAAGTTGTTAACATGATCACTATAGAAAAATTATAGGATTTAAAAAATTATTATAGAAAAAAAGACAGAAATGATTTATTAGTGAAGAAAGTGTGAATTAGGCATTGTAACAAAGTGAGGATTTAATCTTAACATAATAGCACAAAGCCAGGAATGAGAATCAAAATCAGTAGACGCAGTGGTATTTGCAATTAAATCTTCTTGGAACACTTTGATCCAAAACATCACTTGCTGTTGACTGAACACCTAATAGTCCATTAAATATGAACAAAATTGCCTGTTTCAATCAAATACTAACTAAATATAATTGGCTTAATAATCGTATCCTTAACATGGTTTTGTTGTAAATGCAGCACACATTGCTAACACTGGCAAAAAATATTTCATAAATATTGTATAATAAAGCAATTAGAGCATATGATGTCTATCTTGTGATTTCTAAAGGTGTCTTCATGTTGTTCCAGCTACTAGAGTTTTCACCATTATTGTATTATATTTTATTATTATTCTTCAACTTCAGAGCAAAGATTCAATGAGCAATGATTCATTACATTACTGTTTTATGTGGTTTTATTAATTGATTTTAATACCTGTTTAGTTATACATAAAGTAAACAGACAACTGTACCTGCTACAGCTGGAAAACAGACATACTGTATGTAGACATGTTTATCTTTTACATATTACATTTGTCATTGTGTACCATATTTGTGTTGTAACATGGTAACAAATTAAAATCACATGGACGAATCGTTCAGCTCAAAACAGTTATGTGTTTTATTTCTCAATCTAATCTCCTGCTACACTAATGCACTTACCCCAGCATTTCACTAGTGCTTGGATACCATCAAGATAGAAAGCTTTCTCAGAAGCCGGGGCCATGATCATACTACCTGCTTCATGTCTAAAATGCTGACCTCCCAGGAACCACATTAATGCCCCCAGCATGTGGAAATGGCTTGACCCTGTAATGTTTAAGTGATGCGGTGGGCAGTATGAGGTCATGCATTGTCGTGCCAAAACCAGGGTTTTTTTTTTCATTAAAGGAGATGATAAAGGAAAAGGTTATTAAAGGAGATCCTGGAAGGTCAGTGTATTAGACATGGAGCAGATTATATAAAGAAACAAAGGTAGTTTTTATTCTCATAACTGTGTTGTTATTCTGCACAATCAAAAGCCCTGGTTTGACTTGAATGCCCTTATATATATGTATATATATACACATGTGTTTGTGTGTGTGTACATACACAGTATATATACTTTATACAATAAAGTTGGCTCCCAAGTGACATAATGGAAATGCGCTCACATCATCATCTGGAGATTGCAGGTTCAGTTCCCGCGTGATGCTATAGCCATTAGTCATTATACATAGAGCAGATTGGTGGTGCTTTCACTGGGGATAAGGGGTGGTAACCCCATGCTCTCACATCACTTATGGTGAAACTAACCAATCTTGGGCATCTGAGAGCTCAGGCAAGCGGAAGTGATGGATAGTGCTTTCCCCTAGGTCAACTAGTGTCACGGGGGGGCGGATCACCGCCCATGGTTGGTAGTAATGAATAATAATACTTGTCACATTTACCTTACAGCACAGGGAAATGATTTTTTCGCATATCCCAGTTAGGAAACTGGGGTCAGAGCACAGAATCATCCAGGATACATCTCCCCTGGAGCGGATAGGGTTAAGGGCCTTGCTTAAGGGCTCAACAGTCGCAACTTGGCAGTGCTGGGGCTCGAAACCCCAACCTCCTGATCAGTAACCTAGTAACCAACTGCTTTAACCAATTGAGCCACCACTGACCTAGTAGTAGTAGTAGTTGCCCTAACAGAGAGAAAGAGAACTACTTAAAATAAGTCTGGTACCTTGATTCACATATGATTCACATAATGAAAACTGATCACATCTAGTTACATATGTTTTACTTTTGTAAATCTGTAGTAACATAATAGTTGAAAGTACTGCACACAATCAAACAATACATAGATATTCAAGCATTAACATTTAAATCAAGGGTAATTATGTAAGTTGACTAAAAATAGAAAATGTTAAATAATGACATGTTTATGGTAAACCCATTAAATAGAATTTCTATTTAATTTAACTTAATTTATTGTAGTAAAATAGACAGATTTTCAAAGCTATATAAAAGCAAAATCTTTCTTCTGAGTGCACAGAAACTTTATGTAAAGTCCAAACTTTATGTAACGACAGCAAAAATGCAATGAATGTTAATTAACAGCTACACACAGGATACAAATGGCGTTTTTAGCCTTAATGCTTCATGTGGTTTTAAAGAAAACTTGAATCAGTCTCAGAAATGAGCCGATAAAGGTGTGATTCAGGAAGAGGATCTTGCGACATTACAGGTCATCGGTCTCATGACACTTCTGGTACAAAGTGGAATTTAATCCTTTGTTCATTTGTTCATTCAACTTTATCAACTGCTTTATCCTGGTCAGGGTCGGTGTCATGAATTAACCCTCACAGCGTGTGCCGTGGTTCCCAGCAAGGCGAGGCCTGCTTGCATGTTAAGCGATTTTCTTTTAATCACTAATGCTGTGTGTATTTGTTATCATTCTTCTATCATGTTTTTCACGGTGGTTCCTTGTTAAACCTACATGTGTGTGTGTGTGTGTGTGTGTGTGTGCATATGTGTGTTCAAGCATTCTTGCAATTGTTTTCAGGATTCCCATATTTGCGTGCTTAGATTATTCAAAGACGCTGCAGATTAAATGAATTTCTGCTTATAATTTTATAAATACTATGATTTATCAAAAATTAGTGGGGGGTGGAACCATTCTAAATAGCAAATGTAAATATCCGGGGGCAGATGGGATTGTTTGGAATCCTTAAAATGTACGTCTGCACTTCAGAATCATTTAAGAGATAATGTCACATTAAAATAAAAAACAGAACGTATTTCCTGTCAAAGATTCCGATATATATATAATGCATTGCGAGTGTTGTCTTCCACCATATGCAGTTGTAGAAAAATAGATTTTAGTGAAATATTTCCAGATTAATGAAATCTGCCTCACTGTCATGATCCTCCGTAACTGTTATGGATTTGCTCTGTAGCTGATTAGGAAATGACTTGCCTCTCAAATGAGTAAAACGCAGGCTTGTTCTTTAAAAGCTTCACTGATTGCAGCAGTCAAGCAGCTTTACATCATCAGACTTTCATGCTTCACCTGATGTTATTTAGGGGAGGGGGATGGAGGGGTGGGGCCTGTAAAAAATTTTTAAAAATAATTTTGCACTAGAGCTATAAGACCGGCTTTACAATGATCTCATGTACATCGTATGTATATTATCCGGTAATACCGTAGATTTACGCGCTTGCACTGCTAAAACCAAGGGCTTTAATGAGTGTTTAAAGTAAAACACATCGGTTCAGTTATCTCCTTTAGTTAAAACATCTGCGAGATAAGAATTGGGGGAAGCGGGGTTGATTCCCAGTCCACCCTGAGCCGCGTGCTGTTGTGTTTGCTCATGATGAGCTCGCTAATTAGCTAATGACTTTGAAGCAGGTGTTTCAGTTGAAGCAGTAACACTGGAGTATACAACTGATATATAACATTTTGTCTAACTGTAATTCTCTCTCTCTCTCTCTCTCTCTCTTTTTTTGCTTGCTAGCTCTCTCACACACACACACAGACGCTACACTGTTACATTGGGAGCAGTGCTGACATGTGGAAGATTTACTTGGCAGGATCAACCTGGACCTGCTAAAATAGATAAAACATGTCACCAAAAAGATTTTCATGCCATCTCGCCCCCTGCCAGGAGTGGATGATATACGTACTGTAACAATACAAGAATATCGCAAGACATCTTGAGAAAAATAAAATACAGATTATAACATTTCGTCTTGTTAATTAAACATGGCACAATTTTGCCGTGGGTAGTGTTACTGCTTCGTGCTGCTGTGGAGTTTCACATGTTCTCCCGATGTGTGTGTGTGTGTGTGTGTGTGTGTGCGTGCTTGCATGTGGTAGATGCTCTCCTCTGCCATTCCAATCAGTGTATGTTTCCGCCTTGTGTGCAGCGCTCCTGAAATAGTCTCCAGATCTATAGCGACACCCTGACCAAGATAAAGCGGTTGCTGAAGATAAATGAACGAGTTTTTGCTACGGAAAAAATATTTAATCATTTATCCAGGAGGAGAAAGGAGAATAAAATGAATGATTGGTACGAAAGTAGGGTTTAGCAGCCAGTTAGCTCTATGTTACAATAAGAAATAGTCTAGGACCGGCACCTGATAATAGACTTTTATGATATAAGAAGTGTATCATGTTGTTATGTGGGAATTTTTATATTCCATTGTTTATATATATATAAAAAAACCTATATACATTCTTTATGTATATACTGTACAGTGTTTTACTTGGCTCTTATTTCCCCCCCTTCCTGCTCTGGTTGTTCAACTGATGTTTAATTCATATCTATCTAATTAGCCAATCAAATGGCAGCAACTCAACGCATTTCAGCATGTAGAGATGATCAAGACGATCTGTTCAAACCGAGCATCAGAATGGGGACGAAAGGTGATTTAAGTGACTTTGAACTGTTTTGAGTATTTTTGCTGATCTACTGGGAATTTCACCATCTCTAGGGTTTACAGAGAATGGTCTGAAAAAGAGAAAATATCCAGTAAGCATTTCTGTGGGCGAAAATGCCCTGTTGATGCCAGAGGTCAAAGGAGAATGGACAGACTGGTTTAAACTGATAGAAAGAGAACGCAAACGCAAATAACTCAAATACACTCTGAATGCACAACATCTTGAATGAACCTTGAAGCAGATGGGCTACAGCAGCCAAAGACCACACCGGAGCCACTCTTGTCGGCTAAGTATAAGCTACATTTTCCATGGGCTTACCAAAATTGGACTAGAAGATTGGAAAAACATTCCCTGGTCTGATGAGTCTCGAATTCTGCTGCGACATTTCGATGGTGACCTCAGAATTTGTTGTAAACAACATGAAAGCCTGGATGCATCCTGCCTTGTATCAGTGGTTCATTGGGGGTGTAATAGTGTGGGGGATATTTTCTTGGCACATTTTAGGCCCCTTAGTACCAATTGAGCATAGTTTAAATGACACAGTCTACCTACAGTACCTCAGTATTGTTGCTCAACATTTCTATCTCCATCTGTTGATGACCACAGAATAACACACCATCTCAAACTGGTTTCTTGAACATGACAATGAGTTCACTGTACTCAAATGGCCTCCACACAGGCCTCACCGGACCTCAATCCAATCATGGACCTTTGGGATGTGATGAAATAGGAGATTCACATTCATATCCATAAGTCTACAGTATATGTGTCATGTTCATATCCATATGGACCAAAATCTCTAAGGAATTTTACAAGACTTTTGCAGTATGTTTGTATGTACTGTATACAGAGAGAGAGTGAGAGAGAGAGAGAGAGGTGGGGAAGAGAGAGAGTTCATTATGCAGCAGTCGTCGTCTTGAGGAACCGTTCTATCTACGGCATGGTAGATGTGTTCACTCTCAGGCTTGAGGCTGTGGGGACTTTAAAATGGATCAAATCATAAAATCACAACATCAATCAGCCACAGCTGTGCTTGCCAGCATGTGTGTGTGTGTGTGTGTGTGTGTGTGTGAGAGAGAGAGAGAGTGTGTGGGCATATACATAATGTCCTTTGCTGAGGATTTTGGCAGATGTGTGTTTGCTTCGCTCTGAGGAAGCTGCACCAGATAAGGCCCTTTTCTTCTCTAAACTAGCTGAACAAAAAATAGATTTAAAATATAATTTCCAGGCGAAATCTTTTTTTCCTTCATTTTTTTTCACGGTTTTTAAGATATCCTTCTGAAATGAATTGAATCAGTGACTAAAATTTGCCTTCACTCTTTTGCTAGGTTATTTGATTAGTCCTGAAGGTAAGCAGAGGAATTTTTCATCACCTGACAGTATAATGATCACATTCCAAGCAGCTGAACGGTGCTGTGGGCTAATTAATGGTTACAGGGGGGGAAAAACAGACACAAAAGGAAGTACCCCGTCTACTCGTATCATTTTTTTCATGCATTTAAAAATAAAATGTTGCATTTTTTAAAAATAGTTTTTTCCCCCCTAATCTATATGTATGTACGGTACCAGTCAAAAGTTTGGACACAAGCTTGGATTTATTTTTCTACATTATAGAACAATATTGGAGATTTTATAAAAAAAAAAAAATAGCACATACAAAATTAAATAATTAAGTAACATCAACAACAGTCAGTTGCTATTTAAAGACATGAAGGTCAGCTGTTCTGGAACATTACTGTATGGTCGAGTACATTTGCAAAACCCATCAAGCACCATGATGCAGCTGGCTCTTGTGAAGACCTTCCCAGGAAAGCAAGACCAAAACTTACCTCTGCTACAGAGGAGAAGTTTAACATTTAGAGTTACCAGCCTCAAAAACCTCAGATTAGAGTCATTATGGCCCTAGTAAAAAAGAAGTATGCTAAGTATATTAAATCCTAGCATGCCAAAGCATACTTAAATGTACTTGCAGCCAGA
>JAQMYG010000035.1:9183926-9196982 GCA_030014215.1 Clariallabes teugelsi
TCTCTCTCTCTCTCTCTCTCTGTGCAGGCCTGAGGAGGGGAAGATGACAGCTTTAATCCCGGCGCTGCTCCTTCTCTCCGGCGTCTCCGTGACGTTGACTCTGAAGGTGGTATCGAAGAGAGGTTCAGGTAGGCCCCGCTTCAGTCCTCCTCCGCGTCGGTGTTAATCACATCCTGCGTCCCCACAATAATGGAGTATCGTCTCATTCATGCTGATCAAAGCTCCGGCATTAAAGCGGCCTTACTGGTCATAATTAATGCTTTAAATGTAAATTCAGTGGTGTTCTGATGTGTGTATGAGTGAGAGTGAGTGAACATGCATAAATTAATGCCTTAATGTTGAAGTTTTTGCCATGTGGGAAAATTTGTGACCTCCTTTTAGTTTGAAAGTTTTCTACTCGCAGTGTTTGTGTAAGATTGCCGTATATTAATCTTGAGAAGTCTAGACTCTATATATATCGTCATCTTAATAATTTTATTTTATTAATTAGATTTACTAAACTTCTGTACATAATGTCCCTTTAATATCTACATCAACTAAATAAACATAATTTACATTGTAAAAAAAATTACATTGATTCAAACAATAGAAAAAAATTGCATCGATTAGATGCAGGTAAAACGTAAAAGAGTTTGTCTCACCTTTTTAATGTTTACTGTTTAATTTTATTATTTTGTTTAAAATCAAGCAAAAAAAAATGCCTACAACTATTTTTAGGGACCATTTTTTATTCAAAATTAAAAAATGATTTTTAAAAGGATTTGTTCTTCATACAGTAGCTAAAGCAAATTCAAAGGCCGAAGTACAGTACAGTACAGAACCTTGCAAAAGTATTTGTACCCCGTAAACCTTTCCACATTTTGTCACGTTAGAACCATAAATGTAAATGTATTTTAGTGGGATTATATGTGATAGACCAAGATAAAGTGGCACATAATTGTGAAGTGGAGGAAAATGTTTTACAAATAAAAATCTGAAAAGTGTGCCGTGCATTTATTTTCACCCCCCCACCATGTAACTCAGACGTGATGAAGATAAAACATGTCAAATTAAATTAAAAGTTCAAATACAACATCTATGACAAACAAATGTAGACACGAGTGGGAGGCAGGTGAGGGAAATGATAATTAAAAGTTTTTCAGGAGCTCTGACTAATTGGACAGCAGAGTGTGAACATGCAGCAAACACTGCGTTTCTTACAGTACATACCCGGCTTTGCCACGGACAAGTAATCATTATGAAATAATCATTCCGTTTGTATGAGATACTTCAGCCTCATCAGCTGAATTTTGAGACTAATTATTAAGATTTAGTAATCCGTATGTTTTTGTTTTTAAACGGCACTAACAGACATTGGCAAATTTAATATATGCTTTTGTGACATACTAATCTGCGGAGACAATTGCCATTCTCAGAGTGAATTATTGAGGCTGCGGTAAACTATAATATAAATATGTATTATTCTGTAGTTTGCACTTGTGTAAAAATGAGACACGTTGCTTCTCAGCTTAGGCAAGTAGACAAGACATGATAGGTTACACTTGTGGGGGGAAAAAACACCATCCTCCATATGGCCTATAAATTAGTTTGACCAAACCATTAGTAAATCAGGCCCTGAGCACACAAAACAAAAAATTAATGGACACTTAAGGTGATTTAGTACAAGTGAACACTTTTTATTTGTTCGATGCAATCTGTGAGTATGTGGTGCCACTAACCATCATTAAAAGCAAAGTGTACCCTATAAACCAACAGATACAATAAACGTTGCAGTTTTTTTTTTTTTAAGAGAAGATATTGGAACCTTGTGCTGATCATGGAACCTGCTATTTCATTACTAGTCTCGCTCACTAACAAATGAAGAAACTCGTCCTATATAGGTAGATTTATTTACCTCCTCCAAAAGAAGACGGTGAGTCCCCTGACGTTTTAAACCCGACATTCCCCACGACGTTAGTGTTTGACCTCGGGTAACTAACATCTCACAGAAGTAGAAATCTTGATCAGGATTGCTTTAGCAAAAGCAAGATACAGTCCAAAGGTCACAATCACATACGAACAGGCAATTTTACACCGGACTGAGCTCAGGAAACAAACAGCGGTGGACAAACAGGCTAACAGGCCGCTAGAGGAGAAACTAAACCCAAACAAACAGTCAAAACAGAAAAGGTCGATAAAGAGATAAACATTTCAGACCGCAAAGTAGAAAAGAATAAATACGACTTCGAAACTCAGTTAGACAGCAAAAGACTTACTAAACAACAAAGACAGGTATGCTAATTAGCATAACCGATGCATCCTTACAACGTTGCATATTTATAAAGGCCTCAAAAGGTAACAATTTCTGTCCTCTGTAGCATCTGTGATTGTGATTAAGCATCTGTGATTTGGATTTGGTTCTGCATATAAAGAGAATCCTTTATGCCGTTTGCCTGAACATCCCAACAAAGTGTCCTCTGTGTGTGGAGGACACTCGCAGATGGAGCCTTAGCGTTTGATGTAAAATGCATTTCAGTCACGTGAACGAGCAAACTGTGTGTCACATCTCTCAGTATCTTCCTGCACCTCATTATCTAGAGTGTGCGGTGGCCTTGGCACTCATTTTCATGCTCCTTCTCTCTCTCTCTTTCTCTCTCACAAACACACACACTCACTCACTCACACATATACTAACTCACTCACTCTGAAACACACTCCCAGGCAGCAGAGTAACACCTCTAACAGATGGCAGGCTCTGCTCTCTTCCAGACCTCTGCCGCAAACTTTTGTGACTGTCTTTGTCCATGTGTGTAGATGCGTGTGTTTGTGTATGTGTGTTTATGCACTTTTGTGTTACGAAATGACACACTCCCTCACAAACGCTCGGTACATCACAGGCTCCTCTGTCAGGTCTTTGGAAGCTTTGTTGTTCCTACTGGACAGGGTCATGATCTGATTAGTTCTTTTTGTGACAAGGGGATAGAAAGTCACGCTCTGATTGACTCTTGCAGGGAAGGATAAGAGAAAGTGGACCTTTACTGAATGAACACTTCATTTCCCATAGGGGATGATTGGGATACGTTGTAACCATGTTTTGATATGCCTGTTTTTGTCTAAATCACTTTTTAAAAGTGCAGATATTTAAAGATCATTTGGGATAATGTAATAGCTTGCAGGGGAAACTGATCCTAAGATCAATTCGGGCGTGTTCACGTTGTTATGAATCAGTGATGGCTCTGTGAAACGTCTCTCCTTTAATAAAATACTTGTGTACGGTGCCATTCAAACTTTAGTTAGTATTGCAGCATCAGTTTTCTATGGCATGGATGGGAAGAACGGAAGGTTACAATTATTTTATTTTTTTTATCCATGTATTCTACGACTGTAGACAGTACAGGACCACCAGGGAAGTTTCAATCAGAACTAGTGGACTTCTGTTTTTGTTCTCCTTGCCAAGGACCAACAGAAAAGCTGTCACTTAATGAGTGTGACCCCATAAGAGGAAAACTATAAAGGCTCCCACTGTGTCACCCCCATCCTCTGGCCATTCTTTTCAACCAGAGTGACTCAGGTGCCTGGCGGTTTTCCATTCAGCCGCTTACGTAACTTTCTGTTCCACTTACTTTTATTTCAGACCATCATGGCAAGTTCCTTCAAGACTATAAGGTACTGTGCCAAGTTCTTGAGCCCCACCTTCAATTTCTTCAAATGAAATAAAATGTAGATTGAATTTATTGGCATTGGGAACAAATGTTTTACTGTGACAACCTAAAAACTGCCTTAAGAGAAAATTTTTAAAAATCAGTTGTTTATGTAACAACCTCGGCAGCAGCCTCATTTCTTCTCTCGTCCGTTCCAACCACTCAGAATTCAGCATCACCAGTATACCGATCAGCGGCCTGATAACCTGCCATTATCTGGACCTGTTTCTCAAATGCTTCATGCCTTATGTTAGATGTTTTTTTTTTTAATGCTTGAGGGATTCATACGTCACTGTGTGGCTTAACACACACACAAAAAAATCCTCTGAAACTGGTCAGGTACAGGGACTGGACTGAAATTGAGAGCCAAAAACCTGCCGAAAATAAGAGCCACAAGAGTCCTGGAGAAATATTTCTCAAGCCTACATTAAAAATAGAAGAAAGTCTGGCTCTATGGAAACAAAATATGAAGTAATGAGAGGTGGCTCAAGACTGTTGCACAGTGCTGTAAATTAATGTTGTTACAAGGGTTCACAATTAATCAATAATAGCATAATATTATTATTACAAGAGCTGTATGATTTAATAGATTATACAGTTTAAGCAATTGTTTGTTGGTCAGTTTGATTGATAGAATAAAGGTTCATTTTTTAAATTATTTTTTTTATTTAGAATCACTCTTTAAATTGTTTATTTGAACTTTTATCTAAAATTGATGAATTCCTTAACAATACATCATAACCTTTGCAGATAATACAAACTGATTGCATCTTCCGGAAAAAAACAAAACAAAAAAAACATTATTTGCGAGTTTTAATGCTTCTTCTTCTTTTGTTTTTTATGGGTAGTTAGTGTGTTACTGCCATCTACTGGACTGGAGTGTGGAGCAGAAGATTGTCAGGAAAAGATTGTTGCTTTGTACGAGACTTGACATTAAAAACAGTCAACAGCACATGTTACTCAGCATTTCAGTGTTTGTTGGATATTTTTTATTACTTTAAAAGGTGTCAGAATTATAGCTGCTTGAGACAAATCAGATGATAGGCTTTAGTGTTATTAAATGAAATCGGACAGGGAATCTCAACAGTCAAAAATCTACTCAAATCGAATTGTCAGTCCACCTACTGTATGATTCAATTATTACCATACTGTTGAGGAGCACAATGACTTAAAGTGCTGGTACTGCTACTATTGAGTATTTTTTTTCTTTACTGATAATGGAAGAGCTTAAAATGATAATTCTGCAAGATAAGTGGTATGGGAAAAGAATAAATGAATTAATTAATCAGGGAATGAATGAATGACTCAGACTTAGATTAGATTACATGGGTTGCAAAAAAGCAACATTTATGCTGTGATATACAGTATGAGGGGCATTCAAGTCAAACCGGGACTTTTGATTGTGCAAAACAACGCAATTATGGGAGTAAAAACTTTGTAAGTTAAATGTTTATTTATACGTATAATCCCCTGCTACACTAAAGAAACTAGCGTTTCACTAGTGCTTGAATACCATCCAGGTAGAAGGCAGTCCAATCATGGCTCTGGCATACCGAGAACACTTTCTATAAGCACTAGTGGAACGCTGGGATACGTGAATTAGTGTAGCCTGGGATTATATAGAGAAATAACCCCAGTTTTTTTTCATTCTGTACAACCAAAAGTCCCCGTTAGACTTTATTTTCAGATGATAGATAGGTAGACATAGATGTTGTTGCTTCACAGAGCAAATTATACTTTTCTTAGTGCCACCCAGGAGGAAGCTATAGCGTTAACTGGTCTACAGATAATGAAGAGCCTTTATGATCCTCTCCTCCGAGCCAGTGAGCTGCCAGCTTGCCATCACTTTCACAAAGCACTTGAAAGACCTCACAGGACACAGGGCTGACCTGGGCATCTGCAGGAGCAAACAGGTTGTATTTATTAATATACCACAACATCCTTGGCAGTAATGCAGGACATGGCATAATTGGACTCTGGTCCTCAGTGCGGACTGATAATGCAAAACTTTTCACTGACTCATCTGGCTGTAATTATGGCCAGCATAAAAAAAAAATAAACTAAAAATGAACGTCTTGAATGAAAGTCACTTTATATCTGCGTTTTTTTTTCTTTACTTTTTGCAATTACTTAGTAGCATCACCTCGAGATCCCACTGCAAGGCCATTGTTTAGCATTGAGATCAGAGACATTCCACTGCCTTGAGAGAAGCTGGACCAAAGCCTCAAGGTGCACACACACTGCTGCTGGCACCTGCTTTCGAGATATGGCTGACAGGTGCTGAGAATTCCCAGTTTCCCGGAGTTGCAAACGAGAGCATCCCAGCCATGCTTCCCATTTTTTGTTCTTGCTGTGACAATGCAGCAAAGGAAAGCTTACTGTTTCTTTCCTGAGGGGCCTTTCTTTGTGGCCATGTCTGCTGTTCACTTCACTCCCTGCTGTGACCAGACACAGTCAATGGGAGGATAATAAATTGTCAGCAGTATTGACAGAGCCTACGAGCTTCACACTTGGCTATTAGTATCAGACTGCAGTTTGGTCAAGGCTCTGTAAGTGCTTGTCTGAGATGCTCCAGTCCCAAACAATCTGGGCATTGATCACTGTCCATCATCCAACAGTAGCCAGGCTGGGCAAAACAAACAGCTTATTATCCTGCTTTAAAATACAGAAGATTAGGGAAGTTCAACAATTTATGTAGAGTTTTGAATATATGAATTTAAAGAATAATAAATTGAAGTACTCTGCTACTGTAGATGCAGACTAAAACAGTGAGCCACGTGTCAAAAGTTTGGCTTAGGGCCATGGGGTGATAACTTTTTTTCTTTTCTTTTTCTTTTCACTTATCATTCTTATTTATTTGCTCTTTTTTACAGGAAAGTGTAGAATAAACTGGTGTGTATTTTACTCCACTCACTCACTCATTCTGCTGGAGCCTGGAGCCTATCCCAGGGGCCTCGGGACACGAGGTTAGATATACCCCAATCTATCGCAGGGTACACAGGCACCCAGAGGAAACCCACCAACATGCAAACTCCATGCACACAGACTCTGGAGGTCCGAGGCCAACCACTCTACCACTCTGCCTCCCCCCGTATAATGTACTCTGTCCTGAAAGTCCTGATATACACCTGCGTGCCAAGTATGAAATATCTCTGTCTCTATTTATCACATGCACATAAAAAAGGATTTATATGGGCATATTTAATACTAAATCCTTACTATTCACAGTCAATCAGTGCTGCTAGTTTAATTAAAGCTATGGGCTTTTTAATACACCAGGCTAATGCATCATGTGAACTTTATAAGGAGGGAGATCTCAATGAATTGAAATAGCACATATTTTAGCACAAGAGTATGGCGTGAAGAGACACAGGCCAAGATGTAGTTGTACGTTTGATTGTCGTATAGCTAAATGTCTTCTGATGGATGCGCTTCCTGCTGAAGGTGCTAGCATACATTAGCATCATGAATAAGTGCTAGTGGATGTGGGTGTCATGAAGGAAATGACGGTAACTCCAATTAAATGCTAACTGACACTACTATGTCACTCTCTCACTCAGAACACACACACACACTCAGAGTTGGTCAATCCTACATTATTAGCTCTGCTTTAGTCCGTATTTTTCAATCTCTTTCTCCCTGTCCCCCGTTTTTCCAAATGCTAATGACGGATTAGCTGCCGCTCTGGCCTTGGGATTTTCTCGCCTTTCTTAGCGCACTCTCTCTCAGGTCTCTTTCTTATTCGTTTCCCATCCCTCTGGCCCTCAGTCCCTCTCTATTTCCTCTGGGAATTAAAAGAACCTGAACTCAACCCACAAAAGGACAATTCCCTTTTTTTTTTTTTCCTCTGAGGGTTGCATTTTTCTATTTTCCACTTCACAAGTGTTTATAAAAAGGACTCTCGCTTCTCACTGGCCGTGTAAGCCACCTGCTCGCTTTGCGTACCTCCTCTGATTCAGTTGCCATGGCGGCGAGAAGCGGAGGCGAGTGCCTAAGAGGTATGGGAAAAGATTTGGGACAAACAGCGACGGTATTGTCCGAGCTCAATCGTTTCCCTGAGGTCAGTAGAGACTTCGAGGCATCGAGTCGAGGTTACGGAAAGGTCAGAGAGAGGGAGGAGAGCCCAGTAATGCAGCGAGGGTAACCATGGAGATGTTCTCAGCCTCCCTCTTATATTCATATTGAAACAAAGTGGAAGTACGTTAGTGCATTCAGATGCATTTTTGCGATTGAATCCGAGCGAAAGCTGAAACGCACATCTGTATCTGTTTGTAATAGAGCAGCTACCGGTGGGACCCGGGGTGCCAGATATTTTAGAGACATCACGGACGTACATAAACACACGCACTCAGGAAATGCATACAGAGAGGAGAGTTCTCCATCGTTGTGATCCCCCCCCCGCCCCCTCTGTCTCCCTCTACGGAGAGCAGTAAAAAATGAAAATGCACTGCAGTCTTTATGGGTCTGGGTGATTGGATTTGCATGGCGCTGAGCCAGTCGAAAAACACACACACACACACACACATACACACACACACACACACACACGCAAACCCGAAAGAGAATCAGTAACTCAAAATCAACATGGCAGTTTTATTGGAGTGCATTTTGAGTGTCTAAACCGAACAACCATTTTCAGCAGCGCCGCCCTTCTGCTCTCTTTCTCTCTCTCTCGCTTTCGCGCGCGCTTTCTCTCTCCACAAATAGATGGATGCAAAAGGAAGGAAAGAAAAATTAGAAAACAGGTTGTCATGAGGTTGCCGCTTCAAACATCACACAAACACACACACACACACACACACACACACACACACATAGATGTTCATGATGAACATGAAACAAGGATGTTCAAGGAAAACGAGGACTCAATTAGCTAGATTAATTCGCGAGTGGAAAACTCATCCGGACAGGATAATCTGCTGCGTCTCTTGAGAAGACGTCGTTCAGATCGGAGCTGAGGAAGGAAAGCTGGATGTAGTGTCTGTGCAAAGTTTATGAAGATATCATGCATTGTCTTAGCTTTTTTCTTTTTTTTTTGCCTACGGCTGAATCCCATCTTCAAAAAAAAAAAAAAAAAAACTCTTCCCTTTTCTGTCTTTATTTTTGAAGGCTGTGACATTTAATTATGTGCAGTTCTGACTGAGTGAGTGACTTTTCCATATCAATAAAACAGGCTGTATTTCCTGACATTTCATATCGGCCAGCATGCACACACACACCCACACACCCACACACTCACACACTCACACACACACACACACACAACATCTTTCTCTCTCTCCCTCTCTCTCTTTCTCTCTCTCTCTATCCTACACACACACACATCTACACAACCTGAACACCTTTCCTATGCATACACTCCCACGCCTACATGTGCTGACCCCGGAGAACTGCGCTGTCTGTACTCTACAACCTCGTCTTATTGGTGCAGAGACTGGTCTTTGCCTTCTTTAAAAATTAAGGAGCTAATATTTTAGTTATACACGCTGAAATTAAACCAGTTGACACCGATATAGTTTTTCATTTAGGCTGTTTCAAAGGAAATAAACACCACATTTTATATATCGCTCACTTTGGTTATGATGATTTTATTGGTAAATCCTCACTCTCATCACGCATCGTCTATACCAATTTATCCTGTATTCAGGGTCGCGGGGTCACAGGCAATTTGGGAACACCAATTAGCCTAATCTGCAGGTCTTTGGACTGTGGGAGGAAACCGGAGAACCCGGAGGAAACCCACAAAGCACGGGGAGAACATGCAAACTCCGTGCACACAAAGATGAGAATCGAGCCTGGCCGGGAATCGAACCCAGACCCTGGAGGTGCAAGGCGACAGGGTCAATCACAGAGCTAGAGAAAGTGAAGGTTAAGGATCTTGCTTAGGGGTGTAACAAAATGGATTTTTCTCCATGATCCAAGATCCGGATCGATTTTGTGCCTTAAATATTCATACCTGTATTCAGATTTAAACCGCAAGTGGGAATGGTTCAGCCCAGAGGTTTCGTCGTCGTCATTGTCGATACCACTTTATCCTGTATACCCGGTACAGGGGCCTGGAGCTTATCCCAGGAGACGAGGCGGGGTACACCCTGGACGGGTTGCCACTCCATTGCAGGTCCCAGAGTTTTTATTTTTATTTTTATATATACGGTATATACTGTATACAGTATGAACCCTAAGATAATAAACCATAAACATTAGTAAGAAAAAAAAACATCAATAATGCAGTTTACAGAACGGAACGTTATGTCACTCCTAAACTTCTTCAGCACTTCCTCAAGAACAGCTCCTTTACCCAGGTTTATAATTGGCTTCAACCAAACGCACCGTGGAACTTTATCGAGAGCTTTCTGCACTAATAGGACTGTGTGAGCTGTCTTTCAGAGCAATGATCTCTTTATAGTTGACAACAGGAGACGCCTCATAATATTTGAGTACATGTACTTCACCATAGTCTGAGGTGCGTTCCATCCGATCAGAACGGATCAGAAAAGATCACCAGACATACTCACACCGAATCCGTTAAAGTGCTGGGAAGCAGCATCAGAATAGAGTCCTTTAAACACGTCTTACATGTCGATTTTATTTCTAATAAGGATGGAGCGTTTTTACTTAGAAATGATTACAAAAAGAAATCTGTGCAATGAACATGCATAGCCTGAAGGGATCGAGATAAAAAGGTGTATTCTGACATATGGAGCAGTTTCACTTTAAATGAAAGAATAGTTCCTTGGTAAATTCTGGAAGCTCACAAAGGCAGCGCAAACCAAACATAATAAAAAGAAATAGTGCAGCGTTACATTAAAGTTTAAAACTCCTGCTTTTGTGGATTTTTTTTTTGTTGCATTATGTGGAATCTCAGTCTTGATGCGCATTCGCAGTGAAACTTTCTCACAAAGCTTTACAAAAAAAAAGGAAGAAAGAGAAGAAAAAGAAGTAGAACAACAACAACAACAGTGGGAAATGAATGAATGAATGAACGAATGAAAGAACAATACAGTGGCGTACTGTAGGTCAAGGTTTAAGGGTTCAAGTCCCCCTCTGGTCTGTGCTTGACGGGTTTCCTCCGGGTTCTTCACATGCAGATTAGATTAATTGGCATTTCCAAATTGAGTGAGAGTGTGCGCATGCTTGTGCCCTAGGATAGATTGAAACCCTGTCCATAGCGTACTCCGCCTCGTCCCCCATGTCCCCCGGGACAGGCTCCAAGCTTCCCTCTACTGTGAGTGAGATTGAACAAAGCAGCTCCTATTTATGTCTGTATTTGTATCTGTTGAATCTGAATAATGTATTCGTGTTCAGTTACAGTCCTACTCATTGGGCTCAAGGGCACAGAAGCATCTCTCCAGCAGACCTGCGACCTTCTGGCCACTAGTACAGCGCTCTCACTGCCAAAACAGCACAGCACCAGAGCATGAATGTGTTTCTGAAGTAATAATTGTTCCCGGCTTCACAGCAAACTGAAAACAGTTCAATGACATTATACTGTACGTTATTGTACTGACCCCACTGTTGCCCGAGAGGCTGCGCGTATAATTCAGTAATTCATATTTGCTCGGTCTTTATTAGCAAAGCTCTTGTTTTTACATCAAAGGTAAAGCGAGAACGTGAGAGCCCAGAGGAGAAAGATGAGTAGTTGTTAGACGGAAGGGTGGGAGAACCCCGGGGAAGGAATGACCTACAATTAGCGACAGTAGCGTGATAGCTCATGGCCGGCAGCGGTTGATTAGCATATTTCATAATTGATTATGGAAGTGCTTTAGAGGACAGGCGTTTATTCAGCACTCAATAAGGCCAATTTAAAGAAGAATTAGCAAGGAAACAACTCGAAAGCAGATCTGCGCTTCGCCTCTGTCCGCCCGGGCCGATTCTTTCGCTCCTGAATTATGCAGTTATGTAAATGCTGACTTTGGATTTCGTAGAGAAAATCCAGCCTCATATATAGAAACTGACCTTGGGGACAGCTTTTTCAACTGTCTTCTTTTTCTTTTTCCTTACAGATATACCCATCAACTGTCCACCCTCTAGTGCTGATGCAGTGTCTCAATGCCCTAACTGATCTCTCAAACTATACACCATGTGAAGCTTAATATAATTATGCAGCCTTAGTTCTAAAACCACAAACTCCTTCCTTCAACATTCTTTCCACACTGTTGATGATCTAAGAACTCAAATCATTACACGGTGTGTACCGTATGTGTGTGCTTCGCTATCGTTATCCATATTTAAAGACAGTTCGCATCTACCAGTGTGTCTATACGCCAATTAAGAGTCAAATATTTCATTTATTCGGAATTGCATTTTACAAATGAAAGGTTCTGGTAAACCTGCAGTTTAAATTGACGTGGTGTTTCTCATCATTACTTACAGATTGATGTTGCCCTCTGTCTCCTCTGTCGATTATCTCAGTTACAGGCACAAAACTCTAAACAGGTTTTTTTTTTTTTTTTTTTTAATAAAGTTCACTTTCATTTCGCGTTTTAAAAGGATTCCACACACACACACACACACACACACACACACACACACACACACACACACACACACACACACACACACACACACACACAGAAAGAGGCATAAACTAGTTTGAATGTCTAGGAAAGCATATTATATTCATGATTTACGTTTATGTTGAAAGGGCATGCAGTTAGTGTATGAAATGGCGACAGCAGTCACCTCCATGAACTTCCAAACACCATGGAACATCATTGTCAACACACACACGAAAGAAAATATATGTTGTAATGAAACGTGCTGTATGGGAGAAAAGGTTGGAGGGAAACAATGGAGAGAAATTAATAGAGAAAGCAGGAGGAACGTGAGACCTCCAACGTTGCTAGATGTGTTGTACAGAACATTGTGTGTGATGACAAAATTATCTCCCTAAATAGATATTAAATGTATTTAATTATTGTTGTTCATCTTCTTCTTCATCTTTTTTTTTGTTCTTCGTCATCATCAACTTCTTCGCCTTCTTGTTGTTCGTGTTCTTTTTCTTGTTCATCATCATCATCTTCTACTTGTTCTTCTTTTACTTGTTCAACATCATCTTCTTCTTCTTGCAATTTTTGTTCTTCTTGTTCTTGCTATTCTACATCATCATCATCATCATCAAAATCACTATCTTATTCTTCTTGTTTTTTTCTTCCTGTTCCTCATCATCATCATCATCATCTTGCAATTCTTGTTTTTCTTTTTCTCTTTTTTATCATCTTCATCATCATCTTCATTTCCATCTTTTTGCTCTTGATTTGCATGGCACTGGGTTACTTCAAAACCATCACCATCATCAGCTAATCAGGTTTCAGAAGACTTCTCACACAGTCAGTTTTGAGTTAAACTGTGGTGATCCATTGACTCTTTATAGTCC
>JAQMYG010000035.1:9329541-9340794 GCA_030014215.1 Clariallabes teugelsi
TCTTACTCACAGATTTATACTCTATCTGCAATTGATGCCGGTGTGCGGTATCCAGTAACAGAGAGTTATTTATGGATATAGAATAAGCTCAGAGCCTTCCTACAGCTGTCAATGTTCATGTAACTCATTCTTTGTTAATTCAAGCTGTTGGAAATCTTCCAACCAGTGCAGCTTGAAACTTATAGGAATTTGACAGCTTAAGGAATATATGTGGGATATCCAGTTACCAGTCCAGCACAAAACCTTACGCCAGGTCAATCATATCCTTCACCTTGACACGATGCAAACTGCGTCATTGTAAGTAAGTGTGATGGCAGTCTATGGTGCGACACTGGTCGTCGCTGGTCTCTGGTTTGAGGGAACGGGCTTATATAAATGTTTATCCTGAGCTGGTAGAAGTAGGGGCCATGTGTGGACACTACAGAGCCTCTTATGGTTTCAGCATCAGCGTGCCCATGGCAACATCAGTGCTTTGAGGAAAACCAGCAAGGCAGAACATGCCAACACAGCCTGGCACCTTCACAGTGCGTTACCGGAACGCTCCCGGCTCGCTTAGCTCGGGGAGGGTATAGGGAGGTATGTCGTTCCTAAGTTTATTTTTGTTATCACTATCACTTGACAGTGAGATATTCAAAGAGAAAACAGAATGCACAGAGATTCATCCAGGATAAGACCAACAATCAGTTATAAGTGAGAATAGATATATTTTTATCAGATCAAGCAATTCAATATTGCATAAGTGCGCTTGTCAGGACTGAAAAAAGACTTTTTCTCTGAAAAAATTTTGTTAGATGCTGCGTTTCTTTCTCTTGTGTATCCTTAAATGTTGAAAAGTCTAAGGCTCAATATTATGGTCAAGCATTAAAACATCATGCAGTTAACTAAACCACATACAGTATACAGTGCTATTTATATTATACAGTAGATAAAATCTTTCTTCCGTGGTGGCCTGAAGATTTCCAAAGCCAAGAATGATTTAAATTATTGCATCACAACTGTTTCCACATCACATACTGTACGCTACATGATTTATCCCACACAGTGCATCCTCCTGCATCGTTTAAACGCACATAAAGGCACATTATTACACATTATACAGCTAATGTTAGTGCCTACATCCATAAATGGCTCAACGTATTGTTATTATCATTTACATCCGGTTAAACCTTATCGTGTCACTTACAGTTATACGCAAACGCACAATCACTCATACAGTCAGTTTTCAACCAAAGTTAGCTAGCAATGTTTATCATGTTTATAGTGTCTATAATTAGAAGCACTCGTGTCCAATTCAGCTTCCGTATATCCCGATAAGTTGGAAAGAAAACATGGAAAATGCCTTTTTGATGAAAAAGATCATAACACCGGAACATCTATTCAGCCTTCATCTAATATCCACACAAACAATCCTGATTATCTGTCTTCCTTTTCAGTTTTACGTTCTACAAACAGAGACTGATTTTATCAACTGATCGTGAAAGTGTGTAATTAGAAGAGGTAAACAATCGTCCCTTCCCTTTAGGTCATTGTCCAAAAATGTGTGTTTGCTGTTTTGTATTCATTGTCTAACTATCAGTGTGTGTGTGTGTGTGTGTGTGTGTGTGTGTGTGTGTGAACGTTTTGCCCTCTTATTGTTCATGTTTTGAAAAAGCTACATATTACAGGGTGACCCTTGCCTCTGAAACCTCATAAATGTCTGTCGATAAGGTGCAGCTGTCTGGTGGAATGTCAGTTGCATTGTCTTGGAATGATAAACTATTACTAGATAGTAACCCTCTGTGCCCCCTTAATAACCTCTCTCTCGCACTCTCCCTTTCACTCACTCACGCACTCACTCACTCACACACTCACGCACTCACTCACTTATATACACATTATGGGAAAAAGGAAAAAGAGCTGGTTATCCTTTCACACTGTGACTCCTGTGAGAGCTAGTCTGGAGGAAATCATATTGTTTAAAATTGCTTCCTAAGAGAAGACGAAAAGGAAGATGTAAAAAAAAGAAAAAGGGAGACAGGAGGGGGAAAAAGAGAGGAGAAGACGGAGGCTGTAATGCCAATGAATCAGATGGGTATTTCCGTTCCATCCTGTTTTCTAAGTGTCTAACATTCTGTTCCCACCAAAGTGACTCCAAATGAACACTGGCGGCACCAGCACACACGCACACGCACATACACGCACGCACACACACACACACACACACACACACACACGAACCTGGTGCCATTATAGTTGCCTTTGTAATTCATTCAGTTGAATACATTAAGAGGCCTTTAGGTTGTTGTTAGATACACCTGGGTAATCAATCAGTTCCTCAGTTTCATATGGAGGGATTTAAAGAGACCTCCAGTATAAAAAACTTTAATGTGAATAAAAATCTAATATTGTATCTCTTGTTTTTTTTCTCACAAGTGAAGGAAGCTAACAGCATTCAAACAGTCATACCGTCTCTGCCTAAAGCTGAAAAAGTTATATTATATTATATTATATTATATTATATTATTAGTATAGTATAGTAATGGTATACAAATGACTTCTAACATACGTTTACCCCCCTGCAAACTCTGGCCCTTTGCAAACAAAAGTTTGTTTGCACAGAGTGCTCTAAATGGGAAAAGTGTGATTTAGGCTTCGGGATTGGCTGGTACTGTTTTTAGCTCTGAGCTTCTGTTCATTTTTATAAATAGATATGTATCATCCAGCATCAGAAATTGTGATCCGAAGTCTATTTACGATTTGAAATAAGAAGCTTCAAAGTTATAGACAGTTCTAGTGTCTTCTAAAAAAAAAAAGAAGAAGAAGAAGAAGAAGGAAAGAAAGACAAACTTTACACATAAATCATGCCATGGCCGAATAGTGTAATTGTGGTAAATGGAAAATTTTTATCTTGAGCAGAATCATGGAAGACAGCAGGCGGGTGAGGTCCGGAACTGCCTACTGTTATAACATTCAGGGGCGGTGTGCAGCACTGGAAACAGAGGAGAGAAGCTCCCAGCCAAAGGCCACATTCAAAACCTGTCATAGTTGTGTTGATAACTTATCTTAACACTTATTATTAATAGTTTCTGAGTTACTTGGAATTACCTCTGAATGGCTCGTATTGTGTTTCAGTGTTTCATTACTGCCAGTAAATGAGAGCTCGAGCTTCCACCAATGAGCTGACAGGTTCATGACTCATCTTGCTGCTTTGTTCATGACTTTGAATCCCAAATCCCTCGCTATCCTTAGATTAAGGGCACTAGTTGGCATGTGGAACGAGGGATTCTACACCCTACATAGCACAATAGCTTTTCATTTGATACTTTTAGAGATTAAACCCTGCAACCTGGAATTAACTTGATATTCTACAGTGGAATAAGTGAAATTACTGTATAAAGAGAAACTGATGAAAATTACACAACCTTCCACCACCTTTATAGACTATTCTCCTCACCCTTTTTCTACATAGTACCAGTAAATATTCAGCACTACTTTACCCCTGAGCAAAATGATCAGAAATGACATCATTGTTATATATAAAAAGGAAATTTGTGTTTGTGGCTTTGTGTGTTTGCGCAGGTTGTTTCATCACAGGCATTCATCCTTAGTTTATGTCATAATGTGAAAGTAAGACAACCCATGTGTAACAGTAGGCAGCGTTATCATCAACTTTTATGTCAAACTGTAAGCATGATTATAAATAATTAATTAACTATCTCCATATAATTGTGGCTTATTAAAGAATATGTGTTATCCATCTTCAACATTTTAAGCTTGCAAAATGTTCACCATCTGCATGAAAAATACCATGATCAAGAGTCTTTTTTAAATCCCCTTGGCTTTGTTTCTTTTATTAATGTTAAGAACACTACACTGAAGAGGAATAAACCCTGTGCAGTTAAAAAGGTCTTTTCTTCACATATCGTTTCAATCATTAAACCTGACTTCCCTTAAAGTGGTGCTTTTAGTGGCTTTCAGTGTATTTTAGTGTGCCATCTGCCATTATTCCAGTGCTGGGCCCTCTGCCATTAAAAAGTGTTTAAGCACATCAGCAGTGGACATTAATTCTGGTTTTAAGGAAATTCCTTCTCTCACAAATTGGTGCTCTGAGCCTCCGAAATATATCAGATAGCATTGTTCTGCAGATCCTTCTCTTTACCTCCCACTGTTTTATATGGCATTGCCACAATACCTTAATCAGGGTTGAAGAATTGGTCTATAAGAGCCAGCTGCATGCATCTATGTGGTAAATTTCACCTCTCATTACTTTTCTATTACACAGGGGATGTTAATACTTACAGTGAATTTCAACTAAACATTTGTCAGATTTAGAACACCATCAGCAACACTTTCACCGTCTTCTTAGCTCATTGTTATCAGGTCCAAGATAAGAAATCTTGTGTAAGTGCAAACAACATACTTGTAAGATTACCCAGCTCCTCTCTGTGTTGGTCATTGATCTGGTTAAGCATATTAATAAAACAGACTGACTGTTGTGACAAGATGTGACTACAGTGCAAATGTATGAAAGATCCTCTGAAAGCTGACTCCATATTTGGGCTTAGCTAAAGCAAAGATTTGGTAAAGGATGCATATAAAGTTGCACATTAAAGCATGTATTGAAACTCAAATGATCAAATGCACATAAAATGCATGCAGATACAATATACAGGATGAGTACTTTTATTCTCTAATGTGACAATAAAATGTTCAAGGTTATTCTGTAGTCTATAATAATCATAGAATTTCAGAAATACCAGAGAAAAACAATCCAGCACAGTATTCGCCATTGAATGAATCTTACTTTTTTCTTCATTAAGTTAACATTTTTTCTGGCTAGGAAATGAGCTCTGCCCCAAGGAAAATCAGAGCCATGCAGCTCTGCCCTTTTATCTTAAAAGGCAACTCAAAATGCATATGTAATTCCGGGAGTGAGGTTGGTTTAAAAAGAAAAAGTACTTGCCAATGTTTTCACTGTAATTGTAACTTGTCTCACAAGTAGAAGAAAGGGGAAATGCTTTTTGTTTATTGTTAATAATTTTATAGTTTTGTGTGCATTTTACACAACGCTAATTGCTTTTTCAAAATCGTCAGTAGTTTGTGAGTAGGTGTGTGCATGTGCCCTGCGATGGACCAGCACCCCATTTAGGGTGTATCTCGCCTTGTGACCCCTGGAATCCCACAAACCTATGTAGTAACAGTATAGAGAATGAGTAAGAATGAGTGAGTAAATAAATTAAGTAGACTAAATTTAAAAAATCGGAACAAATGTTTTACTGCAACAGACTGCAAAGTGCCTAAATAATTAGTTATTTTTAATGTAACAACCTACAGTATGCAGCAACCTCATTTCCCCTCTTGTCTGTTCCAACCACTCAGCATTCAGCATCACCAGTACAGTATACTAACCACTGGTCTGATCATCTGTCATCATCTGCACCTGTTTCTCACTGGTTCATGCCTTAAATTCAATGATTTTTGCCATAATGTTTTATGCCTGAGTGATTCATAGGTCACTACAGTATGTGGCTTAACACACAAAAACATTCCAGTAAAACAGGTCAGGTACAGGAACTGGATTGAAAATGAGAGCCAAAAAGTCCCTCAGCAAAGCCTGGAGAACTATCTCTCAAGACTATCATAAAAATACAAGAACATTTTGTATTTTTGAACTCGCTCTTTGGAAGCAAAAAGATGAAGAAATAGAGGGGTGACTCAAGACTTTTGCTTATAACTGCTTTAGCTCTTGTGAGATAGCTAAAGCCGGAATACACATTCATCTATGATACAGCTCCTCTGGACCAGTTAAAGGCCTATAAATGTCATCTTGGCAGAACTAGAAAAAAACAGATTATTGCTCGTTTAATGGCAATCTTTGTTCAAAATCTTTAAAAGTGTTTTTTTTAGTAGTTTTCAGTACTTTTTTATAAGTAACACTTATACTATAAGTAACACAGCATCCAAGAGCATTAGACATTGGCCTTTTTGTGGATTTTTATCTGACATATTACTACCTATAATAACAATATTGACTCTTTAATGCATTTTTTAAATAACCTGAAGGACTTATAAGCCATATAGTTACCATTACAGACAGAAAGATTTAAAGACAGATTTTGTTTTCATAAGCTCACTCAAATTGGATGAATATTTCCACTGAACTGTGGAACACTTGATTCTTTTTTGTGGTAAACAGCTAATTATAGATACAGTCATTGCTATCCTAAATGCATTTCACTCTTATAAATACACATACTGGGAAAAAAAAACAAAAGGTCAACTGGTACGGGAACAGCTGCACTGCTGTCTAAAAGGGTCATCCTCAACGAGGTTTGGATTAGTTATACACAGGGGCAATTCCCATGCCCCTGGCATCATCCAACTGTGCCCAGTTCTGCCAAGGCCACAGAAGTCAGCTCCCACTCTAGCTGATCATGAAACTAGGGAGAGGCATGCCAGGATTAGAAACCTTCATCCCACTCCGCCTTTTACTGTGGCCTGTCAGCTCTCTTACTGGCACAATGTATCTACAGCATGGTCCACAGGGTCTGACAGATGGAGCCAGGTAAATTTATACAAATGCTGTTGGGAATTAAGAAGCTAATGCAAAAGGTCTGGGAATGTTGAGACGGGGCCAAGTCGACTGGGAGTAAGAAAATTAAAAAAATTGATTCAATTTATGATATATGTATAGACTAATATTTATGAGTGCACCACAAACATGCATAATTAAATGTTAGAACTTATGGGCCATTATGGTAAATTTAAACATCCATTATATCCATCTGAACCTCAGAAAAAAAAAGAAAGAAAGAAAGAATCTGTGGAATATATTTTTCTGACAGTGTACAGAATCCAAAGATAAATGGCAGAGCCATGGAGTAGTAGTGCCACCTACAGAATGTATTAAATATAGTAATAGAAAAATGTAACAAAAAACACAAGCCGGGTCAGCTCTATCACTAGTAATGTTTCTCTTTCTCCATATTGTAAATGTTATTTAAAGGTCCTAACCAGGGCTACATTTTTCTTGTTTTTTCCCCCCAGTGGCAGTCAGAGGAAGCAGAGGAATAGACAGTGAGGAACCATGGGAGACTGGAGTCTCCTTGGTAACTTCCTTGAGGAGGTGCAGGAGCACTCCACCTCAGTGGGGAAGGTGTGGCTCACCATCCTCTTTATCTTCCGCATCCTGGTGTTAGGTACAGCAGCCGAGTCATCTTGGGGTGATGAGCAGTCCGACTTCATGTGTGACACACAGCAGCCTGGTTGCACCAATGTTTGCTATGACAGTGCCTTCCCCATCGCCCACATCCGCTATTGGGTGTTGCAGATCGTCTTTGTCTCCACGCCCTCGCTCATATACATGGGCCACGCCATGCACACTGTGCGTATGGAGGAGAAACGCAGACGGCAACAGCAGGAGGAGCGTGAGAAAGATGAGGGAGGAGGGGAATCAGAACGTGGCGAAAAGGAGTACCTGGAGCAAAAGGAGGGGGCTTCTGAAACACCAGCCAAGATTCGACTTAAAGGTGCACTGCTGAAGACTTATGTTTTGAGCATCCTGATCCGCTTGGTCATGGAAGTAACTTTCATCATGTTCCAGTATATGATGTATGGAATCTTTTTAAAAGCATTGTACCACTGCAGTACATTACCATGTCCTAACCCAGTCAACTGTTACATGTCACGGCCTACAGAGAAAAACGTCTTCATTGTGTTCATGCTGGTGGTGGCAGCTGTGTCCATATTCCTCAGTATTTTGGAGCTTTATCATCTTGCTTGGAAGGGGTGCAAGAGGTGCTTCCGTAAGTATGTTGAGAGCCGTTCAACCAACAGCAACAGTGAAACCAACAACAAAAATGGCAAAGCGATTTCGGCAGCTATGACTCCTAACTTTTCACACAGCTCCCAGTCTCACCCTCCCAAGAACTGCACCCCACCTCCAGATTTTAACCAGTGCTTAGCATCAGGAGGAGGACCATCCTCACCTGATCATGTTCATCACCATGTTCATTCCATCCACTCAGGCTACCAATCCTTCACCAACCACTTGGCACATCAGCAGAACTCAGTCAACCTTGCCACTGAGAGACACTGTCAACGCAGCCATGATGACCTGGAGGCAGCGGAGGATTTTTTGAGAATGAGTTATGATTCCCAACAAGCCATTGTGGCTTGTGGCCCTGCTGAAGTATTGCCCAGTGCTCCATCTACACCAACATCCAATGGCAGCTTCATCAGAGACAAATCCCGCTTTAGTAAGAACAGTGGCTCGAGTAGCAGCAAAACACGGCCTGACTTAGCAGTGTGATCAAAGTGTGACCAGATCCCAGGGTATATTGGCGAATAATATATGTTATATACAATGTATAGGTGTAATATGTAAACTAATTGGCCAAATGTATGTGGAGACCTGATCATCACATCCATATGTGAGCCTTTCCCAAAGTGTTGCCTAGTTGTCCAAAATGGCTTTGTATGATTTAACATTAGGATTTGCCTTCACTGCCAATACAGGTTTAACATTTTCCATCATGACAATCCCCCTGCAAAAGGGTGTGAAAGAAATGTACTGTACAGAGCCCAGACCTTAATCCCACTGTTCCCCAGATCAGGTCCTGACCTCACTAATGTTCTTGTGGCCAAATAAACACAAATCCTCGCAAAATTTTGCAGAAGGGTTTCCAAGAAACATGTAGGTTATTATTACAGCAGTGGGGGGGAATCTGGAATGGAGTGTTCAACAAAAACATTTGGGAGTGAATGTCAAGTGCCCACATACTTTTAGCTATATAGTGTATGTTTGTGTACATTCTAAAATTGATTCAGTAAAAAAAAAAAGAAACAACTTGGGTAAAGTTGGAAACTCAATGCTGGATGCTATGTGGACTAATACAGCCAGCATGAGGTAAGGGTTTTGGCTCAGCTATTAATTGTGGTTGGATATTGGGGTAAAATAATCATTGCTGAGTCTTTGATTTGATTTTAAAATGTTGATTTCTGGCTCACTTTACAGCTTTATATTTGGTGTAAATGAAAACTTTCACCCCATATCCATAGGTATTATGAAATCCTGAATAATGAACATCAAAAAATATATGAAATATGCAACTAATCATTTTACCATCTCCAACTAAATTAGAAATAAAATTACATAGAAAGATAATCCTACAACTATTGAACTACTAAGGCACTAAAGCACAGGTCCAGGAAATATATCTTGATGCCCTGCACCTGTTCTCTTACAGGTCCTCAAATCCAACTCTGCATACAAAATTGGCCATTATCTACCCATTATCAACCCTGACAAACCTGAGCCAAAAATGTTTTAGCCATCATGTTTTTAAAGTGTATGTGCCTGAAAGTTTTTTAGTACTAGCAATGACTTGAGACTTGAGACTTTAAAAATAGTTCTTTATATAGAAACGCCTTAAAAGGCCATTAGGAGGAGACAATCATAAGAAAGATAGAGATCATGAAAGCGAAAGAATCTGTATCAGAGCACCTTATTTGGTTTCACTGAAACTGCTGTATAGTATTAGAAGTGGGAATATGACAGAGTAATTTAAGTTAAAGAGGGTTTGTGGAAACTATAGGATGAATGTATTTGTAATTTGCACCTGGATGAAATAACACTGAGAATATGAATGAAAGGAAAATCATTTTAAAATACAACTGATGAGATTTCTTTTCCCCAGAATACATAATTTCCTGTGAAAATGTAAACCGAGAGAATAACTGCATCATTATCATTCTGATCACTAAGCCAGAAGCTCAGCTTTATATTGCACATAAGTCAATCAGTCTGTGAATTTATAAACCAAAGAGCTTCATCGCAATAATCCAAAACGACACTTTAATCAGGTCAAAACTGTGAAAAAGGACCTCAATCCCTTGTGTATGAGTGTCAAGTACTTATATAGGGCAATGCAGTGTTGTGTTACTGTGAATGTCAGAGACAAACTTTTTAAGGACGTGACATTTGCCTAACTCGGGTGAAGGGTACGTTACCTCTGGAGGTGTCATGCAGATAGTGTGCAACTCAGACCAAACCAAGGACATGTGCTTGCTCACAAGTTGTTGCTTCTTCCATTCTTAAGAATACTTGTGCCTTAACTAAGCAGTACAATCAAATAATTATTAATCGTATGTGCATAGCGCGTTTTAGATCAGACTTGTGCAATATCCATGAAGTTACAAAAAGCACATTTGAATCAATCTTCATATGCATCTAAAGAGGTTGGACAGATGAAAAAAGTCTATCTTACTCAATAGCTTTCATTGTGATTGACCATGTGACTAATAATGATGGAAATAACAACATTCATCAGTATGTCAAATTGGTTGAATGAATTTTAATTCTTCTGGAAGAAAGACATCCAAGGGTCAATTGAAAAAAGCTACCGTAAAGCTTCTCACTGCATTTTAGTTTATTATCGGAAACCAGGGTTTAAGATCATTTTAAACATGTTCAGTATAGTCTAAATTTTTGCATGTATAAATGTAAATCTGTGCATAAAATGAGACTTTTCAACAGCCTTATGCATGCCTAGAGTGAGAATGACCATGCCACAGTGAACACTGCAATGCACTCAAAAAGAAAACTTTCTCTTTTTTTCATTTAAAACATGGTGTGAGTGGCAGTTAACTGATGTCTTGTACATGAATCCACATAATATCATTACTTTGCTTTTTAGAAGGCACACTATTTAAAATTATTTAGTCGTTAAACACATATCCACACCTCACTGTGATTTCAATCTGCAATAAATCAATTCTGTCACCTGGATTCTTTGCCATGGGAATTTATTTCTACAGAAAGCTAAACATGGTGATGATTAGAAGAACTACAATTACAACTAAACTTACAAATATCTCGATGCCTTGTTAGCATAGCATAGCATAGAAGACAGAGTATAGATTGTAAAATATTGATTAAAATACAAATGTATGATGTTATTTAAACCCAGGAGTCTGCACTAATTTCATGTTAGAGTCTTCATTCATTCACCTATTCTCAATGCTGCTTATCCTGTTCAGGCTCACAGGGGCCTGGAGCCTATCCCAGGAGATTTAGGGCATGAGGCAGGGTACACCATGGCCAGGGTGCCAATCTATCCCAGGACACACACACAACAGGCAATTTGGGAAGCAATTAATCTAATCTGCATGTCTTTGGACTGAGGAAACCGGAGTACCTACGTATGTAGAAGAAACCCACCAAGCACGGGGAGAAGATGCAAATGTGCTCCACACATACCCAAGGCAGGAATC
>JAQMYG010000035.1:9343367-9356170 GCA_030014215.1 Clariallabes teugelsi
CAGCTCACTTTTTGTAACTGCTTCATTCTGACCATGGGCTACAGTGAATCCAGAAACACTGGCCCTGAGGCGACATTTATGTCCTTTGCCAGAGAGACTCACTCACTCATCTATACTGCTTAATCCTGTATTTAGGGTCGCTGCCTCAACAGTGTGCCAATCCACACATATACACACACTCATTCACACACTCCGGGTCAATTTGGGGATGCCAATTAGCCTAATCTGCATGTTTTTGGACTGTGCGAGGAAACCGGAGTATCCAGAGGAAACCCACCAAGCACGGGGAGAACATGCAAACTCCATGAGACGGGAATCGAACCTGGCCAGGAATCGAACCCAGACCCTGGAGGGGCAAGGCGACGGTGCTAACCACTCCATCCAGAGAGACGTACAGTTTTATTTTATTATACACCTGCGTAGTTGAGTCCAGGGCCTTGCTCAAGGGCTCAACAGGGGCAACTTGGTGGTGGTAGGGTTTGAACCTGGGACATTCTGATCAGTAGTTTGATGCATTAACCCTGCCCTATTTTCATGCAGTCCACCTACCGGCATAGTTTTGAAATGTAGGAGGAAACCCACGTAGACACAGGGGAGAACAAACACAGAAACGCTGCATAGACATAGAGCTCAGGGTTGATCCAGAGACCTTGGAGTTGTGAGGCAGCAGCGCTATCAGCTGCACTATAACATTCATATCATTTCGTTTCATTTAGAAGCAATTATCAGAGTTCCAAGGACACTTTGTAGTCACAACAAGGATATAAATCCATGTATGTATCATCTTTATATGTACAGTTGAATGAAAACACAGTGAAATGAATAAAACAAGAATAAAAGAATACAAAGTAAATGCAAGCGTTTATATGAGACCCAACATATTGCAAATGTGTACTGTATGGTGCAGCAAGATAGGATGCACATGAGTCACTGGGTTGGTGGAAAAGCATGATGGAAAACATGGTTTTGTTGTTTTACAATGTGGAAACATTTAGCATGGATAGGAAGAAATTTTCAGAGTAGTCAAGAAATTTCCATCATGACTTTGACAATGACCTTGAATTCTTTGACAGAATGACAGTAGCTGTGACTTATACAACAGATACTTAAATTCACATTGCTTTAAAACTGTGGTACATTTTTACTGTAGTCGCAAATGCTACTGAATATTCTGTGTGTAGTGACTGTGCCTGACCGCATCAGAGAAACCCACCCTAATGTCGGGCGTCTCTCAGCCTTCTTGATAGTAGTTTGCATTGCCAGACTTCAGATGCTTCAGCATTGCCATGAATGCATTGCATCTGGAGTTTAACTTCTTAATCAGTTTCATGCTTAACACAAACAACAGTTATAAATATTGTGCTGCGTTATTATTTTTGATTCTGTAAAAATGTTGAATGTTAAAATCAATGTGCCTGTCTAACTGTAGGTTTGGGACTCAACTTATCTGGGCAGTCTCATCAGGAATCTTGTTCTGCAGCAGGATTACTGGTCTCAATTTATCTGGGCAGTCTCATCAGAAATCTTGTGTTGCGGCAGGATTACTGGACTCAATTTATCTGGGTAGTCTCATCAGAAATCTTGTGTTGCGGCAGGATTACTGTCACCCTTTTTTGACATTTTGAATAATTCCGGCCTGTTCATCAGCCCCTGTATCTCACCAAATGGACTTTATACCTTGACCACCTACACATGCAATTCTCTAATCAGCCAACAACCATCCTAACAGTGCAAGACATAAATTCACCTGGATGTGGGCCAGCAACTTTGGGTAATGTTCATTTCAGCCATCAGAATGGAACAAAGTGATCTCTGCGATTTTGACGGTGGGATGATTATTGCTGCAGACAGACTCGTTTGAGTATTTTTACAAATGCTGTAATTTAAAAAATTCTATTAATGCTGTCATTAAAAAAAAAAAAATTATCAGGATGAAAAATCCCTTGTTGGCGAGTGATCACTGGAAAATGGCCAAATTGGTTCAGTCTGACAGAAAGGCTACAGTAACTCAGAATACCAATCTGTACAATTGTGGAATTGAGCAAAAAGGCATCTCGGAATGAACAACAAATCAAATCTTGAGGCAGATGGCTTACAACGGCAGAAGACTGCATCCGGTTCTACTTCTGTCAGCAGCAGACTCACCAAAAAATTTATCCTGGTTTAATGAATAAAGTCGGAAGTATCTCTGGACCCAACTAGCCTAGTGTCAACAGTTCAGGCTGGTGGAGGTGGTGTATTGGTGTGAGGAATGTTTTCTTGGCACACTTTGGGGCTGTTAATACCAATCAATTTCAGAAATTATCCACACAAAATTACTAAGAGAAAACAGTGTGTATATATATATATATATATATATATATATATATATATATATAAAGAATGAAATGAATATGTGCAAATATAGGTGAATGAGGATGAATATTTAGTAGGCCGGCTAGTGCAATTTCAGCTAAGCAACTGAATTATAGCAATTAAAAGTGACGGCTGTGCAAAAGTGAGTGGTGCAAGACTGAGGTAATGAAAGCCAATACATACTCGGGCACATGATGAGTAGATAAATATGACTGTGAACAGAGATTCTCTTATAAAGGAGAGCTACACATACAGCAAAGGATGAGCAGTGGTTGAGGGACCGTCTGACCAAAAATCCCAATCATGTCCACAGGCACAGTAAAGAGGTGTGAAAGCAGCATATGGCCCTGGGAACAAAGGATTTCCTGAGTCTGTCATAAGAGCAGCTCTGTGATAGACGTCTGTCACTGAACATGCTCTTCTGCTTGGCAAAAGCTTCATACAGTGGGTGACTGGTGTTGGACATGATGGACAGCATCCTCTTTTCCAGCACCAGCTTCAGCAAGGCAAACTTAAAGGCAATTAGTCTAGTGTTCCTAATACTCTGGAGTCTTTTAAGAGGTTAAAATGATCGAGTTATCAGGTTATACTAATATCCATGTTTTGCTGTCAGCATGCACACACATTATTTTTATTATTTTAAGTAAAAAAAAATGACTATTAATCTACAGCACAACAAAATGGTCAGTAGCGCTGGAAATTACATATAAAGTCAGTGAGGTTGTATAAGATGTAAACGTTGGATTATTATCCACTAGTTGGATCTATTCGCTGTCTGTTCCTTTTTCTCTTCTTTTATTTTAAAATACCCTGAAACTAAAATGTATTTGAAACAATTTGAGTGTCTGATGAAGACTGGTCTGATGTCAGTGTGATCAAAGCTCTGATGGCTAATTTTATTTCTGATGGGGAAAAAGGTCCATGAATATACTTTTCATATTTCTGTGCTTATAATCTATCATCTCTATGTTGATAGTACATCTCATTAAATTTCTAAATGACAGAGTAATAGATATTCTCTCTCTCTCTCTCCCCCCCCCTCCCCCTCTCCTGTCCCCGTCTCTCCAGGTACGACATCATGTTGGCCCGCGTGGGTGCTATGACGACGGTGGTTCTCGGCTCTGCAGTCTTCTGGGCGCAGCAGAAAACCACTGAGCCTGTACAGGCTAATCATCCTAGTTCTGACCAGTCCTCATCTCAGTATGAGCTAAAACTAGTTCAGGTATTGTTTAGACATGGGGCAAGAACACCACTGAAGTCTATACCGGATGTTCTGGAGGTGAGGTTCACTGTAACAAAGAAACAAGCAAATAAATCAATAAAGGGATTCTTACCGAATTGCTGAGCATTAACGCGTTACAGTATGATGGCTTATTGGTCTTTCCAGGCGCACTGGGTTCCTGACCTTCTGGAGGTTCCAGATCACACCAAGATCGATTATGTCGTTACAGACTTAAAGGGAGGCCCAAGACCCCCTTCTCCTGTGGAGGACAGCTACAGGGCCAGACCACTGACGGTCAGTTCATGTGTACTGTAACATGTTGTGTGGATGTGAGACGGAAGAGAAAGGTTGAGGTGTTGGATAAGGCAGCTAAATAAATGATTGTTGATGATCATATTCATGATTCACACATACAAAGAAAGCACTTTTGCCATGATCAGCAGAGCAAGAAGCAAGATTTAACCTTAAAACATTTAACACCTACGATTGGGTTCCTCTTGTGCCACCTGGGCATTGCTGTCAATGTTTTATTTATTTATTTATTTATTTATTTATTTTTATTATGCTTGTATTAAAAGAGGTCATAGTAAGGTTGTTTTTGGTTTGAGAGTAGAAAAGTTGTAAACCTATAATATTGTAAATATGAAACAAAAAAGTCTTTCCATTGTTTTTATCTTCAAACTACTGAAGTACTGTTTATATCTCTTAATTTATTCTCTTAACTACTCCGTATACACTGACCAAGAGTTTTAGGTGCATTATTCATGCCATGTAGCCAATCCATGATATTCACCTCAGTCCCTGTCCCCTAGGGTGGCACATACCCAGGTCAGCTAACCACAGTGGGCATGCAACAACTCTATGATCTAGGACTAAGGCTGAGGAAGAGGTACATTCAGGACACGTCCTTCCTTAGCCCCCGCTTCAACAGTAAAGAAGTTTAGTGAGTTAGTTTTCAATTCCCTTCCACTGGCATATAACCGTTCTGTATGACCAACACTCACTGCTGATATGAGTTTTGAGCTCGAGTCTGTTCATCTACAGCATTCGTTCAACAAACATCGTCCGTACCATCGAATCAGCCCGGTGTCTGGTAGCAGGGTTGTTCCAGCAGCAACAGGCAGGTAAAGACAAATGCACCATCTGTGTGTGTGTGTGTGTGTGTGTGTGTATAGATGTGTTGAGGATAAATCAGAACATGTATTATAACCTTTCATCATTCTTTTTTTTTTAGAACCTGTACCTATCTTCACAGAAGTAGCAGAAAAAGAAATCCTCTACCCAAACTATCACGGATGCAAACTTCTCAGGCTGCTCAGTGGGTGAGATAAGAATCGTAGAACCTTTATTACTGTTAAGATAATCGCTGAAGGTTTGTGGATGATTATTACAGTTGTTATGCAGGCACGATTAACGTTTGTCATATTATTACAATTATTTTTTAGAAATGACTTTTTAAAAAAAAATTGTGGATAGTTTTTCAATTCAATTTTATTTGTATAGCGCTTTTAACAAATGACATTGTCGCAAAGCAGCGGTTTTTGGCAAAGGTTGCGATGCATCACATCACCATGATGACATCACTGTGAGCAGATTAGAAGAAAAAACAAAGTCAATCACAATAGAGCATTCCAACTGGCTGATTAAATTATACTGACCGATGATACAGAGCCTTACTTAATGTGCATTTATCTTAATGTCATATGATTAAGTTGGCATGTGGGTAAACAAACATCCCACATAACCTGGTCAGAGCTCGTAATTATCTTTCTTTAAGACACCAGTTTGAGAAATCAATACTGTCCAAATCCATAGGACCATTTTGTCACCCATACAAAATCACATACAAAACCAGACATTGACACAAGCACACCAACTTTGTTCACAACACAAACACATTAAACCTTGCTACACACCGCAACACACACATCTACGAACACAATGGTTGCATTAAATAATTTCGTATCCCATTCTGTGCCTCAGCTGACTTTAAATGATTTTGAGCTCAGAATAGTGTAGGCGTCTCAAATTAAGTCTGCAACCAAAATGAACTTCCATTACTGTCTTAAATAACCTGCAGTAAGCAACATTTTTAAATGATGAGGTTACTGTGTTTTCTGGCCTGCAGTTCTCGCTGGGCAGAATCCTCCACGTTGCCCGACATTGCTTCTGATCTCCAGAGCATTCAGAGCGTGTTGGGTGTCAAGCCTCAGCAGCGTGTCGACTTCATCCTCATTAGGGATGACATGGTGGCCAGAGAGGTTGGAGCAATATTTTACACATAGTGTCTAAGAACTGTCTATGAGAGTCTATAATACGTACATGGCCATATCATAGTATCCCTGGTAGATACCCTAGTAGTGTCATTTCATTATTTGTATTTAGTGCTAATATGCATACATACACAACTCTGATCAACACTTAGTCTATATGTTTCTATTCAAAACTCTATATGTACTGTACATGTCATAAATCCAATAATCGATAGTGTTATTTCATGGAGCTTTCATTTTGTTTCTCCTTTTAGACTCACAGACTGCCATCTCCTGCAGCGCTCGATAGCTGGAGAACTAAAGTAGAGCAGAGAGCTGTGGATATGATCTGGCACATCTATGAGCCAAGTAACAGGTGAGACGCTCTAGAGGGCATCTTTCAGCTAAGCAACTTAAACATGTGGCAGATTTAACATTGTAAAAGTAGAACTCTGACCATAAATTGAATTTGTTTCTCTGTTTTCTACATGTATACCGTACACTACAGGGTCTCTGTAAAAGTCAGGAGTCAATGTGATTTTTATATAAATACATTTTATTCCCCCCCCTTTCAAGTGAACAATGGCCTTTCCATTCGATTGAGGATTGAGATACGCTCACTGAACACTGTTTAGTAGCACAAGCATACCTTATTCATGCAATTCTTTAATCAAGCACTTATGTGTCAGCATTGCAGTGCATAAAATCATGTCGATATGAGCCAGCAGCTTTTGGAAATGTTCACACCCACAATAAGAATGGGGGGGAAATATGCGATCTTAGTGATTTTAATTGTATCTTGATTGTTGGTGCCAGACGAGCTACTATGAGTATTTCTATAGCTGCCGAGATTTTCATACACAACACTCTTTAGAATTTACTCAGAATGGTACTTTAAAGAGAAAAACATCCAGGGAGTGGCAGTTCTGAAGATGGAAATGCTTTGTTGATGAGTGAGGTCAACATAGAGTGGCCTCACTCAGTTACAGGCTACAGTAACTCAAATCATTCAGTACGAATGTGGTGAGCAGAAAAAGTATTTTGGAATGCACAGTGTGTCAGACCTTGAGGCAGATGGGCTACAGCAGCAGAAGGCCACATCAGGTTCCACTTCTGTCATGCAGGAACAGAAAACTAAGGCTGCAGTGGGCTCAGGATAACCAAAACTGAGCAGCTAAAGGCTGGAAAAACTTAGCCTTGTCTAATGAATCTCAATGCCCCAACAGCAGGAATCCATGGACCCAATAAACACTGTATACTGACTGGTGCATGTGGTGTAATGGTGTGGGGAGCATTGGTCGTTAATACGAACCGATCATCGCTTTAATGCCGCAGCCTATTTGAGGACTGTTGCTGGCCATCTGTCCATGACAACAGTTTATCATACTCTAATGTCTACTAAAGCAATGTCACAAAGTCCTCTCAGACTGGTTTCATGAACTAGACAGTGAGTCCAGTTTTATTCAGTGGACTTCCCAGTCACTGGATCTTAATCCACACATTTGGTATGTGATAGAACGGGAGATTCACAGCATGAAAGGGCAGCTGAAAAATCTGCAAGGAGTCTGTGATGCGATCATGTCACAATGGACCAGAACCTCAAGCGAATGTTTCCAACACCTTGTGGAATCCATGCTGCAAAAGGAGGCCCGATCCAGTACAGTATTAGTCTAGTGTTCTTGATCATAAAATGTTCAGTGAGTGTATGTTAACCTCTTAAATTTAGAACATGGCAATGAGTTCTTCAGTGGCCTTACCAGTTACTGGATCTGAATCTGACAGAACACCTTTGGGACATTCTACATTTACATTTAGGCATTCGGCAGACGCTCTTATCCAGAGCAACTTTAAAAAAAAGTGCTTGAAAGTTTCCGTCATTGGATAGATCCTTATACTGGTTACTAGGTTGCTAACATGAAATTGTATTTGAATTGCGTGGTATGTTTCCAGTGTCATGTAAAATAAATGCTATGAACATTTACAGCTGCTTTGAGAACAAAGAGAGGTTTAGCCAGGATTACTATAGTATTCATAATAAATTGGCCAGTGTGTGAATAGCTACTTGGTACTTTTATTGGTTCCTGACCTTTTTTTTGGACACCCTGTGTGTATATAGACACTATAAGACATTGCTCCTAAATAGCAGGAGTTACTGGGGAGCTACATATTGATAAAATGTGAAAAAACATTGTGGATTATAATTGTATGGTTTTGTTTGTATTCAGGGAGAATCTTCAGCTGTGTGTGGGTCCTTTTCTTCACACTCTGCTCACAAACATGGAGACCAAGGTTCAGCGTAATGCCTCAGATTCAGACAGGTGAGTGTTTTAAATTTCTCCCGAAGACTTAATATAGAAAGTAGACTTCTTATAGAAAGTAGTCACATTCACCCCAACAATAATCTGGCACCAAAAAGAGAGACAGGAGGACTTTGCTATTTGTATTTCATAAGGGTTGTTCAAGTCAAACCATGACTTTTGATTGTAATGAATAACAGTTATGAGAGGGGAAAAAGAAACTCCCTTTATTTCTCTATATAATCCCCTGCTACACTAATGCACTTATTCCAGCGTTTCACTAGTGCTTGGTGACCATCAAAGTAAAAAGTTTTATCTGAAATTGACTTGGAGCAAGGTCGGGACTGTACGGGGGATGTGTAATAACTCCCTGCTAAATTCCTGTAATGTGCAAGTGGTGTCCATGAATGACTTTGCGTACAGTTCCCACGGACAGATACGTGTCTTCCGCAAGGTGGTGACAAGTTATCCATGATTATTAGTGATCAGGCGTTCCACTCGCTGAATGTTCATGAGAACAAATGCAGTGTGCCACCTCAGCTGGTATTGTACATACGGCCTTCTTCAAAACGTTTGCACCATTCAGATGTTTTACTGCGGCTTACAGTCTCATCACAGTACTGTACTTGAAGTCTTGTGTAAGTGTTATTTGGCTCAATAACTTTCATTCATGAGAAATTTCAGCACGAGTCCTGGTTTGATTCGAACGCCCCTTGGACTTAATAAACCACACTTACTAAAAACAAGCTAGAGAGAACAAACATACATAAAACAGACTGTAACACTGGGTTATCTGTTAGCATTTTTAAGAAACATCTTAAAAATGCTAACAGATAACCCAGTGTCCTAATCTAGCAGCATTTAATGACCCGTACTCGGAGATAATGTTGACAGACTGCAGTAAATCCTATTTCCTTTGTCTACTTGCTCATAAACATTCTGTGAGCCACTTTATCTCTCTAGTGTTGAGACATAACTAATTGTTTTTTATGTAAAACGTGTGTCTGTGGAACAAGGAAGCTGTTTCTGTACTCGGTGCACGACACCACATTAATGCCGTGCTTGATGGCACTGGGTGTGTTCGATATGAGATGGCCTCCGTATGCTGCTGACCTCACACTCGAGCTGTACCAACACCAACAAAACAAGCAGCACTATGTCAAAGTGTCCTACATTGGTCAGGTGAGACCACTGACACATTTTGTGGGCATTCAATGATATAATGCATTACTTATAATTCCATATCTGTTCTTTTGTGCCTCAAAGGATCAGAAGATCCCCGGATGCAGTGATGTCTACTGTCCTCTGAGAGAGTTTAAGCAGGCTTTGTCCATGTACTCCCTGCCTGAGGAGGGCTACCACACCCTCTGTAACCGCAAAGCAGACATCCCCACCCACTGACTTCACACTGCCTCACGCCTTTAAAAACACCAAACAAGTCCAGTTCTGCTTATTTCACGTTTACATGCATTGATGGAAGAAGTTTAGTCTGCTATTTGTTTTTTTGTTTGTTTTTTTGAGTAGTTCCAGTATCAGCAGATTTACATTTTAGTTTAGGAAAGTCTTAATCATGAAGCTCAGCATTTACACATTATATTGTCAACAAATAAAACATGCATTGTGTACTTATTTGAAGTTATGCACATAAAATATACAGTATCAGATAGACAGAAAAATAAATGGCCCTGAAAATTGAACTTATTTATTTGTTATAAAGTTATTTGTCTAGTAATTGAGCTATTTGTCACTCAGGGGCCACTTTTGCATTTGTGGATGTACCGTGTCCATGAGTGTGTGCTTATTTCCCCCTCAATGGGGTGTTTTACTGCACTGCTATCATATCTGCAATGTGAGATATACTGTAGATGGCTTTACTTTAGATGGTAAATCAGTTTTTGTGGATTTATTTCAACTTCTGTCATAATCATGTGTTCTTTTAGCAAATCTTCAAAGCACATATTAAATCTTTAAATAAAATTAAGTAGTCTAAAATACTTTTTATCTAAATATTTTAACACACCACATATAAATAAAACTTTTCTTTTCAGATCTAAAAACATATATGGTACTAAAAAATGTAAAATAAGGGGGGGGGGGGGGTGTTGTGTTCTTGGCTGACAAGTTTGGAACATCATGTGGTGTTCTGCTCACTGGACCAGCACTGACATGCTGTGTATTCTGAGATGCGTTTTTACTCATTACAGTTGTAAAGAGTGGTTATTCCTTTAGGTATTCCTGAGGTACCCTTAAAGCTTAAACCAATCATTTCATTCACACCTAATATTTACCATCAAGAAAACACTTCAGCCTACATAATGGCAACTTTCTTTTATTCTGTGTAAGCTCCATTAAGGTTATTGCATTTGGAAATTACAGGAGATCAGCAGTATCTAAAATACTCAAATCCACCAATAATCATGCCAAGTCTTTAAGATAGCGTTTTTTTATTTCCCATTTTAATGTTTAATTTGAACATTAAATTTCTTGACCTGCATGTACGCGATTCTATGCAGTGTAGTGTTTCTACGGCTGATCGGTTAAATGCATGAACGTACAGCTAGGGCAGATTTTTGACAGTCCTACTGTAAATCAGTTTATGCCCAAAAGTATGTTAGTCACATAGCCATCATAGATCATATGTGTGTACTGAACATGTCTTCCATATTTTATTTCCTCATTGTTGTTCTAAGAGCCTCCATTCTTCTGGCAAGGCTTTATGTAATGTATAAGAATGCATTTGAGCCCATTTAACTACAAGAGGATTAATAGAGGCAAGTCTTGATGTTGGGCAATGAGGTTTCCAGTTTATCCAAGCGACTTTGAGGTCAAGGCTCTCTGTGCAGGTCTCTGATGTTCTTCCACACCACCTTTGGAAAACCATGTCTTAATGGAGCTTACTTTTTTTGAACGGGCATTGTCTCTCTGGAACAGGTTTGGCCGTTAAGGTTTCAATCTAGGAAGGGGACATTTTAGCACAACAGCACACAAAGACATTAGAATTATTTGAAAATTGTGTTCCTCCAGCCTTGTTTTGGAGAAGAACCACTTAAGGGTGTGGCGGTGAACTGTCCACATACTTTTAGTCATATAGTGTATTCACTTTATAGGATTCTTTTTTTTATATACTGTACACAAGAAGCCATTTCAATGTTTCAGAATTCAAGCGTTGGCTATATTGCTAATCCCTAACTTCCATATTTCACACTGGAGCAGAAGCTGTAAAGAACACCTGCAGCTGTGGTCCATGGTTCTGAATGATGATTACTCTGCTTGCTGTAATCTTTCTGTAGTGCACTGCAGCAGCAGGCTGGCTGCTGAGGTAAAGGTTGGGAGTATGCCGAGCACAAAAAGGGTCCGCAATGAATCAATTAAAGCAGCTAGTTGTTGAATATTCTGACCTTGAGAACAAATGCTGTGAAGGTCCAGTGTGGGGGACGTTCAGAACATTTAAACAGGGAGTATGGACCTAATTCTTATGCAAAAAAGGGAGATGTTTTGCAGGGCAACAGGTGCGCATATATCAACACAGAATGCGGAATCACGTGATCATGCAAAGCACGTCGCTACTTGCAGCAGCACAATCAGGTACCTGGTTCAGAGCACCGTCCCCGGTGACTTTCTTTAACATAATTGCTTCATTTGCTTATGATTATGCAAATAGGTCTACTGGATGTTATGTGTGGAGACAAAATTGTGATAGTATGGTTAAACTAGGTAAGTAAAGCTCCTTTTGTTAATCAAATTATTAAAATAAAATCACCATGTTCTAGGAGCATTCAGAAGTATTAGCACCCGAGTTCGATTTGTCACTTTGCAACTGTACTTTGATCTAGAGATACACACTGGACATCTTCTAACGAGGTTAATTGTAATTCTCCAAAAAAACATTTATTACCCATGAACAGATGCTAAAAATAATAAACAAGCTTATTCTTGTCTCTTCATGTTCTTCTGTTAAAGAATGCTGCCTTTTTTTATCCAGCAAGCTAGTAATGTAAAAACTAGTCCTAAGGCACAACACTTCCTTAAACATGTTGCTCTTAGATAAGCCACACACTTGCATATCCACACAGTGTGCAGTGTAAACAGCAATTCTGCTGTCAACATCTCGACTGGACATGTCTCAGAAAATGTTCATATTGCTTCACTGTGCACTCTCTGTAAGCAATGTTTGTACGTTTGATGTCACGAGGAGATTGTTCGAGGGGTGTTCAGGTCAAACCGGGACTTGTGATGAAATTTCTTGTGAATGAAGGCATAAAACTGATTGACATTTAAAGAAGACTTCAAGCACAGTTTGGTGATGAGACTCTTAGCCGCAGTAAAATGTTTGAATGATTCAAACATTTTAAAAGAAGACTGTACATCTGTGAATGACCATCCAGACTGAGGTGGCTCAGAGCCCACTGCAATTGTTCCCATGGACATTCAGCAAGTGAAAAATCATGAATAACTAGCATAGAGACACGTCTGTCTGTGGGGACTGTACACACAATCATTTACAAACACCACTTGCACTTTACAGAAACTCAGCTATGAGTTATCGCCACATCCCCTGTATAGTCCCACATTACTTCAACCTATTTATACCATGTTTTCTTCTTTTTATCTTAATGGTATCCATGCACTAGTGAAACACTATGTTAAGTGCATTCGTGTAGCAGGGGATTATATATA
>JAQMYG010000035.1:9356270-9367093 GCA_030014215.1 Clariallabes teugelsi
TCTTTTTATCTTAATGGTATCCATGCACTAGTGAAACACTATGTTAAGTGCATTCGTGTAGCAGGGGATTATATATATATACAGTATATATAAGTTTTTCCTCCCCTGTGTTCTGTTATTCTGTACAGTCAAAAGTCCTGGTTTGATTCGAACGACTTTTGCAAATGCATTTCGCGTTTACTAATAATGTGCAAAAGATGTAGAATGTTATTATTTTTTCTGCAGACACTCCAGGTAGATTTCTAAGCCTGAAAAAGCCACTGCTACTGATTGACACAATCATAGATTAGACTATACTTTACTGACTCTATAAATAATCTATGGTTCTTGTCACATTGTAAAACGTAAAGAAACAGGAATGACTCCATGTGGTTTGCTTAAAGGTGACATTTTCCCACAATGTACTCATCATTAAAATAATTTATATACTTAAACCCGCCCCCCCCCTTTTTTTTAATATGTTTTTTTTTTTCCCCTTCACCCCAATAAATTGGCAGGTCGATGAAATAGTTGTGTGATTGTACAGTAGCTGCTGAGTTTTTTTTAAAAAGGAAAACATTCAATTTAGATTACATTACAGCTTTAAAATGGGTTTTATTAATTTTTCTCCTCAATATGCAAAAAAAAAAAAGAAAGAAAGAAATGCATCGTATGCTGTGTACCTTGGTGGAGATTGTGTTTAATTATAATTAGTGATGTATAATATATTATTAACTGTTCTTGATGTGTTGTGTTATAAAGACACATGCAAAATGCAATATACTATGTATGTGAATGTATTTTGTATGTTTTCTATCGATTTTGTAAATAATAATCACTAGATATTTGAGAAAGTAAGAAGTTTAACAATTACTTCAATTGACTTTTAATGAAAGTTAGTTAAAACCACTTTGCATTGTTGATGGGGGTGTTGATCCTTAGATCTTCCCCTTAGGTAGTTATTTATTGTTGTTTTACCTTTATAGATATTGCTTTATGAACTAAAGCCTTCAGCTAATCCTCAACTACAATTTCCCCAAGTCTGATAAGGCAGATTGTCTATAATGAAGTTGAACAAACTGTTGTGTTATATAGTTTGTGTTTTTGTAATATGATGTATCATCTTGGTAGGGTATATGATATAATCTTGGTATGGTAATATTAGGTCATATAATGTTTGGATTTAAACTTATATTAAAGGTTTCTTTAATGATGTTTTATCCATGACAATTAAATGCAATTGGCTCCCAGAAAACACTTGTTTCTTTTAGGAATTAATTCAGGATGAGGTTTTATTATGTATTACTGCAGCGTTTGCACTTGCAAACACTGTAGTGTTGGACTTGACTCAGACTGTGATTCACACAGGAATTTTAAGAAGCTCTGCAGGATGTCACACTTATTTCGGGAATCTTCCAGATGCAACTGTGGAATTTTGTAACATCTGCACAATTCCTAAATGATTCATGTTCCCTTTCCATGGAGTCGAATTCCATTGTTGAGGTGACACACCTAGAACAGGAGGGTTGTGTGTGTACGGATGCACTATTTCAAGCTGTATATTTATATAACTTGTTCTTGCTGCCAAATCTTTTTTAAATTTAAATTGGTTTACTTTTAAAATATTTTTACATCAGTGTATAGTCATCACGATAATAAATATGAGGTGTGCTCTTCTGTAAATTGGTGACAAGTTGTCCTAAATATTCACCTCGGCCCGTGATCACCACTCAGACTACTATAAAATGTTTGCACTATTCCAATATTTTACTGCAGCCAAGAGTTCATCACCGTACAGTGCTTAAAGTCCTCTATCAATGTTGATTGTTTTTACGGCTTCATTTACAAGACATTTAATCACATGTCCCAGTTTGACTTTAACGCCCCTTGTAGAAACTGTGCTAGACATGCAGAAAAAAATTTGCCTAATACTTATTACTAATCGTCTCGAATTGAGACAGCCCTTTTCAGTACATTTCATAAATATTCGCCTTTATGTTTGAAAATTATGAATTTGCTGTTGGTGGGTCCACATGTTATAAATTTATACAGTACTTATTTTGCACTTAAAGGGGAAATTAAAGCTGTATCATTTTGATATTAGTGATATTTTTTACCCCTATTATAATATTTATAAGCATAAAAGAATAAAATATCTAAAGATAACAGCCAGGAGTGGCATCTCATGACCAAGCTGGATTCAAAAAGTAAGTAAATAAACAAACAAAAATAAATTACTCTTCAATTTAATGCTAAAACTTCACAATCTCAAATCACTTACCTTTAATTAACTACAACTAACCATCTACAGTCCAAATAAAATAAAGGTCAACGTCCAGTCAACATGCATGAAGTTAAAAATTAAATAAAATGGGCATAAAGGTGCTTGTTAGTTAAATGCAAATTACCAAGCAGCTCTCATATAAAGATCTTTTAAATTTGGGCTTCCATGTAACCTTTGTCTATTTTCCATTTTAATTGTGTAAATTTCATTTTATTGGAGAAGATAAAATAACTGACTATTTTGCAGCCCACATCATATTTTTAATGCAGGATAGTACACATACATTTTCATGTATTTCATGCTTCTTGCTACAATAAGCATGTCATGCATATGTAAACAGGATTTTTAAATAAATGCTGACAGTGGGCTGCACTGATACACTTCCTCATGGCTTACATCTTATAGTAACACATCCCGAAATCATTCCATCAATGCAAAAGACTTAAAGTTACAAATATTAAAAGACACTACAGATTAGCAGAAATACAAAAGAGGTCCAAATCACACACAAAAAGAAAAAAAAGATAGTGAGACGCAATTTTCTTATGTGCTTTGTCTCTTAATTACTGAAATGACATCACTATATTTTGTGGTATGACAATATTGCCACACAGTTGCAGAGTAAAATTCGAAATTTATTTATATTGATATTGTTTTAACAGTTTGAAAACATTTGTAGTTTTAGACTAAAATCACTACATTTTAAACTTCATACAACTTCACTGCATTAAATCCTGTGGAAGCTTTGGATCTAAAAAAAAATCTCTCAATCTGAGAAGATATTAAATTGCCTCATTAAAAACAAATTTCCAAAACAGCAATATACAGGAAACACATCTGACATTGTAAAAAGTCACATTTAGACCTGTTGGGATTCCCTTATTTTAAAACAGATTCAAAATCTGCCTCTTGGTAAAGATAAAGATGGCAAATATAAGCAAAGACAGGCATTTTCATTTACAGTCAATAGCTATAAATCTTCTTTCTTCCAACCCTCCCTCTTCATTTAGAGAATGATTCAGTGCCAGTAACCTCCGTCCTGTCCACTTTCTAATTTATTATTATCAAATTACCTTGGGCCAAGGGAAGGTCGAAAGCTCCACCTCGGCCCCCATTCAAGTAGATCCCAGAACTCTCACCTGACCACTTGACAAGTATTCTTAGGTTTGAAAACAAAGCTACCTTTTTAAGTGCACTCAAGATTATACTATTTATAAAAATACATGTAATAACAATAATATTATAATTGCAGTAATTACAATAGTAGTAATCTTTTTAAAGCATTCTACACAATCCTCATTTACAAATATCGCCATTACCACCAGACTCCATCCCCTGAGAGAAACATCAATTGTTCAAGTTCCCCATCTATCTAAACTGCAAAACATCTTTAGTTTGGTTATTTAAATAAACAATTACTATTATTGTACTGGGGGGAAAAAAAGAGCACAAATTACCAATAACCATAATTACATCTATAGACTGAACTTCATTCTCATGTAACACATTCGGTCATTTACAGTTTCATATTTCCAAACAGAATTTAATTTAAAAACAAAAGGGAAAAAAAAAAAAGTCAGCCTTTGTCTTCACTGTTTTATCCCAGTGTTCTTCACCTACGGAATGTAAAAAAGCAGACAGTTTACTTTAGATTAAATACACACTTGTGTATTTTCAATTAATTAGAAACACTTGCAATCTTACTCGATATTAGGAACACTTGCATTCTTACTGTATGTAGACCTTCACATTCATGCAGTTATCACCAAAAGATCAGCAGCAGCAGCAGCACAATGCATACCATCATGAAGATAGTGGTTTAAAAGTCTCTACACAGGATTCTTTTTTTCCTCTGCTCTGTTCTGTTTAAAATTCTATAAACTACTGTGTATGAAAATCCCAGGAGATTAGCCGTTTCTGAAATACTCAAACCAGCCCATCTGGCATCAACAATCATGCCACAATCAAAGTCCCAAAGATCACACTTCATTCTGATGTTTGACGTGAACATTAACTGAAGCTTCTGACCTCTATCTGCATGGTCTTTTGCATTGTGCTACTACCACATCATTGGCTAATTAGAGTCAAAAACTGCATAGGTGTTTCCTATTAAATGTATATTACAGCATCGATACGTTCAGGAAAACGTGCCATACTTATACTATTATAAGTAAGTTATTTATACATATGAATGGTACCTTAAGAAGAAGCAATGCACTGACGGCATTTGTAGAGTTTGGGATTATGTGTCCTTATGTGATTTCTCACATTTTTTTGTCTGAAGAATGTCTTACTGCACAACTGTGGAAAAAGAATAAAAAGAAACGCAAGTCAAAATAAGGGAGATGAGGGCAGAATAAAAGACAAAGCAGAGATCAGAAGGGACAGCAATATCTGTTTCAATGTTTGTTTTGATTTGTATCTTTTTTTGATCAGATCAGTACATGATTTGTACAATTTGTTTGTCGTGTGCACTTTAGTCTCGTTGCTCGTCATTAAATAGTTTTGCTTGAACATCCTTTAGATGATAAACACCTGAAGGGAGAACTAGCTGTTAAGACATCAATATCGCATCTATACAGCATCGCTAAAAGGCTGGGTAAGATATTGCATGAGGGATGTTCAAATCAAACCAAGGCTTGTGACGAAATTTCAAATAAAGGTGTAAAACCCATTGACATTTACAGAAGACTTCAAGCACAGTAACGGTGACGAAACTCTTAGCCGCAGCAAAACATTTTTGAATGGTGGAAATGTTTTAACGATGTCCATGAATGATGATCCTGACCAAGGTCGCTTGAAGCCCAATGCAGATGTTCCTGTGAACATTCAGCGGTGGAACACCTGATACTTGAAAAACGAAGGAAAACTTGTCGCCAACTTGCGGAAGAGATGCATCTGTCTGTGGGAACTGTACACACAATGATCAATGAACACATCTTGCGCATTACAGTAACTTGGCTGCCACATCGATATTGCCACATCTCCCGTACAGTTCTGACCTCACTCCAAGCTATTTCTCACATGTTTGGGCCATTAAAGGATTTCCTGGGAGGCCAGCATTGCAGACGTGAAGCAGACAGTCACAAGCACTAGAAATAAAGGTAGTTTTTACTCTTATAACTGTGTTTTGTACAATTAAAAGTCCTGGTTTCATTTGAACACCCCTCGTATCATATAGAAAACTGCTAACAGAGAGCTTACAGCAGTATTGTCTTAAGGAACTTACAGGACATGGCCAGTGTTTGCCTTCGATGTGCCTGATCCGGTGCATGATGAGACCATCACAGTCTCTGTAAGACGCTCTACACTGCAGGCACACGTGGGCTCCGCCTGAGGACTGACTGCGAGGACCCTTTTTCTGGTTGAAGCGAGCACGTCGGATGGACTCCAGCATAACAGTGCGCCGACTGCTCACAGGATACAACTTGTTTACATTCTTTGAAAAGAGATGACAATTTTTATTCATCAGATTTACTCACTCAGCAATGCTTTCTATAGAAATATGCTGCTTTGCAAAGTCTTGGGGAAAAAACAAGTTTATACAAAGCTTCAAGTATATGTATACATTAATTATAAGAGAAGTTTAAATGTACTCTGCTGTACCTTTGTCTTTGGTGGCTCTTTTTTAACCTTACAACTCCCTTTGCTGTCTCTGAGCTGTATAAACCTCCTGTTAGTGTTTGACCGCTGGGACACGTCTATATTTTCTTCTTCCTTCTTCACTCGGACAAGCACCCTTTGAGAAGAAGAAGTAGACCTGTTGCCAAGCCCAGCCCAGTGAGGTCCATTTAACCCAGATGCTTCTGGCGTGATCCTTGCTCTAATCCGGTCTCTTCTGACAACGCCAGGTGATGTGTTGCTATGGGAAGCACTACTGTGAGAGACCGAGCGAGTCAAACAGATGTCCACACTCTCCTCCTCCCTCTTGATTCCACCTGATGGTCGACAAAGGCCGAAGAGAAAACCTTGGTCCAAGAGTTTCACGGGTGGTTTGCTCTGACGTTTACCCAGGTCAATAGCATCACTATTTAGAAAAGGTTGGGTCAGGGGGAGAGGATCTGCTGGCTCTTCTTTTATAACCCTGTACAGTGGATTATTGTAGTGCTCGTGGTTAGTATTGGAAAAATCCCAACCTCGTGTACCCTGAAGATCTGCCACCTTGTCCTCTGTTCTCTTTCTGGGTGCCGTATTCTTTTTGTTCTCTCTGACACCATTTCCTTTACACACTCCACTTATCTGTCTGGACTTTTCCTGGACTGACTTGTTTTGTCTTGCACCTTTGCGCTTGTCTGTGGTCGAACGTCCAACGTTGTAGCGCAGCATGCGTTTTGATTCTGTGGTAGTGATTCTTAGAGAACGGTCTGCTGGTGGAGCACTCTTGCGAGCAGATACGCTGGCTTTAGAAGGGGCTACTGCGAGTCCCCGACTGCGTCGGCTACCACTGCGAGAGGGGGCAGTTTGTGAGATGGCATACTCTTGGGGTTCCTGTTTTGTCTTTGTTGTAGCTTTCTTTGGGGAGGCATGGACTCCTTGCACTTTGACCTTTTCCCTGCCTGGAGGTCGAGGTAACGGTTTGTTTGGGCTGCTAGTACGGTTTCTTAATGACCGATCATTAAGAGTTCCCCTTGAGTCTTCCTTCATTGATTGGCTGCGTGTAGTCCTAACACTCACATTCTCCACTTGACCAGCTGCATAGTTTTTCCTTTTGAATTTCTTATCCGTGGTGACATGGGGTTCTGCTTTTATCACTTTCTTCAAAAGATCCATTCTGGTCATGTCACAGAGGGACATAGAGGAGCCGACTCCCACTAAACCTCCCAAGCCAGAGGCAATTCCCCCTAGACTTTGTGTACGGGGTTTGCGTCGGGCTGTCAGAGAGTAGTCACTTACTTTCAACTTCCTAAGTCTCTTTTTCTGCCCCCAGCCAGAGAGCTCTTCTGGACCAGGCACGAGGGACTTCCGCTGCAAGCCAAGGAAACTAAGTAGTCGATATTTTTCCTGAGCACGAGGACTGTGCACTTCATCCTGCGGGACAGCACTGTGCACTTCTTCCTCCTCTGCCTCCTGCTTCACCTTCACCGTGATAACTGAACTTGGCTGAGATCGGGACGGTTGCACAGAGATATCACTCTTTACCCTGTATATCCGCTGATAAGAGGGGGACTTCCTCTTCCTCTTGGAAGAGAGGTCAATTTTGGGTAGAAGCCTACGCAGGGCTAGTGCAGCTCCTGGTGTGGAGCGAAGCAGTCGGCGGGATGGTGAGGAGGATCGAGTGGAAGTAGAGGGAGATGTTTGGATGACTGACGCTAAGGAGCGAGGGGACAATTTCCTTTTGCTGGATGGAGATTTGAAGTCCATAAGTTTCATCCTGCGAGTTGGGCTGCAAGGAAAGCCATTGTCCTCTGTCTGGAGTAGGCACTGGGCAGGTAACCTTTGATCACTGTCGGATTCATCAGTCCCATCTACTACATGTACTCTGCTCTGCAACGTGCTGAAATAGGATGGCCCTGAAGGTCCCCCTTGTTCCTGCTCCCTTATTCTTTTAAACCCTGCCGTCCTTCCTAAGGGGGACCTTTGATTTCTCAAGGTGTTCATGGAGGAAAGCCCAGCCATTGCAGAGGGTGTTCCCAAGGAATTTAGCAGTTTGGAGGATTGATGGCCATCATCTTGCTCATGCTGTAGAGCACAACAGGCCTCCAGAGCGGGCCACATGCGAAGGTGGCGAGCCATTGCCGCTACCTCGGTCAGTGTGCCCAAGTTCAAAGTCAGGGTGGATGTATAGGAAAACTCAAGCAAAGCAAGTAAGCTCTCCTCACTGAAACCTAAACAGCATACAAAATACATGATTAGCAATGAGCAAAAATTAGGACCACTTCATCCTTTTTTATTTATTATTAGTTTTTACATATGGTGCACACAATCAGGCTAACTTCATTCAATTCCTGGAATTTTTTATTGCAAGAATCGCCAGTCTCCGGAAACTTCATATTAAGGGGTGACAAACCCCAAGATGAACTTTCAAAACAAAGTGTTTGAAAGAGCTTACCCGTGAGGTCAACATGTGGCTGAGGTTCAGTGGTGGAGTCCATTTCAGTAAATAGTTCTTGGAAATACTCGCTCACAGCTGCCAACACCGCCTTGTGGGCAACAAACGAGTGGCCACTACCAGTTTTCAGTGTGATGTCACAGAACAGTCCAGTTTCTCGTTGGCTATTCAGCTTGCTCAGAACTTCATGACTGTGTGATTTCATGATCTTAGACATGTTCCTCATATTCGAGCACTAAAGCCACAAAGCAGACAAATCATGAATATCAAACATCATATCAAAAATACATGATTTTATAGTATAATGCATCATATCTTATTTGATATACACATCATCTTACCTGTGCTTTTTCAGCCTGTTTCAGATGACATTCTTCACAGCCCAGAACAAAGTCTCTGACCTGAAAGTACATTCCTGAAAATGACACACATGGTGGATTAGCAAACATATCACAAAATATGGCAGCACACATATGCACATGTTTAGTGCAGAGGAGTAGTAACACAGTACAGTTTGTTTTTAATACAATTTTGTCACTCACACAATTCACATCAGAAAATGACATACGTTTAATTACAGAACTATTAATAATGATTAAACCATGTCATTTCAAAAGGCTTACAAATGATTTATTATCTACCAAAAAAAACGTCATATCAGTGGTCAAATGTAGCAAAAGGGATAAGTGGAAAAACTTGAAACCCCCTTAATTTCTATATGGAAGCATAAGCACATTGTCCATTATCTTACAAATAATTTACAGAAGGCAAGTATTTTAAACAGTTAATTACTATTATAATAACCATTTGCGATAATACAGGGAGATACTTCATTGGGTTGAACCTGACAAAAAAATGTAATTAGAAATTATATTTGTTTGTCTTACACTGTCCTAGGACTATGGAAACCGATGTACTGCATTTTAAACCAAACTACTGGAAATGTATCTTCCATCGACCTCTGACATAATGTCATAGTATTTGAGGGATCTATTTTTCTTCTTCTTTTTTTTTCACGGCCCAAGCACTATGACACCAGCCCTATGACGTTATAGTCTAAGGATAATTAATAGTATGTCACAACGGAATCGGGGGCGGAGATGTACTGTGCCTTCCCCACGCCCCCCCCCAGCATCCAGGGCCCTGGTGTGGCCAGGTGACGATGGCGCAAGGTGCTTGGGCCCACTCATTGTTGCTTGCAACTATATTTACTATTATAATAACCATCTTTTTTTTTTTGCACCTGTGATAACACCATAACGGGGAGATTATCAGTCCTTAGAATTGATATTTGTTTATCTGCCACTGTTTTGTCCTAGGACTACAAACTTTTGCTTGTGTTTGTATGCAGCATTTCTGAGCCTTTAACCAATGTACAGTACCGCACTAATGGAAATGTATCTTCCATCCACCTCGAACACGGGAACTCTGAAAAACTATATCAACTTGGTGCACACTGCTTAGATAGAGAAGATCTGACTAAAATATAGTATGTTCATATGAAGATCGATTTGGGGGTTTTGTTCTTTTTCAAAACTGAGCTCGAACACAAATGTAAAAGTTCCTAAGAGGAAGTGGAAAACCCATCTCAGCAGGTAACAAGTTTAAAAGTTTGGGGATGAGACTGACGGGTGTTCAGGGCTTGGGTGGACCAGCTCGGTTTCTTCACACACAAATAGGTCACAGCCCAGCCTTTAAGGCGTGTGCATCTGTCGCCCAAGATAACTCTTGACAAGAAATGAGACATTCACACGTCACGGACACGATTGTGTCGACACATGAAGATAAACACATCAGTCCAGTGACACGCACGTGGATTTATTTCTTATTATTATACGCTCTCTATTAATTGATGGATGATATACTGTACCTTCCCACCAGTAGTGCTCTGCGACTAGCCGGTAGGTGTCCTCCAGGGTGTGGTGAGGGATCCCGGGCGTCCTCGCGTGTAGAGCCTGGATGGAGTACAGCCGCTTGTCCTCTGCCAGCACCTCGCGGTACTGCACGCAGCCTTGCTCCAACTTTTTACGGTACAGCAAACCGCCGATGGTCTCGAAGAAGGACGACGAAGAGGCGGATGAGGAAGAGGAGGCGCCACTGAGGAGGCGGCCGGTGAACTGTTCCTGTCGCTCCCTGGGACACAAAGTGTCATCAGAGGCGTCGCGCGCGCTGTACGTGCACTTCTGCCCGGCCATTTCCGCCGGCTTCCTGGTTCAATCGCTTTTCTTCTTCTGTTGTCTTTTTTTTTTCCTCTAAACGAAACTAACGCTATGCTTGTTTATACCCTCTGTGGACATGCATGCAACACAACATGGGAAATAACCCAACCCCTATAAATTAGGGATGCTCCAAAATGTCACTTCAGAAACTTTTCATGATGTGCTCATGAAAGGGTGCAATAGGGGAATCAATCCATCCATCCATCCATCCATCCGTGTGTGTGTGTGTTTGAGAGAAAGAGAGACTTATGATAAGCAACACAACTCCATCAGGGCATTGTAGGAGTCCAAA
>JAQMYG010000035.1:9401672-9413807 GCA_030014215.1 Clariallabes teugelsi
GTCTGTCGACCGTTGTGAGGCCTCGTCCGATTGCCTAGCGCTTTCAGGAGAGCTCGGTGAAGTGGGGCCTACTTCGCACTGCTTTTTTCCTCTCAAGATTTGTTGTTTCCCGCTCGCTTTCATCTTGTCACCAGTAAGTACTTGAAAATCCTAGGCTAGTTAGAGTTATAATGAAACTTATTATGCAAACATAATCCTTCAAAATGTCAATTTATTTTTTATTTTTGCGGAGCTGTCGGAGAGTGCGACCTATCGAACCATTGCTCGCTAGCGCCCCCATTTTATTAACTTTTTAAAATTAATTAAATTATTAAGAAAATAAAAACTAGAATATGTCGCGTATTAGGCCAATAACTATGTGGTCTTAACACCTGGTTTTTCTTGCTCTCTTTCTCAGGTTTTGCTGTCCAAATATCTCTCTCTCTCTCTTGGAGAATAGTGTCACACTGTTAACAATACTACACATTAAGCCATTAGCTGAACCTGTAATTGTTGGTTGTATATAAGCAGACTGAACTGTAGAACAGTAGAGTGCTAAAATGATTTTAGAAAATAATGATGCATTATTATCATCATTGTCATAGGTGTGGTAAGATTACATTTAGGAGTGCTTGAGCACCCCTAAAAAGGGTCTAAAATTGTTGATGCATTCACATTTACATTTTCCTATTTTTGTTATTGTTTTCTTGACCTCTCACCTCATTTTGGAGCTGCTTTATCTCCTCTATGGCCTTCAGATACTGATCTTTGTAAGTTTGCTCATCTTCAGCACTGATGCTTGTGAATTCATTGCTCTGTCCCTTCTTTGCTGTGCTCTTCTCAGTACCATTATCTCCACCCTCCATTTGTGATATTTCAAATTCCTTAATTTGTGCTTCATTACCACCATCAGTCAGACTCACGGATGGACCAAAATAAGCCTCAGTAAAGGCTCTGGTTATCGATGAACTATCTGGTGCAGTACCAACATTCTTTCCTCGAGCTTTCTTTTTAGCTGGGCTCTCTTGATTTTGGTCCAGGGCTCTCTTCATCCTGAAATAAAATAAAAAAAAACTAAATTATTCAAGGCAATGTTAATGTCATGTTATTCTGAAGGTGCATAAGAGAGGGAATGACTGAGTACCTTGTTGGAGTAGGAGGACAAGGAGAGTTCTGATTGTCAACAGAAATGTTATCAGGAGGTTCAGAGCCTAAAGTGTTGAAACACAAGTTACGACAATATTATAAACAATAAATGCAGTGTGATGCTCACAGATAAAATGGATCTTTACCAGTTGCTGTGTGAGAAGAGGAATTTATGTCAGGGCAGGATGATGTTTGGCAGGATGAATTAGGGCTAGAAGGCCTCTGCTAAGAGAAAAAAAACAAAACACATGCAGAATAAGGATATGGGAAGATTGAAAACTATGAATATATAATTAATCAAGCAATACAAGATCTACCAATCATGACAGTTCTACAAAAGGTTTGTGTGCATTTATTTCAGGGTCTAGCTAAAATAAATATAATGCACAACTTCAGAAAATGCTAATCTTTATTTGTCTGGTGGAACAGGGTGCTAACTCTAGGTTTTGGTTCGATTCTGAGCTCAGGGAACTGTAAGTAGGAAAGTGTCACTGTCTGTTCTCCCCTTGTCTCCATGGGTTTCCTCCAGGTTGTCAAATGTTTCCTCCCTGTTCCTCCCACACACTGATAGAGGGCTTAGTGACTCTAATTTCCCTATTGATGTAAATATGTGCATGCACAGTGCCCTGCAATGAAAGAGCTGTAGTAGATAATTTTTACATCAAATTACTGATGCTGCATCTGAGCTGATGCACAAGACAGTGAATCTTGCTTAATTATAACTGGAGTCCTCTGCAATTAACTAAATAACCAAAGCTGACTAATAAAAAAAAACCCAGAGGGTTAACTCCCTCAAGCAATATGTGGGGCAGGTGTAGCTCTGTGGTTAAGGTGTTGGGCTACTGATCAGAAGGTCCCCGATTCAAACCCCAGTGCCGCCAATGAGATGAAGAATCTAAGTTGTCAAGGGTAGAGCGTCTGCCAGATGCCGTAATGCAATGCTGAATAACTGATCTCATACACTTAAACAGCTTCACTAAGGGAACAGTAATATCTGCATAAAAATTAGACACACCAAAGTTAATAAATGGAAAATAAGGAGCTTATCTTTGTTTTAACATCGTTTATGTTCTGAGATAAGTTGAAGAATTATATAATTATTTGATAAAAACCCAATCCATGTATTCATCCAAAACCAATGAAAATATAATTTGCATAATAAAGTATTGTATACAGTATATATATGACTTATTTTGAACTCACACACTCTGTGTGAAAATAGTATGTTTCGAATACTTTTCAATAAAATTTACTTTTTTAATACTGAGGACTACTGATGTCCATCATGATAAACCATTGTGTCATGATGTCCATCATGACATTACCTGTTCACTATTCTTCTTCTCCTCTTGTATTTTCTGATATTTCTCACTGTTTCAAAATACATAGACAAAATTAGCACAAGTCAAAAGTGTAGACACATACTGTACAGTATACTCATCCAAGGGTTTTTCTTTATTGGTGCTATTTTCTCTTGTAGAACAATACAGAACACAAAAAGTGGCAACTGGTAGTGGTGTTTATGTTATGGATGATTGGTGCAATTGAGCATATAAATTATCAGTCTAATATGATTGTGTATATTCCTACATTTTATAAAAGCCTATTTAACTAATAAATTAACAATTAACAAACAAATTAATGTTGTACAATCCTTACCCTCAAGGAGGGTTAAAATATGTTAGATTTCCATTCTTCAAATATTATTTGCAAACTATCTATTCCTCCTTAATAGGGCTTTTCACACCTGGAAAAGGCGCGTAGCGCAGTCAGTCATGTTTTTTGACTTCTCTATTGCTTTTAACACCATCCAACATGCGCTTCTGAGGGATAAGCTGGAGTACATGGAAGTGGACAATCATCTATCTACTTTGATACTGGATTACCTCACAAACTGACTACATTACTGTACAGTATGGGAGGACTTGTGACTGTGAGTCTGACATGGTTGTCTGTAATACTGGAACCCCGCAGGGAATGGTCCTGGCTCCGTTCCTCTTCACCGTCTACACTGCAGACTTCATGTTCAGCTCAGCAACCTGTAAACTGCAGAATTTCTCTGATGACTCAGAGTATGATGACAGGGAGACTGAGGACTGATTCAGAATTTTATGGACTGGTGTCACTGGAACTGCATCCAGATAAATGCGGGGAAGACCAAAGAACTGGTGGTGGACTTCCGCAGCCTCAAAACAATTCTCTATCCCTACTGAACATTCAGGGAAAGGACATTGAGAGAGTGGACTCTTATAAATAACTGGGTGTTCAAACTGGACTGGACAGAGCAACACAGATGCAATTTATAGTAAAGGACAGAGCAGATACTTTCTGCTGAAGAGATTGTGGTCTTTTGAAGTGCAGGAAGCACTACTAACAACCTTTTTTGACTTTGTGGTGGCCTTAGCCATCATCTATAGAGTGGTCTTCCGGTGCAGCAGCATCTCTACTGTAGACAGGAAGAAACTGGACAAGCTGATAAAGAAGGCCAGCTGAGTTCTGGGGATTTCCCTGGACACTGTACAGGAGAAAGGAGCATGGTAGCTAAGCTATAATCATTGCTGGAGAATGACAGTTTCATCACTGAGCAGCAACTTCTGTGAAAGACTGTCACATCCTAAGTGTCTGAAAGTGTAATATTGAAGGTCTTTTTTTCCTGCTGCCATTAGACTGCACAATCAGAGCGGCTCCCAGTGAACCAGTCTCCATAATGCACACAGCTATATACTGTTATATACTGTTGTTACAATATCTTACATTTTACAATATAGTTACAATTGTTACAACATCTTAAATATAGTTACAATATCTTACAATATGGTTACAATATAAAATTTTTTTGTGCAATAACACCATTGTGTGTGTGTGTGTGTGTGTGTGTGTGGTACAGATATGGGTAGAGTAACCAAAAAAATGCACTCAAGTAAGAGTAGCTGTACTTCAAAATAATATTACTTAAGTAGAAGTAAAAAGAAGTCATCCAAAATATTTCTCAAGTAAGTGTAACTGTTTCAATCGTAACGTCTGTTTTTTTTTAGTTTTTTTTTTTTAGAAATTCTAATAATTATGTATTAGTGATATATATACAGTATATATACTGTTTGAAGCTGTTCTTTTGCAAGCGAAACATGCTTTGTACTGTATGTGATGGAAGGGATTCATCATATTTTTTGGGATGCATAAAAATGTACAACACATGTGTTGGCGATTAATTCTGTACTGAAATATACTTAGATATTATATAAGACTGTTAAAGTAACATTATATGTACAGTACAATTAAATATAATTGTTCTAGAATTGTTCTATAAAGCATTATATACTCACTGCAAGATTGTACACTAACCGCAAGATCCCGCTAGTAGCAGCCTGGATTTATGGGCGTTCCGCAAAATTAGAGAAAAAAATTTTGTTTGCGTAAGCGCAGTGAGCATATGTAGGGCGGATTCACAGGTAGGATGAATTTATAGAACACCGGCTGACGATTTTTTTCCCACTATGCCGTCTGACCTGATTGGTCAAACGGAGTCATGTGATTATTGTTGCTGCATCTGATTGTTGAAACAGTCAGGTGGTAGATCCACCGGCTGCATGTGTGGAATAAATGGTTAGAAAAGTAAGAAAAGAGAAAAGAGTCGAGTGGAGCCGAATGTAGCGGAGTAAGAGTAGCGTTTCTTCTTCACAAATCTACTCAAGTAAAAGTAAAAAAGTATGGTGCAGTAAAACTACTCATAGAAATAAATTTTTGTTCAAAAAGTTACTCAAGTAAATGTAACAGAATAAATGTAACTTGTTACTACCCACCTCTGGTGTGGTGTGTGTGTGTAGTGTGTGTGTGTGTGTGTGTGTGTGTGTGTGTGTGTGTATGCATATGCAGTACCAGTCAAAATACATAACGCATATGGCATTAGGTAATTAAGTAACAACAGTATTGTTGTTCTTGCGAGAAGTATTGTTAAGTGCATTTGCAAAACCCATCAAGCACCATGATGAAACTGGATCTTGTAAAGATCATCTGAGGAAGCAAGACCAAAAGTTACTTCTGCTGCAGAGATATCTACAGTTGCAAGAAAAAGTATGTGAACCCTTCGGGATTACGTGGAGTTTTGCATGAATTGTGCTCTGATCTTCATCTAAGTCACAACAATAGAAAAACACAGACTGTTTAAAATAATACTATACAAACTTTATATGTTTTGATGTTTTTATTGAACATAACATGTAAACATTCACAGTGTAGGGTGGAAAAAGTGAACCCCTAGCCTAATGACTTCGCTAATTGGAGCCAGGAGTGAGCCAACCTTGAGTCCAATTAGTGTGATGATATTGGATGTGTTGCTGAAAAAACACACACCAGTTTTGGGTTTACTGGTTTCAAGAAGCCTGCCTGATGTGAACCATGCCTCGCAGAAAAGAGCTCTCAGAAGACCTACGATCAAGAATTGTTGACTTGAAAGGGCTGGAAAGCTGGAAAGGGTTACAAAAGTATCTCCAAAAGCCTTGATGTTCATGTGTCCACGGTAAGACAGACTGTCTACAAATGGAGAAAGTTCAGCACTGTTGCTACTCTCCCTAGGCGTGGTCATCTTGTAAATATGACTGCAAGAGCACAGCGCAGAATGCTTAATGAGGTAAAGAAGAATCCTAGAGTGTCAGCTAAAGACTTACAGAAATCTCTGGCACACGCTAACATTTTTGTTGACACATCTACAGTACTATAAGGAAAACATTAAACAAGAATGGAGTACATGGGAGGACACCACGGACTAAGCCATTGCTGTCCAAAAAAAATATTGCAACACGTTTGAAGTTTGCAAAAGAGCACCTGGATTTTCCACAGCACTACTGGCAAAACATTCTGTGAACAGATGAAACCAAAATTGAGTTGTTTGGAAAAGACACAATATGTGTGGAGAAAAAAAGGCACAGCACACCAACATCAAAACCTCATCCCCATTGTAAAACATGGCGGAGGGAGCATCATGGTTTGGGGCTGCTTTCCTGCCTCAGGGCCTGGATGGATTGTTGTCATTGATGGAAAAATAAATTCTAGAGTTTATCAAGACATTTTGCAGGAAAACGTAAGACCATCTGTCCACCAACTGAAGCTCCGCAGAGGATGGGTGATGCAACAGGACAATGACCCAAAGCATACAAGTAATTCAACAAAAGAATGGCTTCAACAGAACAAAATACGCCTTCTGGAGTGGCCCAGTCAGAGTCAGAGAGAGTCCTGACCTCACCCCGACTGAAATGCTGTGGCATGACCTTAAGAGAGCGATTCACACCAGACATCCCAAGAATATTGCTACACCGACACAGTTTTGTGAAGAGGAGTGGTCCAAATTACTCCAGATCGTCGTGCAGGTCTGATCTGCAACTACAGGAAACGTTTGGTTGAGGTTATTGCTGCCAAAGAACAGTCAACCAGTTATTAAGTCCAAAGATTCACATTCGACCCTGCACTGTGAATGTTTTCATGTTATGTTCAATAAAAACATGAAAACATATAATGTTTGTGTAGTATCATTTTAAGCAGACTGTGTTTTTCTATTGTTGTGACTTAGATGAAGATCAGAGCACATTTTATAACCAATTCATGCAAAACTCCACGTAATCCCAAAAGGTTCACATACTTTTTCTTGCAACTGTAAGTTGCAGAAATATCTCAATATCAACTGTTCAAAAGAGATAATTTCATTTTTAAGATGCCTAAAGTCAAAAATCTGGACAGTTTCTATACATTGTTGCACCTTCTTACCAATTTTCAGATGGAAACAAATTTTTTTTTAATTTAGGCTCCGGGGTTTTTGCATAAAAAAAATAGAGAGCAGCAAGTGTGACATAGTTAGAAGAACTTATTCTCAAGCAAGCTCAGTAAAACCAAACAGCTGTTTTACTTACAGTACTGTGCAAAAGTCTTGTACATATACAAAAAAAGCCATAAGCAAAGATGCTTTTGAAAACATTTCCAAGAAAAAGAGAGAAACTTTTAAGAGCACTAAAGAGTAATAAAATAAACAGTCTACTGTATATTTGGTATGAAAACTCTGTGCCTGAAAATAATCCGTAGTGTTACTAATTTGTGCAGTTTTATAAGTAAAACAGCTGGGAGGTTTTACTGAGCATGCTGGAGAATATGCGAGTGTTATTCTAGTAACTACAGGGCTGTGAAAAAGTATTTGCCCTTTCCTGATTTTTATTTTTCATTTGCTAAAATGATTGAGATCATCAAACAAATACTAATTCTATTACACAAAGATAAATGATGATTTATCTTAGAGAAAAAGCTGTTCAAACCTACATGGCCCTAATAAATAAACTTAATAATGAACTTAATAACTGGTTCTGCCACCATTGGCAGCAACAACTGCAATCAAGTATTTGCTATAAATTGGAAATTTTCCAGCATGAATGGTCTGATTTAGGGTAATCTCGGTTGGATTTAAGTCTGGACTTTGAATAGGTCATTCCAAAACAAGACAGGTTCTATTTAAGTCATTTCGTGATTTAACAGGTCTGGCAGTAATCAGGCCTGAGTGTGGCAAGTGTAATTTACAGTAACTCAGCTTTTACAAATCACAGTTCATGATTTAGCAAAGGGGCAATTACTTTTTCACACTGGGCCAGGAAGGTTTAGACAGCTTTTTTTCCCTCAATAAATAAAATTATCATTAAAACTGCATTTTTGTATTTACTCTGGTTATCTTTGTGTAATATTAAAATAATTGTCACAAGGACAGTGGTAGCTCAGAGGGCTAAGGCACTGAGTTACTGATCGGAAGATCAGTGGTTCGATCCCCAGCTCCACCAGGTTGCCACTGTTGGGCCCTTGACCCTATCAGCTCTAGGGGCGCTGTATCATGGCTGACCCTGCGCTCTGACCCCAGTTACGCTGGGATATGCGAAGAAGGAATTTCACTGTGCTGTAATGTATATGTGACAAATAAAGGCTGAACTTAACTTAAAAACACTTTTATGTAAAATACTTTTTACAAATACTTTTTTTGTCACACTTGCTGCTTTCTATTTTCATGCAAATCCCTAGATTACAGTTTTTTTCCATTTCCATCTGAAAACTGGTAAAGAACTTATTCCTTTACAGGCATGTAAATATCCTTCTGTAATGTTATTTATTTATTTATTTATTTATTTATTACTTTTCAAGTTATGTGTGAAAATATTGAATAGTGCCTAACTAAGACATTTGCACAGTATAGCACACACACACACACACGCATGTATGCACACACAAAATTAAAAGAAGAAATAATTTTCATTACTCACTCCTGTTTGTAGGTTTTCTGGTATCCCCGTTGTTCATCATCAGAATCCTCAGGCTCTTCTTCAGCTTCACAATTCCTGAAAATAACAGATGTACAGATGTTAATTAGTCCCCAACTACCTCCTCCAAGCACACCCCAATACATACACATAAAAGAGAGAGGAAAGAAGGAGACCCACACCTGAATTGGTTGTCAGGGTTCATTTTGCAGAACCAATTTTTAGGTAGTTTACCAACACCATCAGGAAGTTTTCGCCACTTCAAGCATTCATCACACTGAGCCCAGGTTTGATCTGGGTTCTGAGTCCTGTGAGTGCATAAAAAAAAAAAAAACAATAACTAGTCAACAACTGAACAAGACAAACAAATGTGGCAAGTTTTTCAGGATGTTTCACAGATGTACTGTATGTAGAACTGTCTAGGCTTGGTTATTTCTGTTTGTGAGCATGCCATTATATTTACCTATTTACTTTCCTAGTATACATGAGGGTTTTGGATCATGAATTTAGCATTAGTAGACATTTTATCAACAAAGAATCAAAACTGAAACTTATAACATTTGGTCAACACAACCATTTTCAGCAAGTCACACTTCTGAAAGTCACATGATTTGCTGAAGATGGTGATGTGATGTTGCTAAAGTGTCAACTTTTATTCTGTGTTAAAAACAAATGAATTATTAGTCAAATTTAATGTTTTACAAAATATCAATTAATAAGCAATTAAAATCTAAGAATTCCAAAAATTCAAAAAATATGTGATTACAACAGATCAGTGCAACATATGATCAGAATTTGTGCTATGCATGCACATGTTGATTTTGTTAAATAGGCGGATTCTGCAAACCTGCTGTGTCAAATTCAAATTCCAATCTATTTGTCACATATACAGTCATACACAGTATGATATGAAGTGAAATGCTTATATGACCGCTCATGACCTAAAAAAGAAAATGGAGTGTCCATAATCTTTGCAATCTTTTAAAGAATCATATTAAATATTATTTAAAATAATTGACTAACAAACAAGGCATGTAAAACGCTTGTTCCTGCAATTTATACTGTGTGTGTGTATGTGTTTATGTGTTTATGTGTATTTATGTGTGTACAGTTTTAAACTTACAAAAAATCCTCAATGGGTTCAGTGCAGTTCATGTTTTTTTTATGTCTATACCGGATTTCCTTCCAATATTCCTCAAGCTTAGTACCCAAACCCAGCATGGTTCTCCTACACAGACAAAAAATGACATCTTTAAGTACACTCTATACAGCCTGTATGCACAGCAATGTTGCTTGTTTATAGTGGTAAACTTTACAAAACTCTACTCGTAATACTCAACACCTCTTCAGCCACCAAAACACCTCAGGCCATATACACACGTAGCCGGGTATAAAAATATTAATCTGCGGTTTTGGCCTTTCGTCCACATGCAAACATTGTTTTGGTCGTTGAAAAGTCCATCCTAAGTGAAGATTTTTCAAAACTTGTTCATGCTCGACTCAATTACTGCAAGGTCCCCAGGTCCTGTGGCTCCAAAAACATGCCCAAATCATTACTACTCCACCGCCATGCTTGACAGTGGGTATGAGATTTTTCTGCAAAAAATCTGTCTGGTTTTCACCAAACTTGATGCTTGTCACCAAGGCCAAACAACTCCACTTTGATCTCATTTCTCCATACGACATTCTTCCAGAAGCCCTGTGGTTTATTCAGATTTAAAAAGAAGAGGCTGAGTGGACTTTAACATTGTCAGTGAGACCTGTAGGGTATGTGATATAACTCTTTTGTTGTTATTATTATTTTTTTTTTCTGAGCATTGCACGGCCTGACCTTAGGATTGGCAACTGTTTTGAATGTATTTCATTAGTGAACAATATTTTTCACTGTCGAACACTGAACTCTTTGGAAATGGTTTTCCCTCTTGAAATTATGTTAACACACCTACATGTCGTTGTGATACATACTGTACAAGAGCAGACACATGGCCTCATTCAAGGTAACACAAAGTTTTACTACAGTGCTTAGCCAGGGAGGCATAATGGCTATTCTGCACTCTACTAGAACAAGCCACATCATTTGAAGAAGCCATCACTACATTTAAAAAAAGCACTTCCTTCATGAAGTTAATGTGGTAGGATGCAGACACAAATGGAGACAGCCAGATGAAAGGGCTGATGAAACCATGACTTAGAACTAACTTCGAGAAATTCATCCTTGCTTTTAACTCGACTTTACTATTATTGTAATGCATTATACACAGGAGGTAGCCATTATTCCCTCTCTTGCTTGCAACTTGTCCAAAATACTGCTGCTAAGCTCTTGATGGGCATAGGCATGCATGACCTCTTCTTTGTCATCGTGACCTCATCTCCTCATTGGTGTGCTTTTTATGTTGCTGTCATTGAGCCTACATGAAATGGTACAGTTGGTTTTAACTGCCTGTAGTAGTAATAGCAGAAAATTTACAAATAAACCCTGTTATTGGCAATGCTGCCAAGCATTTGTAAGTGCATGAATGCATGTAAATTGGCAAGTCGTGGGTTACATCTAAAAATAAGGCTCCCTAAAAGCCACTGTGTACAGTAATACAAACCCTGATCAACAGACACACATTGGGAAACTTTGAGAACTATGATAACAGATCCACCTTAGAGGACACCACATTTGCTCTACTGTGGGGGCACCCAAAAGGACACGTTATCCCGTGCCAAGTCTTTGTTCATGATTTTATTAGCTGTTTTGGCTGAGTTAAGAAGGAAATGCTCTCTCTATATATTAAATATAATGTCAGTAGAAGATGGTGAGAGAAGATGTATGCAACTCTGTGAATGCCACCTGCCAGTAAACACTGAGGAAAACTTGGTTGATCTTTGATTATCCACTTTGCTTTTTTTGGTTCTGCTTTTCTCAGTAAAACCTTGAGCATATAGATCTGTATTTTGTGTCACTGGGCCCCTCATTATAGCTATATTCAAAACTGTATTTGCATAAAAGTCCCTGTACATTCTACATGAAAGCTATAAGATGTCTGGAAATGTTACTCAAACACACCTGTACTCATCTGTATTGTCAAAGTCCTGCTTGTTGTGAGTTGGTGTAAGGTAGTTACACTCGATCACTCCAATAACTCCTGCTCCTATGCTGTTGATCTAGTGACAGAACATTATAAACACTACATGATTAAAAATGTTTTTAGAAATTGTTTAAAGAAATTGATTTGAGTGAATACCAAAAACAATACATAAACAATTTACAGTGGAGCCTTAGATTACGAGCATAATTTGTTTCGGAAGCAGGATCGTATTTCAAAACACTCGTAAACCAAAGGGAATTAACCCATAAGAAATAATGGAAACTCTAATTATTCATTCCACAGCCCCAAAAAATAAATACATAAAAATAATTAATAAACAATATAAAGTAAAAATAAAACAAATTAACATGCACTTTACCTTTAAAAAAAGTAAAAAAAATCCTGACAGATTATGCGCGCAGGCGCTGTGTGTGTGTGTGTGTGTTTGTGTATGTGTGTGAAGTAAGAGGAGAGGAGGAATCAGCCCCTCCCCACTCCCTCTTCTCATCTTACACAGTAAATCTTCCTCCTCTCTTATTTGAGTTTCACACACACACACACACACATTAACGGAAAGACGTGTAGTGGTTAGCACTGTCGCCTTGCACCTCCAGGGTCTGGGTTCGATTCCCGGCCAGGCTCGATTCCCGTCTCTG
>JAQMYG010000035.1:9413907-9432397 GCA_030014215.1 Clariallabes teugelsi
GCACCCTGTCCAGGGTGTACCCCGCCTTGTGCCCTAAGCCTCCTGGGATAGACTCCAGGTCCCCGCGACCCTGAATACAGGATAAAGCGGTATAGAAGATGACTGACTGATGACTGACTGTTTTATTGGTAAAATTAGCTTGTAACATCGCTAATAACTCTCGCATGAGCACATACTAACGGAATCACTGCTGTAAAATAAAAAAAACAATCAAATGAAACTTTACCTTTACCTTTGAAAAGAATCGCGACAGAGCAGTGTTTCGATGTGTAGAGCAGAGTGTGTGTTTGTGAAGGCGAGAGGAGGAGGGTGTGCGTGTTTGTGAAGGCGAAAGGAGGGGTGTGTGTGTGAAGGGGCACGGTGTGTGCTGATACAGCACATTTACAATTATCTATAATCTGTAACTGTGTGTAAAATTGTATTATCTTTAAAAGTTGAAAACCCTTGCTCAGAATCACACTGTGTCGGATGAAAGAATAAAACTGCAGCTTGGTTTACAGTATTACTTATCATGGGTGTAACTATGGTTCTAGTACCACCAGATAAACCCCAGTGGCAGTTACTAACCACTGAATGTCCCCTAGTGCCGTGGAGTAATATGGATAATATTTGCTGTAAATAACACCATGTCTCTTCTTTCCTGGAACCTAGTCACTGAATGTGCATTCGATAGGAGATGGTTCCAAGAGCCCGGGTGTTCTCAGTTAGATTGACTGTTTACAAAACGTCCTCAATATTTATGAAGGGGACTCTCTGTGGTCATCTGCATATTCAGACAATTATAGAAAAAGATAAAACTTTTATGATTCTTACCCTGCGCTGACAGCCGACACGATCATAGGCTCTGATGAGACGGTTTTTGTGGTACATCATGATGCCATAGTGCTCTCTGGACTTTGTGCTGTAGCCAAATGTGACTGTTATTGGCTTTTTCTGAGAAAAAGACTTAAGGATGATATTTTCAAATAATAAATGCCTATAATAAATGAAGTTTCCAGTTGCTCTAATATTTGGCACAAGGATACAAGGGGAGGATTACACACAGGCTTGTAAGTGTCCTTGCAGACGTGTTCTAGAGTTTTAGTGACATACTGAGTTTCCACCTTCCGCCCTTGAATGATGATCTGCATCTTTGGCTTCAGATACAGGATACTACAGTATGCCTGAATCAAGATTAAAATGAACAGAAACTTGATTGTATATTCACCAGAGGTTATAAATTAAAATACATTTAATCCCTGTCTACATTCAATTTAATTGGTATTAGATGAAAACTCATTCATGGCGAACTTCCTGTTGATCTTTAAAAATGTGGCAGTTACAGATTTCATGCGTTTTGGCATGCTGTCCACCAGTTTTTCACATTGCTCTTGGGTAACTTTATAACACTCTTTATGCAACAAAGCAAACAGCTCAGCTTTGCTTATTGCCTTTTCTCTGTTGACTTTCTTTTGAATTTCTTTTTCCTCCTCCTACCTGATAGGAACTGATCTAATTTTCCTCTGGAACCAAAGTATAATCAAATTCATGCTCTTGATAATTCTCAAAGCCTTTCTAAAAGACTCATGTTACAGTATCTCAGCCAATTAAAATTGTGACCTTTAATAATAGGTAATTTCCGCATTCAGTGATTAAATTCTCACCCGCAATGAATATCCAATCTCAGGCACTTGAACGGCAGTCTTTGCCTGCTGCTTATTTGTTTCTTTGATGTTTTCGTACACATCAGTAGGAAGCTGGAAGTCATAGCGGTCCTTTTCAAAGTCAAATTCCAGTTCGTTTAAAGATGTTCTGCAACAGAATATTTTTAGAAGGAAACAGGTAGGTTTATAAGCCAGGTATTTTACAGATAAGATAACTGAAACAAATGCAAGACACAGCATGTCTAACTATAAAAAAAAAGAAATAGACTATGAAGACTGAACCTTCAAAAATGAATAGACAGATCAATATATGTTTATTCTTTCTGCGGAATGTTTAAAATCAGTGCGTAGCAATAATAAACTGTGGCGATAATAAAAAGCAGTAATGAAAGCGCCACTATGAGACAAAACACAGGTTGTTTAAGCAAACGCATCCTCAGCAGTCCGAGGTAAGGGAATGTAAAATACCTGAACAGAGAGCATGGTATGACAGAGCAACCAGAGTCCTTTCATATTCATTTACAGCCCAGCAGCAAGCAAATGAAAATTCACTAAAGATTTATTAAAGATTGTTGTTTTCTATTTCATTCAAATACACTGAGATATACAAGGACATTAAGGTTCAAATTGTCCATATGTTTTATGTAGTTACTGAAAATTTATAAATATTATTTAAATGCTATGGAAATTTGTGTGACTCAGAATCACTCCTCAAAATCAAAGGAATCACACTCAAAGTTATTCAAAGTTATCCAAATATTTCTAGCACAAAGTAAGACATAAAAGTTGTTTATTAAGCATCCTACTCTTACTTTCAGCAATGCTGAAGGTACAGTAGGACTGCTCCAAGGAAAGAGTGTGATGTCATTGTTTACGGCACTGAGAGCCACAAAGCACGCTTCACATTGTAGTGGGTGTTGTAGTATTGACAGGTTTTTTGTAGTTTTAAATGGTGGAAAATCAAAATGGTGAATCAGCGCTAGTTGTGCGAAAGCTTTATACATGCAGACAAAACTTACAGATGCATGACTCGATGTTCCACGCACGATGTTCCTAATCCTGATCAGAGTCAAATGAAATCAATCCACATTAATAGAGCTGTGTAGGACTGTAATAATCTGATCAAAATGACTTTGAAATGAAACAAAACTGGAGGATGAGAGTATTTTGCTTGCAAAAGTGGCAAAATGTAAAGAAATAATGAAAGAAAAATTCTGCCATACTCTTACCTACAGTATAAAGTCAAAAAAGTGAGTGGATGGCAATTTGTGACAGCATCAGTGCCACCTGTCAGTTTACTGTGTGAAACACGGGGGTACGCCATGTTAAGGAAGTTATCAAGTGCTGCTTATATCAGAGATAAAAAAAAATTAATTACACGATTATTTTAATGTGCGTGTGTGGATGCTTGTTTTTCATTGATTTCACACTGCATGGTGGGGAAATGTATGAATCTGCATATGATCTGTGGTGTTGTAAGAGCAAAGTCTGATTTATTGTTTCCGACAATGTCGGCTCTGACAAACCCAAATCATTACTGTATTGCTTCATCCTCACTATAACTAAAACATGTAAAGTCACCTGTGGAGACAGCATATGAAATGTTTGTTACCGTTCCAGTAGCATACCACATTCATAGTAATGTTATGCTTGATCAGTATACACACATAGAGTACCAATCAAAAGTTTGGACACATCTTCTAACTGATCTGTATTTGTTTTTACATTATAAAACAATTCTGGAAGTTTACACAATATGCAATAACCTCCTTTAAACAGTTGATTTTGAGACGTTTCTGCTATTTATGCTCTCTTCATAATAGCTCTAATCTAAGGTGCAGTTAATTGGTGATTTCTGAGACTGGTAACTCTAAATGAACTTCTCCTTCTGGTTTTGCTTTTGCTTTCCTGGGATGGTCTTCACGAGAGCCAGTTTCATCATAGTGCTGTATGGGTTTGCAAATGCATTTGGCAGTAATGTTCTTGCAAGAACTATTCCAGAACAGCTGACCTTCGTGTCTTAAAATAACAACTGACTGTTGTTGTTGTTACTTAATTACCTAACTCCATGTGTGTTATTTCATAGTTTGAAAATCTCCAGTATTGTTCTAAAATGTGGAAACTAAATCACAAAACAAACAAACAAACAAACAAACAAAAAAACAAACAAAAAAACACTGAATTAGGAGGTGTGTCCAAACATTTGACTGGTACTCTGTGTGTGTGTGTGTGTGTGTGTGTGTGTGTGTGTGTGTGTATGTGTGTGTGGTCACCTGCGTAAGTTCCAGATAATGATGCGGGTTCCACTTTTTGATTTGTTGCTTAACCCATCTATGGCACTGAACTCGGACAGCAGGTCTTCCTTGGTGTTAAACAGCGAATATTTTAGGATATCCTGAAGACACTCGTGATGCTCTGGTGCAACACTCAGTTAAGGACCAAACTCCATAGAAGATTCTTTAAACTCTCAGGAAGAATTAATTTTTTTTAAATCACCAACAGCCCCAGGTTCATGACTTCATACAATGTCTTATCTTTTAGTTTCACTTTAGCTAACAAAAATTTTTAAAATCTGAATAAATTAAGAGCAATACAGAAGATTAAGTGAACAGATGTATACCAAACAATCATAAAATTACATTGCAAAACATTATGCCCAGTATCTCGGAGCAGCTCTGTCCCCTTGGGGCATGACTCCACAAGACCTTGGGGGTGTGCTGGGGGTGTGTCTGTGTAATATCTATTTCACTACACATAGTTCATCGTCTGTATTTACAGTATCTCTTGCAAATATAAAACTTCTTGTAATAGTAAGGACCTGTTAAATGTTGCTGTTCACCATTCCTATTGAATCTAGTCATCTCGCCATCTGTATCTAGATAAAGGATATCATCAGTCTCTCCAGTGTTGGTGAACTTGACAATAGGCACTATAATATGCTCTGATTTTATCTCTTTGAGGTAAGTCTGTGACAGGAGACCCACACACATGGTGCTGGCCTTCTTTGAGAACACAATGGCATCTTTCCCCAAATGCATGGAGCTTGACTTAAAACCATTACCGTACTGGCCCACTGGGATATGGCGTCCTACAGTCTGCTTATCATTGAAGCCAAAACTGAGAGAGAGAGAGAGAGAGAGAGAGAGAGAGAGAGAGAGATTGTATATTATTTACAGCTGTGCAAATCTTTAGTTTAGGTAAATTACTGGATCATCAAATTGCCATCTGAAGTGGCTGGCATAATCACAGTCCTACCTGAGCATTTTGTGCATCTTGTCATAATCCATGCCTTTTCCATTATCCATGAAGAGGAGGCAGGCCTTGTCTTGAATCATGGTTTTATTAATCCAAAATTGTTTAGCACTGACATCTGGGTCATAAGCATTGTCTATCAATTGAAGAAAATAGAAGTTCAGAATGTAGAAGTTTTTAAGTGTTTGTACAAACTGTTACTAAAAATGAATAAGTGACAGTTTTAACTTACCGATCAGTTCTGCTACAGCACTGAAAGGCCAAATGTGGCTAGTGGAGTTTGTATGCAGATAATGTGGATGAATCTTAAAGCAAAAAAAAATAAATTAACATCAACACATAAGGCATAAATATATACAGTTAATTTCATAAGTATTTTCCCTATGACACAATGTTTGTATTTTTAATTTCATACAATGGATTTGAAATGAAGCAAAAATATGTGACTAAAGTGTTGACTTTCAACATTCATTTAAATGCTTAAAAAAATATTGCATTAACTATTTAGAAAAAACTGTTTCGTTTTTTACATAGCCCCTCAAATTTCACAGGGTGAAAATTGATTGAAAATTGTATCCAATACTTGTATGCAAATGCTGCCAAAGATTTGGAGCATTTGTCTGAATATGACTGACAGACTATGCCATAACACTGCACAGTAAAATCTCCAATGTTAATTTAACATTTTTAAAGTTAATTTGAATCCAACTGAACCTCTATAAACACTGTATGTTTTATTTCAACACTGGGAGTTTTGCTGTGTGCCTCCACCATGTTTGATGATGATGTGGTGTTATGCTTTGGAGTCCTTCCTTTCCTTTTCCATATTTTTCTCTTCCCATATTCCTGGTACAAGTTACTGTTGTATAAAAACTGGGCAGGATTTTATTTTATTTTATTTTTTGAATTTTTGTAGCAAAGTCTTTCTTTTCAAGTCTTTCTATTCTTATACATTACCAGTGGTTTGTGTCTTAAGGTAAAGCAGCAGTAAATTCATGGAGGCGTTTCCTGATTGGGCACTTTGCTTATTATACACCCACCCTCTCAAGAGTGTACTGAATCTTTTGTCATCTTATAGATCTTGAAACTGATTTTTATGATTTCAATTTATAAAAAGTATGGGTAAGCCTTAAGCCTAATTTTAAAGTGCAGAATCTTGTGTTGCAATGTGGTAATAATTATTTCATAGCTGTACCCAGTTTAATTGAATTTTGACAAAGTCTTACTCATAACCTGGCAAGATATAAATGCTCCTGTATATGTTTTGTAAAGTTTTGTCCGCTGTGCTTTGATAAGCTTGCTGGTGTTGCAGTGGGCATAAAAGGCAGGCATAGGTGCAGAGGGTTTTTTTTTTAACCAAGAGAGTCTTTTAATAAGAAAACATGTAACATAGAAATAAAACGAACAGTTTCACATCATACCCGGCATTAGACATCACCAAGGCACTATGGCGAGACACATAGGACATTAGCTCGATGGCGAAATACAAGCTTAATGATGACACACAGGCTCTAATACCGGTTACACAGAAGATAAGCCCTATGGCGAATTTACTCATCTAGTAAATAGAGTTTACCTGTGTGAAATTTAATCTCAGTATAAATAAAGCTGTTCCGTGAAGCCCTCAGAGGTTTGTTCAAGAACAATAGTGAACAAACAGCATCATGAAGCCCAAGGAGACACCAGACAGGTCAGGGATAAAGTTGTGGAGAAGTTTGAATCAGGGTTACATTATAAACAATCTCCCAAGCTTTGAACATCTTATTGAACACTTTTCAATCTATCATCCAAAAAAGGAAAGAGTATGGCACAACTGCAAACCTACCAAGGCTGTTCACCTAAATTGACAGGCCGGGCAAAGAGAGCATTAATCAGAGAGTCAGCCAAGAGGTCGATGGGAACTCTGGAGGAGCTGCAGAAATCCACAGCTCAGGTGTGAGAATCTGTCAGGTCAAATATTAGTTGTGAACTCCACAAATCTGGCCTTTATGGAAAAGTGGCAAAAAAAAAGCTAGTTTTGGAAAAAAGCCATAAAAAGTCCCATTGGCAGTTTGCGACAATCCGTGTTTGGGGGCACAACAAACATGTAGAAGAAGGTGCTCTGGTCAGATGAGACCAAAATTTTACTTTTTGGCCTGAATGCAAAATTCTATGTGTATCGGAAAACTAACAGTGTGCATGGTGAAGGAAACATCATGTTGTGGGAATGCTTTTCTTCAGCAGGAACAGGGAAGCTGGTCAGAGTTAATAGCAAGATGGATACAGCCAAATACAGGACAGTCTTAGAAGAAAACCTGTTAGAGTCTGCACTAGACTTGATACTGGGCAGAGGTTCCAATCCCAGCAGGACAACGACCCTAAACATATAGCCAGAGCAACAGTGGAATAGTTTAGATTAAAGCATAGACCTAAATCCATTTGAGAATCTGTGGAAAAAGTTAAATTGCTGTCTGCGCTTGAACTATTATGCAAAGAAGAATGTGCACAAATTTCACTCTCTAGATGTGCAAAAGCTGGTAGAAAAGACTTGCAGCTGTAATTGCAGTGAAAGTTGGTTTTACAAAGTATTGACACAGGGGGGCGTGTTTTTTGTTTTGAGGTAAATATTATGTAATTAGAACTGCTGACATTCAAAGAGAGTTTGTTTATTTTATATGACATAATTGTCTTTAACTCTTTTTACACTTTAAACTTGATGAAATCATCAACTTGCTTACGAACTAGCATAGTAACTAATTTTAAAAATCTACTTTTCACTAAGTAAGATTTAAAAACACAAAATCCTTTAAATGTAGCTGGCATCTGTAACAATGGTGGTTACAATATCTGGAATAAAATTATTACTTGTAAAGACTACAAATGTCAAATTCTGAATAATTGAATGCACTTTTTAGTCTATTTAAATCTCTGAGCATTTGGTTGACATAGTAAAATGTTGCAAGCCGATGGACCCTGTGATATAAATTAGAGATGGATTTTTTTTTTAACGATTTTTTTGCATTAAAAAAAAAAAGTTAATTCATCAGCATCAAGTATGAATAAATGATTGAGAAAGGTCTTATATTGTCTCTTTTACTATTAATCTTAAGTTAATCAGGCACTGTAGTTATTTATTTCCTTTTTTTAATTTAAAATTTTTTTTTTTTACATTTCTCTTACTCTGCTAATATACAGTGGTAAAAAAAAAAAGTATGTGAACCTTTTGGAATTTCATGGTTTTCTGCATTAATTTGTTGTAAAATGTAATCTGATCCTAATCTAAGTCAAGAGTATTTACAAATATTATGTGCCTAAAATAATAGTACTGTACAAAAAATAATTCTGATCCTGCATGTCTTTATTGAGAACAACCATAATCCCTCATAGTACCTGTGGAAAAAGTATGTGAATCCTTGATTTAATGACCTCAAAAAAGCTAATTGGAGTCAGGTATTAGCATACCTGTAGTCTTGTTAAGAAAATGGGTTTGGAGCTGTGGACTAAAGCTACTTTGACTGATTAAAAACCACTCACTTTTTTGAGTTTGCTCCGCACAAGAAGAATATGCTTATGTGAACCATGCCACACCAAACAGCTTTTGGAGCTTTTAGAGTTTCTATGATCAAGAATTGTTGATTTACATAAAGCTTGAAAAGGTTAAAAAGTGATTTCAAAGACTTTAGAAATTCACCAGTCTATAGTTGGGCAAATGGAGACACTTGGGGTCTGTGGCTACTCTACCAAGAAGTGGGCAACCAGTCAAAATGGCCCAAAGAGCACCATGAAGATTTATCAGTGAGGTAAGTAACAGCCAGGAGTGACAACCAAAGATTTAAAGGCATCATTGGAACTGGCTAACATCTGTGTAATGAGTCTACAGTGCATAAAATATTGAACAAGCAGTCTGTCCATGGCATGGCACCACAAAGGAACCTGCTGCTTACTAAAAAGAACTTTGTTGCATGCCTGAAGGTTGCAAAAGAGCACATTGACACTCCACAGCGGTACTGGAAAAATTTTGTGCACTGATGAAACTAGGATTTAACTATTTGGAAGGAACACTACATCTGACGTAAAAAGGACACTGCATATATTCATGAAAACATTGTGACAACTGTAAAGAATGCTGCTTTGCTGCATCAGGGCCTGGCCAGCGTACAGTCATAGAGGGGAAGATGAATTCCCAGGCGTACCAAAATGTTCTTCAGGATAATGTGAGAATGTCTGTCTGTCAGCTGAAACTCTAGAAGTTGGGTTCTAGACAGGACAATCCGCCTTTTGGAGTGGCCAAGTCAGGACCCAGATCTTTAACCCAATAGAGATATTATGGAAGGATTTGAAGAGAATCATACACATGAGACGTCCAAAGAATATGAAAGAGCTTAAGCAGTTCTGCCAGGAAGAATGGGTTAAAATTCCTCTTGAACGATGTGCAGGTATAGCTACAGGAAGCACCTGGTTGAGGTTATTGCAGTCATTGACACAAAACATTTTTCCAGTTGAAAGTTGAATAAGTATATTCAATAAAGACATGAAAGATCAGATTTATTTTATTTTATTATTATAGGCACACTATTTCTCTCAGTACCCTTGACTTAGTTGTGGATCAGATCACATTTTATGAAATTAATGAGGAAAGCCATGAAATTCTAAACGGTTCAAATACTTTTTCTTGCCACTGTACAGTATTGTCTCTCATATGAAGTACACTACTTCATCTCTTCGTGATGGCTCATACTGGTGGTTCAATTAATGTTTTGACAATCTTTAATGCAAGCTTGATCACTGGAAAATCACCCTACTTTAAACATGCAGTGGTTTATGCCTTTAAAAAAATCGTAACCTGTATTCTTGAGTGCTGGGTACCAACCCATCTCAATTTTTTTTTCATTAAAAATTTTAGATGTCTGTAATTTCATAACTTTAATAATGAAATTTTAAAATCATTTTGTACTTTGTTACTTGTGACATGATGGTGTTACTTTTGACAATGTAGATCATACTTAGTGCATACCTGGGACAATGCATCACTTTAATGTTGTACTCAGTTAAATTTTTTTTGTCCCATAGTGAACTAGTCACAGACTAGTGCCCAAACTTTTTCTGCTCCTCACTCACTCAGGAGGCTCCCTACAGAGGCAGACATGCAGATTAGGCTAATTGGTGTTTCCAAATTGCCCATGGTGTCTGAATAAGTGTGTGTGCCCTGTGATGGATTGGCACCCTGTCCAGGGTTTCCCCTGCCTCGAGCCCTAAGTTTCCTGGGATGGCTCCAGGCCCCAGTGACCCTGAATATAGGATAAGGCTTAAGGCACGAGGCGGGGTAGACCCTGGACAGGGTGCCAACACATTGCAGGTCACACACACTCATTCAAACACTTTGGGCAATTTGGGAATGCCAATTACCTGCAGGTCTTTAGCCTGTGGAAGGAAACCAAGCACGAGGAGAAAATGCAAACTCCATGCACACAGAGACATGAATCGAACCCAGACCCTGGAGGTGCAAGGCGACAGTGCTAACCACTGCACCACCGTGCCGTCGTTAAAATAAAATTATTAATATTTTAATTAAAATCATCAATAAACATACAAAGTGAGAATATTAAATAAAAAAGATTATGCTCTCTGCAGGGCAGGTGACCACACATTTTAGGATAGACTTTGAAGCAATAGGTCACATGACCTGGAAGTTATTAAAATAAAATAATTAATATTTTTATAAAAAATATAAACAAATATGCAAAATGATAATATGAAAAGTCATGATACACCACCATGTATCACATTGACACTAAAAGTAACAACATTTATTTATTTATTTATTATATTAATATTTATAATATAAGTATTATCTGTATTTCAGTCGGACAGTAATTTACAGACGGTCCCTAACTCGCGCAGAGTCGAATATCCACAACAAATCGAGATATCAAATATTCAACGTCCAACTTCAAACCAACTTCAAGGCCTCCGTGCCCAGTCGAGGTAAGCTGCCCAGACGTCAGAAGCCAAAAGTGCTCATGCCGAGGCCGAGGATGGCTGGGCAGGGCCAGATGGGCGCTTCAGTGAATGGAGGAGTTTAGCTGCAAAAGATGCTTGTGAAAAAATGAGTGTTTGTCGGCGACTCAGTGACAGGAAAGCGAAGGGCCATTCAACGTCATTGCTTACGTTCGCCAGCCGAGTGCACCTCTGCCAGCTAGGCACTGTCTGGACCCACACGTGCAACCCTCACTTCTCTCCCTACTCCCTTTTTATTCAAAATAAAATTTCCCTTCTTCCTAAGACCTCGCCTTGTGTATGTTTTTGTGGTGCAGACCGTGCGTCAAACTTTTTACACACAGGCAACTGCATTTCTTCAAAGACCATATCATATCTGAGACTCTCTTTAAGCTGCAGCTCCTGCTGCACCATAGAGCAACATAACTTTTGGAAAAAGTACTGCAGAACATTGTGCCTGACAGGGAGAGACTTCTAGCTACAGATCATTTCATCTGACAGGACAAACACATTTCTGTTGAGCCACTTGGGAGTCAGTCTTAAGGAATTTTTAAGCAAGAGCAAAGATTTGAAAAATAAATCACTTCAGTTGATAAAAGCAATTATAACTCAAATTAACAATATTAAAACATTTATTTCCTCACATTACCAAGAAAAATATACCTAGAAAAATATGCTGTGAGCCATCTGTCATCAGTTGCATAAGAGCAAATAGTTCTGATGATGAAAATATAAAATGTTCTAACTTATACAGTATGCATGTACGTAGGTACAAAGAAGCAAAATGATATTACACCGGTTTTAGCTTTCATTCATTAGCTCCAGTTAATTTTTGAACTGAGTAGACAGTTTAATTTGTTAACTTTTAATGCCTAAATGGATTAGACTGCAGATATGCTTTGTATACATACTGCTTCTGGATATTTAAAGCCTACTACACAGCAACTGCTGGTGCTTGACTGAACAACAATCACACTTTCTGATGAAATGAAAGTGAAAGTTATTCTACCAACAGCAAGGTAAGACTTTTAGGAGAAATTAAACCTTTTTTCTACATAGCATGCATTTATTTTCCATAGTGTTGAAGTGCTCAAATGTCAAATTTAATATACACATTTGAAATATTTTCAAATTTCATATTTTTCAAACTTTCAACATTTATTGCTACAGTAAACAAAAACGATAGCTGATTATAGCTTTGGTAGAGCCCATGAGTACTTACTAAGCTTAAAGGTATTCTTCTATTTGTTAGAGATGCCATCACAATTTACTGTAAAACTTCAAAGTATAGTAAGTTCCAAAATGAGATTCTTGAATAAAACTGTTTTCTGCTGGTTTGAAATACAGGAAGAAGGCATTGACTTTTATACAGACTTTGGAGAAACTCCACCCCTTTTGAATCACCATGGAGGGGTGGGGGATACTAATTTATTATATTCAGTGAATTTTTATATTCGTTTGTGTGTATGTGTGTTTGTGTTTTAATGTGCACAGTTGGTGTCAGTTTGAGTAGGTTTCTGGCAGCTTTCAATAAGACCCATGTATATGTTTCATTTCTGGAAACACTTTACTTGTATACAGTATACTGTAAGAGCTTGACTTGGGGAGCACCACAGACACACAGACAGATGAGGTGAGATCTTATAGAAAAAAGAGCTTTTTTAAAATTAAGAAAATAGGGCAAAGGGGGGAATTTAGGAGGGAGAAAACGCAGAGAGGGAGGAAAAGAGTGAGGTTGTGCATATGTGGGTCGGAATCTTGGGCGTCGTAGCTGTTCCTTGGCGGCAGTGGTGGCGAGTACAGTTCCCACTGTTACGTGGATCCTGCTGTCGCCCTCTGGTTCCCGACTGGGGGTGCTCTTAGGCGGTGCAGAGGTGGTGCTCCTTGGAGTGAGTGAGGAGCGAGAGTTCATATACAACCATAATGTAACACACATTATACATAGTTTAATACGTATTTGGACCACCTTCTGCTTTGATCATGGCCTACATTTGCCATGGCATAATTTTGGTAAGCTAGTACAATTTCAGAACATTTATATCAATCGAGAGTCACATTGATCTTGTACAGTATTGATCATGGGAGATTTGGACTGCTATATAAAGTCTATGCCATATCAACAACACAGGTTACTTCCACTATGAAACATAGCCATTTTCCCCTTGAATATCCTCCAAGGTTTTAATAATGCATTGGACAGTAGTTTCAGCAATTTCTCCTTAGATTGGCAACACAAAAACCACCAATAAAAAACCTTGTTCACAAGGAACAAATTGAAAGTATTAAGTGTTACCTGTTGGCTTGACCACACCCCTTCTGCAACCTATCCCTACCACCTGACTCAAGGTCAAGGAGCTATCCAGCCTGGAAATGACACCTCCCAAAGAGAAAAGAAATATCACAGCCATCTGTGGACCCAGCCTGTGGACCAACTCAAACTGTAATAGCTGAATTGACAGAAAACAATTCTGGTGCCGTCTGTGTGCATCTGATTCATCAGTGCTGTCTTTAAATAAATTAAAATTTTATATGTACTTGATTGTGTATAATTATGGACCTTTTCTCAGTAATGCTGTGGCTTTTTTTTTAGGATTAGCTGTCTAGTGTACGCTGCTACTGTACACCACGCAGGAGAGACTGAGGGCTGCTATAAGCTAATAAGATTATTATTTAAATTAAGGTATTTAAAATGACTCGTTAAGTTTAAAAATTGAGTTTTAAATGTGCATTATTATTGTAACGTTGTTGTTGAGTATTGAATAGTTATCAGCTCGGAATTCATAAATACACACCAGTACAAACTACAGATCACCAAGTTAAGGGTTTATAAACATGATTGGATTGTTTTCTTTAAATAATATTAAAATATATTTAAATTTCTTTAAATAATATATATATAATAAACAGTGAAATGTTTTTGCTGAATTCAACAAAAACCTTTCACTGTTATTTACTTTTAAGTAAAAGTGTACTATACTCTTATGGTCTTTAATTCTGCTTTCACATTTCTTCCTCCTGAGTTGAGAACTTTTTTCCTAATTTGTTGCTGTTTTGCTGATGTTGCCTGATTGATATTACTGTACATTTTATCTGTGAAGATTTTATTGATTAGTAGAGGGTCTGCTATTTCCCTTACTGATGACACCTAATATATGAGCATACAAATTCACCACAGTAAAAGGGAGATAAACATCAAATTTGTTTATTCGTCAGTCAAGCTGAAACGAATGCTGCAATAAACAATTTCATATTCTGGAAGAGTATAAGTTAAATAATATATTTTGCAGTTTTCAGTCAGTCAGAAAGACTTGCGTTTATGGATTTTATTTGAAAATGCTTCTCTTCTATCAGCTAAAATAATAGAAGAGAAAACAAGATTAATTTCTACAACACTAAGGATTTCTACAACACAGTAAAGTCAAAAAGGACTGCTTGTGTTTGATTTTACATTTCCGGTATTTGGCCAACACCTTTATCCTGAGTGACTTACTTTGTATCTCATTATACAGTGGTAACTCAGCATACAAATTTAATCCATTTAGTATTGGAAAACTCATTTTCCCATAAGAAATAATGTACAGTAAGTGCAGATAATCCGTTCCAGCCACCCAAGAATACCAATTTCCAACACCATAATCATATTGTAGAATATAAAAACAATCATCTACAAAAGACATGTAAATTAAGCAAACTATAAAATTAATGGACATTAAACCTCACTTAACCTTAATTTATTATTCCTATTGACAACGGCTTCTTTGTAAATGCTTGGTAAAATTCTTGGGACCCATGGTGCTATGTCTTTACTAAAATTTGAACAAAATGCCCCCCCACCAAAAAAACCCCACAAATATGTAAACACACTTCACTTGGCTTTCTACTAAGGCCTAAATGGACATGGGTGCAAAAAATAAACTTTGGAGGGAAAAAAGAAATTCCACCTTGAAAAAAAAAATGCAAGGAAAAAAAATTTGCCTAACAAAACATGGGTGAAAAAAATATTGAAGGGAAAAAAATAAGCCAGATTTTTTTTTTTTTAGCCTTGCTGATTTAGTCCAGCAGTTGGCATTAATGCCAAACTTGATCCTTGACCGGGAAGGTCAGTAATGCCCATAAAAGCTAGCTGCCAACCGCTAAAAAAATTCTTTGCCGCCGGAAGATTGATCCAGAAGTATGAGTAATTTTTTTCCTTCTCATTTTGTTTTCCCATCAACAGATTTTATTCTTTTATGTCTATTTAGGAGCTCTGTAGCTTTCCACTGATGGCAACAAGTTTAATTCGGCTACTGGAAGGACATGCAACCGGAAGTATGCGCGACTAGCTCAGTAATTTGTATGCCAAAAGTTTGTATACCAAGTCAAAGTTCTTGCAAAATTTTAGTTCTTATGGCAAAGTTTTGCAACTGGGGCGTTTGCATGCCAAGGTACCTCTGTACATCTGAGCAGTTGAGACTTAAGGGCCTTGCACAGGGACCCAAAAGTTTGCACCTGGGATGATACAGAGTGTTTCAACTCTCCTGTCAAATCTTAAACACATCCCAAAGATTTTTGAATGAGAGAAAGGCATTGTTGCCAATTTAGCAATTTGTCACTATATTTAACGACTTTTCAAATGTAAACAAAATTTCCTTTTCACACACACAACCATACACAGTATGACATGCCAACGACCAGAAAAAATAAAGTGTAAGGTAATAAAAATGTAAATAAAATTGAAATCGAAGTCTACAAAAATAAAATGTACAGAGAATAAGAAAAAGATTAGCTGAGTGTGGATGATGCAGTCCTCTGATCGCACCAACCTCTGTAGAGCCTATCTGTCCTGGATGCTCCTATTCTCCAAACCAGGTTGTAATCATTTCCCTTCAAGATGTTCTCAATATAAAAATTCCTTAGTACCTTGGAAGGCAGTCTAAAGTCTTTCAAACATCTAACGTGGTAGAGACACTGCTCGGCCAACTTCACCATAGTGATTTTATGATAGGACCATGACAGAGCCTGTGTGATGTGAACACTAAAATACTGGAAGATGTCCACTCTCTCCACTGAGGTCCCATTGTTAACAGGGGCCTGGTAGTCTTTCTCCTTTTTTGTGCTAAAGTCCACTATTAAGTCCTTAGTCTAGCTGACGTTTAGGAGCAGGATGTTCTTCTGACACCAGTTCTCCAGGTTTTTAATCTCTTCCAGCTAGGCCTTCTTGTTGTTGTAAGAGATCAGGCCCAGCACAGTCGTCATCAAACTTAACGGTGGTGGAGTTGGTAGAGGCCATACAATCATATATGTACAGTGTGTAGTGTTAGTGTAGAAGGCTTAGGACACAACCCTGGGGGCCCCAGTGCTGAGGGTGAGGGAGGCTGAGACATGCACAACCGCATTGTCTGTCGTCTGCCAGTCAGGAAGATAGACATCCATTGACAGAGAGGCGGGCTTAGTCACAGATCCTCCAGCTTTTAGAGAGTGTGGAGGGAATAACAGTGTTAAAAGCTGAACTACATACAACAAACAGGATTTCAACATAATTCCCCTTCCTAGTGTTCAGACAACTTAGGGTTGTATGTAGGAGTGGTGAGATTCAAACTGTAGTGGATTCCAACATTAAACAACTTAAATCTTGGCATGTTTGTCCTGGCATATGACCATGTAATCATGGAAGAAATAAATGCATTGATGAGATTATCTGATCATTCACATATATAGAATATATAAATTATATGAAAATACTTGACAATAAATAATGAAAGATTTGAAAGCAACAGAAGATGCAGTGACGATGGGCGTACACATTAATAGGTTGTTTGCAGAGATTTTTTCCACAAAGGCAGATGAAAAATGATTGCACTTAGTATTGTTTTTCATGGGAAAATCACTCTCTCACTCTCATTCTTCATCTACAGTATAACACTTTATCCTGTATTCTGGGTGGCAGGGGGCCTGGGCCTATCCCAGGAGAGTTGGGGCATGAGGCAGTGTACACACTGGACAGGGTGCTAATCCATTGCTGGGCAAATACACAAACAAGCTACAGGCAATTTGGGAATGCAAATTAGCCTAATCTACATGTCTTTATCCTGTGGAAGGAAACCACAGTACCTGAAGGAAACTCACCAAGCACAGGGAGAACATGCAAACTCAATGCACAAAGAATTGAGGCGGGAATTGAACCCTGGAGGTGCAAGGTGACAGTGCTGACCACTATGCCACCATGCCACCTTGGGAAAATCAGTCTTGCATTTAAATTAATGATCCATTTAATAAGTATGCTATGTACACCTTTTCTAGTCAGCAGCGTGAATGGATGCTGCGACCCCTCTCTCTCTCTGACATTGGTCTTTAATTGTAAATTTTCAAATGCTTTTGTTTCACATTCATGTTTGCATGGTTCGCGATCATCTTTGTCACATGTAAGATACAGTCGGACTCCACTATCCAGCCAACTGGGCTAACATGCTACTGCGCTGACCAAGTCTGTGTTGAGGGAGGTAAGACACACGGCGGGGGTGTTTGTATTTATACAATTATTACAGCAACAGACAGCACGCCCAGACCGATTTCTCATCACTGCTGGGGACTTAATCATGCAGATTTAAAGCCTTTTCTCCCAAAACTTCATCAGCACATAGACTTTCCCACAAGGGGCAATAATATATTGGACTTGGCATACACAAACAGAAAAGAAGCATACACTCCCACTTTGGACTCTCTGATCACCATCATGCTCAGACCTGCATACAGACTGAAGGTGAGAGTCACCAGACCAACCAAGAAGGAGGTATGCGTGTGGGCAAAGGGGGCCTAGTTTGCTCTTAAAGCTGCTTTGATACAACAGACTGGGACATATTCAAAGAAGCAGCAACCTTAAACAACCACACAGACATAGAGGAATATACTGAGACATATTACTGCTTACATCTCAAAGTGCACCGACGATGTCACACACACAGTAAAACCATCGCTATTCTGGCTAACCAGAAACCATGGCGGACAGGAGAGGTGCGCAAATTTGCGAGGGCATGGGACGGAGCCTTTAGAGCTGGTGACACTCCACAGCAAGAGGAATCAGGCAACAAAACAACAATACTGCAATAAAGTATCTAACATTTTAGCAACACCAGAGCCACAACATGAGTGTCTAGCAAGGGATCCAAACTCTAACAAACTATAAACCCTTAATTAATTTAATTAAAATGGACAGATGTTGAAAATGTGTTTAGTTTTGAAACAACCATTTTCCACACAGTAGTTACTATATTTTCGTTCTTACATTTATTTACCATGATTTTATTTACATTTATTTACTGATTTTATTACTTGTGATCCATTTCAGATTGATAAGAGCAAAATGGATCACCTTTTACCAATTTACATGATTGCAGGACAGTCTATTTAAGTTGCACTTTTGGATGGTATGTAGATAACAATCCAAGAGAGATGGAAGAGAGTAAAAGAACAAGAAAACCAAATTGGACAGAAGAGCAGTGTTTACTCTTACGTTTAGTGTTTGGAGAATATTTCTTCTTTTCACCATTTTGTCCTCTGCTATAGAAACTCTTAAGCCTCTTAAAAGTCCTCCTCTCTACTCTTAACAATTTTTACATTAGGAGCTGTTTTTAGGGCTAAGA
>JAQMYG010000035.1:9571974-9594435 GCA_030014215.1 Clariallabes teugelsi
TATATATCATTTATTTTTTTTATTTTTTTTTTTATTTTATTTTATATATATATTTTTTTAATAATCATCTTCTCACTTGCAGTTATAAATTTCCCCGTAATACAAGCTTAATGTACAATATTTCTAGATAAAGGATATCATTCTGTCTTGTTTTGGTAAACATGGCAATAGGTACTATGACATTCTGTGCCTGTATATTCTCCAGGTAAGTCTGTGATAGGAAACCCACACACATGGTGTTATCTTTCTTGGAGAACACAATGGCATCCTTCCCCAAGCGCATGGAGCCTGATTTAAACCCATTACCATAAAGACCCACAGGAGCATGGCCCCTTAGTATCTGTTTATCACTGAAGCCAAAACTGAGAGAGAGAGAGAGAGAGAGAGAGAGAGAGAGAGAGAGAGAGAGAGAGAGAACAAATCAAGAAATTTATATTGTTATATCCTTACTATCCACTCTCTATAGTTAAAGTGGATTGCTGGATGATCTAATTGTCCTCTGAAGGATAATGCATGCTCAATACACTCCTACCTGAGCATTTTGTGCATCTTTTCATAGTCCATGCCCTTTCCATTATCTGTGAAGGTGAGGCAGTCCTGGTGTTTGATATTTGCTTTATCAATCCAGAATTGTTTTGCACTAACATCTGGGTCATAAGCATTGTCTGTCAATAGGAAAAAAACAGGGATCTGATACTATACACCAATCAGCCATAACGTTATGACCACCTGCATAATATTGAGTAGGTCCCTCTTTTTGCCACCATAACAGTTATGCACTGTGGTTTCTGACACCTTTCTATCATAACCAGCATTAACCATTTCATCAATTTGATCTACATTAGCTTCTGTTGGATCTGACTTCACAGGTCTTCCTTTGCTCCCCATATGCATCAGTGTGTCTTGGCCAATGATGACCCTGTCGCAAGTTCAACAGTTTTCCTTCCTTGGATCATTTTTGGTGGGTCCTGACCACTGCAGACCAGGAACATCCCACAAGAGCTGCAGTTTTTGAGTTGCTCTGACCCAGTCGTCTAACCATCACAATTTGGCCCTTGTCCAAGTCACTTAAATTCTTACTGTATGCTTGCCCATTTTTTCTGTTCCCACCATCTTCAGGAAAAAAAAAAGGTTGACTTGCTGCCTAATATATCCCACCCACTTTCATCTGCCATTGTAACAAGATATTGAAAATGTAGCCAAGGAGAAGAAACAAGGAGAAGGAGGTGTAAGAGGTGAGTGATTGTTATCAATTGTTGCTCATAGTTATTCTGGAACTGCCTGTCTCAAGCAGTCAGAATATTGACCATACAGTAGTTCAGAATGGATAAGCATTCAACTGTTTATGAAAAATGGTTTAGTAATCATTTGGATAAAGAAAGAAAACAATAATAACATAGTTTTGACTTACCGATCAGTTCTGCTATGGCACTAAAGGGCCAGGTGTGGCTAGTGGAGTTTGAATGCAGGAACCGTGGAGCAATCTTTTAAAAGAAACAATATAAAAATCCTTGACACATAGTGCTTTAAAAATGAATATATTTTCTGATTCTAGATTTATAGCCATGAAAGGACAGGTCTTTCAGCAGGCGAAACACCTACCACTGAGCCACCAGTGCCCTAATATGTGCAACCTCAATAGACACCCCACAGCATCTAGCAGCCTGATGGGTGAACACGACGATTTCTCAGCCTATGAGGGTGACCGCGGATCTGCATGTTCTGAACACCTTGTTCCTCACAGATCTGCCCCTCAGGAGACCCATGTTGCTACACTTTCATAATGTTGCTGATGTAAATATGCTAGATTCCTGTGCGTGTAACTTGTGTCATAGTACACATACAAGAAAATACAATTTCAAACTCTAGCAGAAAACAGTGAAAAAGGAGAATAAACAAACCTCACATATTTTTTAATATGAGAGTTCATGAAAATCTTAAATGTGTGCCCATAACAAATCAACTACATTATTACACTCAGAAAGACCTTTTATTTGAGGCAAAGTTTTTTTTAGCAGCGCCTCTGTTTCACTAAATTATTGTTGACTTTTCATGAACATGTAAGTCCTAATGACACCTGTCTCAGGTGACTCCAGGTTTCCTCAGGAGTCCTATTGATGTTTTAACTGATCACACCTATACATTCAGATTCATCAACCAAAAATAGGGTACACTGAGGCCAGGGAGAGAAACAAAAAATAAAGCATGGATGTTTCTGAAACATACATTGAAATGAAAATTCTTATGCACACTTAAAAATACTACACAGCAAGAATATATTACATAATATTATGACTGAAATAAAGCTGCTCATTGGCAGAGGCAGATTGCAAAAGGCACTGTTTATTTACAGAATATATATTTGTGCTTTTTTTGGGGTACTATTATTGATAATGTTTATTGATAAAGCTCCTCATATCTGCACACACTTTTATCTGCCTTTTGATCAAAATGCTGCCTTGTGCAAAGTGAAAGCACATGCTGAATTAAAGCTGCTCTAATCTGTGTAAAATGTTCACATGGACTCTATGACTGAAATAAAGCTGTTCATAACGGCACACACTTTCATCTGTCTTTTGTTCAAAGAGCTGCCTTTTGCAACATCAAAGCGAGTGCCAATGTGCGCGGCTAAATTTAAGTCATAAATTCACACCCACATTCCAGCCAATCAGCAAATAATTATTCGGTGCTGAACACAAACAGCAAAAAAACATGATGATTAGTATTGTTAAAAAAAAAATCCTGAAGTTTTTCGTGTGGATTGATTCAATGAGTCATTTTCTTGGAGATCGATAGATATTGAAGATTTTCTTACTGTACTTCTTTCAAACCCCTTTTATTCTGTTGGACACGAGTATGCATCAGTACGTCACTTCCCCCCAAACAACCCAGCAATTTGCATTTACTTACATCTGAATAGAGCCGTTTACATAGAACTTGTGAAGCATGTGAATGGAGCTCTAAGCGCAGGGGCAGTTCTCTGACGCGTGTGGAGACGAGAACCTGACTTATGTTATATTTTTAGGTACTTACCAAACTTAAAGGTATTTCTTTATGCATAAATGCTGCCATTTCCATTTACAACTGCTACCTGTAGTTCCCAAGTGAGTTTCTAATGAAAGAAGAAGATATTATTTTTGCTGTTGTGAAGTACAGTAACAACAAGCCTTATACTGATTATGGAAACCCCACCCATTGTGAATCATTCATGGAGAGTAAATACTACTTCTACATTCAATGATTCACTTGTTTAGTTAGTTGTCTGCTTTTTCTGCATACAGTGCTAGCTGCCCACAACACAATTGTGATATCTGAAGCTAAAACAAAGCAGACTACTGTACATTTATTTATGTGAGTCTCTTGTTCCATTCAGTAGAAACTCCACTACAGTGAAAGAAAGAGTAAAGGGAAAACTCATTGCTACATTGAGAGGTATAATTCACAATATGGGGGATTTTTCACCCCAATATATAGTATGTGCGATCAATTTAAATCAAGTCACTTCCCATCACTATTATCATAGTGAAAAAGAGGCAAAGACATGTTTTTAAGCTGAGTGGGAAGGATTAATGCAATCTCACAGTATTTACTATAATGATAATCTGCTTCTAAGAACAACATTTATTCTTACACAGGTTTTAAACCCTAATATAGAAAAGCATACATGCAACAGCCACTTGTACATCAGAATTGCACTTGAATATTTTGCCTACACAATAAAATATTTAAATATTTACACATTCAAATAACCTGCTTAAAATTATACCTTCTAAGTTATCATGCTCAGTCTACATTGTATATTTACTAGTTCAGAGCATTTTAGTGAAAAAAATACCTTGTTGAAAACTTACCGTTTAGAGGATATATATACTGTACTGTATATATATACTGTAAATCATGCTTCTCACGCGAGTGCAGGAAATAGGCAGGGCAATCACCTTGCAGTAAGGTCCAACGGTTACAGACAGGAAGCTATGAAGGAAAACTCAGATACAATACTTTGCTTAAGCTTGTAGTAAGTAAGTATACATTACACAAAAAAGAGCAGGCACACACACTCCCCCCCCCCAATAATCAGCACATGGGTAATACACATTAAAGTTTAAGTTCATTTTCCCTTTAAGTTCACAGGATAAATGTGTGTCTTATAAATTCTTTAACGAATTATCAGCCATTAGACTCATTAAATCCAGATTTGATATAAAGGTCCATTGCTACTGTAAGGGATTTTTTTTAATATGAAAGAGAATTCTATTCTCTTCCTTGTAGATCTGAAATGAACATTTTAAATCTTCCATGCTGCTACCTTCCTGTCTCTTTTTGCATCTTTTCTTATGGTACTAATGCTCCCAGTGAGCTTATTGAGATGCAGAGGACAGACTCACTTATTCAACGACGCAACTTTAAAACTTAAAAAGCTACAAATGGCACACAAATGACAATGGCACCTGCACAGAAATAGGCAAGGGGATGAATTATGTATGTATGTATGTATGTACAGTGGGTACGGAAAGTATTCAGACCCCCTTAAATTTTTCACTCTTTGTTATATTGCAGCTATTTGCTAAAATCATTTAAGTTCATTTTTTTCCTGGTCTGAATACTTAGGACCATGTGATATTTCAGTTTTTCTTTTTTTAACAAATCTGCAAAAATTTCAACAATTCTGTGTTTTTCTATCAAAATGGGGTGCTGTGTGTACATTAATGAGGGAAAAAAATGAACTTAAATGATTTTAGTAAATTGCTGCAATATAACAAAGAGTGAAAAATGTATGGGGGTCTGAATACTTTCCGAACCCACTGTATGTATGTATGTATGTATGGATGGATGGATGTAGGGATGGATGGATGGATGGAAATCATTCTGCCCTAATACAGTCATGATGAAATAAAACAAAAAAGTATTATTCTAAAAAAATGAGCCAATAAAGTTCAGATACTGTGATCCAAGAGATTTGTTTCAGTTGGTATTAAATAGAATTTTCAGAGCAAACTAGAATACTTAGTTTTCATTAAAAAAATTTTTTTTACAAAAGACATATAGAACATAGTATTCTTCTCTAAATTGTTGACAGCTGTAAATTTTCAATATAACCTAATTTTACAAACACAAACAGATTTGTTTCAAAATAAATTGAATTAACACACAAGTGGCTTCTTTTTTGGGGGGTTGACACAAAAAGGTACTTATTACCAATGGCACCTTAAATTCTAATAAACAAAACAACACATGGTGCAAAAAACAAAAGATCCAGTGATGATACTGCAGGTGTACACACCTCCAGGTCAAATGCAGCAAAATATTTACGTTCATTAAACTTGGCTGTGTTGCTGTTTTTTTATAGTAAAATTCTCTACAACACATGAAAAACAAATGTATTTGAAAAGAAAAAAGATAGGAAACTGCTACAAACATCAAACACTAATAGGGTTGTTGGAAAATTGTCCTTGTGGGTTGTAGGGTGGATCGGACTTGTTTGTGTGGTGTTCCCATAGTTGCTCAATCAAATTGTGATCTGGGGAGTTTTAAGGCCAGGTTGACAGCCTTGGGCTCTTTGCTTGCTGGGAAGCATGTGCAGTCTAGTGCACTAGGTGTTCCGGGTCTTTTTTATCATTGCCAGCATTGACTTTTTACATTTTTGTGGTGTTGACTCTGAGAGCAGATTCCTGTGAGCATGGGTGAGATTTGGGTGCCCTTGATTCTTTCACCAGTTTACTGGTATGTAAAATAACATTAATACCTTAACACTGATTATGTCGTGATATTGGTATGGCTGATTGGTATATGCACATATCCTATACCACATATGTTTCAAAGATCATACATATCATCATATCATACAGTTTATACAAATGAACACCTTATTTAAACAAGTGAACAGATTTACATTATTTTACTCTATAGGTTCCACTGTATGCTTTACACAAGTGCTACACTTTTCTACAATCTGAATAGTTTGCGGTCCCAGTCTTAGCCACCAGACAGATTAACAGACCCTCCCTTTACACTTCATGATACTTTGATGTCCTTCATTTAAATATCTGAATTATATAGATTAAAAGCATGTGCCAAATATGAATTCGGACCTTTTTTTAAACATTTCAGAATGAAATATATTTAAAAATATATTAAAAGTTTCCGTATAATTTATTTCAAGAAATATCGTGGAGACCTCTCTTCTCTGAACATCAGTGAGGACATCAAAGGGTCTTCAGCTAAGTTTTTGAGAACATATATAATGGGGATTTGCACATGGACAACTAAAATAACTGTATAAGTGAAGAAGGTATGCCAGAAACCCTAAAGATATCTTAAAAATGCCAATCTGTCTAAGCAGCTGCTTGTGCCTGTATATGACAGTTCCATAGAGAGTGTACCGAGGTACTCCATTACAGTGGTATCCTAACTGTTATCAATAGATAAGACACTGCCCAGGGCATAATCAGACATTTTTTGCACTCATATGAGAGCATATTTTTAAGAACTTTTATTCATACACAAATTTTAAACCTAATATAAAAAATCATAGACAAAACAGCCACTTGTACATCAAAGTTTCACTTGGATATAATGCCTGTTACATAATAAAATATTTACAAATTCAAATAACTTTAATAGTACCTGGTGAATGTCATAATAAATCACGCATCCTACAAAATTATAATGCTCAATCTACATTGCATATTCACCAGTACAGAGCATTTTAGTGAAAAAAAAAAAAGTACCTCGTTGAAAACTTACAGTTTAGAGGATAAAGAAAAGGGGCTGCTATCTGCATAGCATGCTACCTGCATTTTTATAAATCATGCTTTTCACGTGAGTGCAGGAAATGGGCAGGGCAATCACCTTGCAGTAAGGTCTAGCGGTTACAGACAGGAAGCTGTGAAGGAAAACTCAGATGCAATACTTTGCTTAGGCTTGTGCCTCTACAAGCAAGTATATATTACATACAATAGGTCAGGCAAACATTAATTGTCTTTTTCCAATAATCATTTTCTCATTAAGTTCACAGGTTAATGGTTCCCGGTAAGCTCATCGAGGTGCAGAGGACAGACTGAGCGACTTACCTATTCAATGACTCAACTTTAAAACTTTATAGCAACAAATACACATTTGTTACCAAAATGAACAATTCCACATTATCTTCTTTATCATGATCATGATTACATACAACAAAAGGGACAATTTAAAAATGCCAACCTGTCTAAGCAGTTGCTTGTGCTTTTATATTACAGTTTGAAAGTGTACTAAGATACTCCATTACAGTGTGGTAATCTAACTGTTAGCGGTTAAGACACTGCCCAGGGCATAATCAGACATTTTTTGCACTCATATGAGAACATCTTTAAATCAGTCTGCCTCTTAAGAACCAGAAGGATTCTGAAGGACAAATGTATTAATACTGGAACAACAAATTGATACATTGCACATTTGGTGCTGTTATACAAAGTGAATGATTTTTGATATTCAACTCCACTCGTTGGGATATGTAGAGCTTGCTGTTTTGGTATGTCGCTTTGTCTTAAAATTAATGTGAAACAGCTTTCTGGCACATGGAGGGGTCGTAGGACATGAAGAACTCACGTCCCATGATTGTATTCCACAGTCTTCAGTGTTTACAATATGAATAATTAATAAATGTTTGTTGTACTGTAAATGAGTAAGGCAGCAAAGGGGCACATTTATTCATTACACAAGCAGTTTAGCAAATACTAGTTGTTATTTGAAATTTAGTAAAGGCTTTGAGAAGTTGCTGTGCATCTGCTTCATCAGTGATGCCAGTTAAATTTATTATTTAATTATATAAGGGCTGAAGTCTGTTTAAGGTAATAAAATGATTCATAAAAGTAATGTAATTAAAATGTCTGACAACATTAATTATTAGAAAAAGAATTGAATACGAATATTTTTTGTACAATTTTTGTTGAAAAAATGTTGAATTATAGCATAGTAGAGTTAAATATGAGACATAATTATCAACAAATAGCAAGACCCCTGAAATTTATAACAACCTAAATTTGTAATTTACTGAAGATATCTTATTTAGATCCTAAGATATAGACATACAGTTTGTTAGATATAGTACATTATTGTACAGTATAATAGCTTAGAGTGTACAAAAAGCACAGAATACAGAACATCAAATTAAAGAAAGAGTTTTTAAAATGCTTGGATAGTTTACTTAAATAAAATATAATTTAATAAAATGTAATAGTATGCATTTGTCTAATTTCACCTTTGTGTTAACAAAATATTTGTTTAAATTATTTAAACAAATGTTCCAATCTATAAAAGTTAATCTCTGAAATTATGTGCTTCTATTATTTGCTTCTATTAATCTCTACTTGGATTTTATTGTGTGTAAAAATCTCCTTTGAGAATTCTTCTTAAGGACTTATATATACAGTATATTATATATACATTATATATACATTTATATAAAATTTATATTTCTGTTTTCACTTTTCTTCCTCCTGAGTTGAGAAATTTGTATCCAGTTGAATTTAGTTGAGTGTCTGTTCTTTCTATTACTGATGAAACTCTCTGTGGGATTTTGTCTCTGTGTTTACACACAAATCCAGGACCTAAAATATAGATAAACTTTAAATTATAACAATGTGCACAGCTGGACTCAAAAGAATCTAAAATCAAAATGTTTTATATAAATGCCAGTATCATGCACTGGAAATGGTCTTTATTTGTACCCATATTTTACACAATATTTGAAAAGTTTGTTATAATATTTATAAGGGTTTAAAATATATATATAATACACAATAAGGTTGCAGGGACCTTATTATTATTATTATTATTATTATTATTATTATTATTATTATTGTTATTTTACATTTTATTCCAGTTAGAAAGGCTTACCTTAATCTGTTTCAGATGGAATTGTTTCCTTATCAGCTGAGGTAATAAGACAGAAACCAAGATTCAGTGCTATGACACTATAATGTGGCCCCAACTAATATTATACTGAACTAACCCCAAAAGTATGTACAGTATGTGAGCATTTCAAGACTTATACATCAGTGGTGTATGTGAGTGTGAACTTTAAATGCGTGGAGTTCTGGATTTGCTATGATAGGCTTAAAGTTACACCAATAATTTCTGTAAAATTAGAATACAAAAATGAACACTTGGCTACCTATAAGAGAGACCTGACGAGGCTCCCACACCGCCTGGCCAGTTTCATCCAAAAGACCCAATGTGAGGTCTTCAACCTCTGTATTAAGGATCACCTTAAATGTGGAGTAATAGTCGGGCCCAAAGTCACAGCCAAATGCCTCAACCTAAAAAAGAAAACAACAACAATAATTAAATACACTATTTTACTGTTTCATAAATCTACTTTCCACATGAAACTATGTTTTACCTTTGGCTGGGATACATGAGGCTCACAGAGTGGTTTGTATTTTTTACCAGGGGTCAGTTGACATATGGAGCTGCACTGAAGATATGTGCTTCCCTGATGTTGTTTCTGCACCTTCATGGTCAAGTGAAGAATATTAGAAAAATTATAATAAGATTAAAAATTCCATAATTCATAGTCATTAAAATGCTATTTTAAATAAACTGATTAATATAGATTAGTAGATTACCTCTTCAACTGGCACATTTCCTGGCAACAAGTGAATGTGCAGCGATGTCATTCGTTGGTTTTCAATTATTTCTTTGTAGAAGAGAAGGACTTGGGCACTGATGGGTTTTTCAACAAACATCCATTTTTTTAACAAGCCAAATATGGAGAGTCCTTGAAATTTTAAGATCACATGTGAACTTTTTATTTTCAGTGGCTGAAGGATCTCCACATTATCCTCACCAAAATGTGCCACAGCCAGTTCAATCTGGTTGTTATCTGGAATATATGCAGTAGTGCTCAGTAGTGGTAATTTTCACAATTACGAGGGGCGTTCAAGTCAAACCAGGACATGTGATGAAATTTCTTGTGAATGAAGGCATAAAACCAGTTGGCATTTACAGAAGATGTCAAGCACAGTATGGTGATTAGACTGTTGGCCACAGAAAAACATTTGAATAGTGCAAATGTTTTAAAAAGCCCATATGCCCATGAATGATGATCCTGGTCGGGAAGGCTCATAACCTACTGTAGTCATTACCTGAACATTTAGAGAGGAGAATGCCTGATCCTTAAAAAGTGATGGATAACTTGTGGAATTTACATATCTGTCTGTAGGAACTGTACACACAATCATTAACATGAACACCACTTGCAAGAACTCAGCTGGAGTTATTGACACATCCCCCATATATTCCTGATCTCCCTCCAACCCATTTCCACTACAGTACATGAGTTCCATGAGTTCAGATGTAAAGCAGGCAATCTGATCATGGTTCTAATGTAATGAGAAAACGTTCTACCATAATAGTATCCAAGCACTAGTGAAATGCTGGGATAAGTACATGAATGGAGCAGGGGATTATATAAATAAATAAAAGTAATTTTTACTCTCACAGCTGTGTTCTTTTATTTTGCAAATGTCCTGGTTTGACTTGGTATACTGTATAGTGTACTTAGATATACTGACAAGATTCTTATAGCTGACAGGATTTAAAGTATCACTTACTGACATTTTAATGTCAAATGCCACAGATCTTTTTTAGAGGTCTTGTAAAATGTATGCCTTAGGCTGATTATAATCATAAAACATTAACTAAAATGACCTTACCAGTAGCTATCTCGCAGTGCGGGATGTGCAGATAAAGAATAGAATCTTTAGAGCACTTGATCTTGTACAGGGGTCCTGCAGGCTGGAACTGGCCCATGACCTGCAGCTGACTCTTGTCCCAAGGCACTACTGTATAGGTCACTTCTCCACTCCCTTTCATCTCAAATATAAGGTTGGTTAGTTTACAGTGAAACTGCCCAGCATGAGAGCACAGAAACCTGTTACACAAAAGACATAAAGGACAGTGACAACATAGAAATTTGGATCGATTTTTTTTGTAACGAACAGAATAAAATAAGCAGATGTAATACCTATATGCACCGCTGTCAGCACTCTGTTTAACCGGTTCAGTAATGAATACATCTGCTGAGTGCTATTAAATAGAAGAAACATACAAGAAATCTGCATTGCAGCACCTATTTACAAGAATATTGCAGAAGGTCAAAGAACACAAATAAAAAATTATTTATTGCTGTCAGTGGGCCTAAATATGTGGGGACTCAATTATAGTACAGTAAAAACCAAATGTACATTATTAACACAGAGGCTAAATATATTCAAACTAAGCATTTCATATGTAAAGTCAATTATAGTATCTCTATAATTTCCAGAAAACAACTCACAACATGACATGACCCACTCCATGTTTCTTAAAAATTATTGTCCTATTTGTTTTAAAAGTCTTACCCATATTATTTCATATACAGTGTTTATTTTTACTGCTACACAGCAATTTGGGGGGGACCAGAACATGCTTCAATACTCTGGTGATCACCTACAAGTGTCAGTCAAACTCCAACCCATGATTTGTATATTTGCATATACACTGATCGGTCATGACATTAAAAACATTGGAAGTTGCCAGTGGATCCTTTGGGTGCTGTGGGTTGTGGAGTGGTGTCTCCATTGGTCTGACTTGTTTGCCCAGTGCATCAAATGGCAAGAGGTGGGTAGTAACGAGTTAGATTTACTCTGTTACATTAACTTAAATAACTTTTGGAAAAAGAAATACTTCTATGAGTAGTTTTACTGCACCATACATTTTATTTTTCTTGAGTAGATTTGCAAAGAAGAAACGCTACTCTTACTCCACTCAATGTGTTTTATTCTACACATTAGATATTCTTTATTTTTGGCAGAGAAATGCAACCGGTGGATCTACCAAATCTTCAGCCATGGTAGACTGCGAATGAAAGCATAAAAATGGCAGAGGGATGTGTTTCCAATGCTACAACAGAAGAGGATGAACACCACTGGCCTCAAAGTATACAAAGCATGTTTCGCTTATACACAGTGCAAAAAAACAGCTTCAAAATACAGTGACTGCCAAAACAGACAGACATTTCAGCACGTAAAAACTCGACTTCTAACCTGAGGAAACAGGTTACTCTACCCACCTCTGCCCATGGCTGCTCAATTAGAATGGGATCTGGAGAGTTTAGACGTCGGGTTGGCAGCCTTGGGCACTTTGCCTGCTGTGCCCTTTACGTGGCAGCCTGCTTGTTGTGAGTGTTCTGGTGCTTTTTCTTTCATGGTAAGCAATGACTATTTTACACCTTTCTGTGGGATCAGAATGAATAGGCTAACCTTTGGTCATCCTACCACCAGTTTACTGGTATACAGAATAATTGCTATTAATTTGTTTTTGAGGTACTTTCACTCAACCTCTCACTTGTTCTCTATACTGCTTATCCTGTACAGGGTTTTGGGAAGCTTATCCCAGGAACTTAGGGCAGTCAGTGGGTTACACCCTGGATGGGAAGACAATCAATGGCAGGGCACACAATCACACACACAAACGTGGAATTTTGTCAGTTAGCCTAATCTGCATGTCTTTGGACTGTTGGAGGAAACCCGTCAAGCACAGGGAGAACATGCAATCTCCACTCCCACAGACCCAAGGCAATAACAGAACCCTTGACCCTGGTGTCATGGTCCTTTCATTTTTTTGAAAATTGCAACTAAGGAGGAACTGGACTTTGATTTTCCATGGTTTCAAGGAGAAAATGTTAAAGGAAGTTCCTTTGAGAGTCCCAGATGCCACCAATTAATTTTTTACAGCTTGGGGTGTATAAACAAAAAAAAAAAACTAAATTCTGAAATAGTAAATAAAAATTGACCTGTGTCCATCAATTGTATTAATTTGATCTTAGAAGTAAAAAAACAGATACCCTAATAAAACCATTGTGACATGTACTGTACTGCACTTTATGGAAAATTGAGATTAAATATCTTTATCCTCTGTATACATAATATTTTGGCTTCAACTGTACATAAAATATCAGAAAGTATAGGTTATGAATCAAAATAAGTAGCAATATTTAAAAACTTTATGCTGACTCTATTAACTTTAAATATGGGATATTATGTGTCCTCACTGTCATTGTGAACATTTCTTACTTGTCTGGTGTGAGAGGGCTGAGTGGATATTGAGTCTTCTTCTTTACTTCCTATAAAAATCGACATATAAAGAAAAACAAAACACAGAAACATAATTCATCATGAGTTTGGGTTACACTATGTGTTTTTGTCATCTTCTTCCTGTGTATATGTGGGTTTCCTCTGGGTTTTTTGGTTAGAGCCAGTCTCTCAAAAACATCTGTAGATGCATTGCTATGCTATGATTGAGTTTACATGAGACAAGTTTTAAGTACATGTTGGCATCGCTGCCATTGCCAGGAAGACCTTAAGTATGGGATAGATTTCTTATTGACTCTCCCTATCAGTCAGAGCAGCACTAGCCAAGCATGAGCATTTTTAGCTTATAGGGCAGATAGTGAGCAGCATTACTCTACAATGGACCATGAGCAACAGTTAAAAAATGTACTAGCCTATACCCTTTCTGGCTGGTAGCTGTCATGCAATAAAGGTGACCAACAAATGGCATAAATTTTTAAAGCATAATTATTTTGTAATTAATTGTAGTTGACACGAAAACTTTATGTAGACTCCAAACATAACTTGTAATTTTCTATTACAGTACATTACTGTATACATTGCCTGACCAAAAAAAGGTCACCATTTAAAAAATGTAAGATTATTGGGCTGCATCAAGCTAAGAAAGCAACTAAAGGGATTTGAAATTATTGGAACTGGGTTAAGAATCCTTTGACACAATCAAATACCTCGAATGATAGTGCTGAACCATCAACATCAGAATCATCAACAAGAAGAATCATGAATGGAGATTACATAAACACTTGTTGAAGTTGCATGGTGAAAAATCAACATTATAACCCATAAATACTGTATGTTTAATAGTGAAAGTAAGAGCATTTCCATATGCACACACTGATTAGAACTAAACTCTCAGGACTGGGACTAAACATTTGTGTAGTCTTAAGAGACTTGTTAGTGAGGCTAATCAGGAAAAGGCTTCAATTATCAAGCCAGCATATACAGTATATGCCATTTACAAGCCTTCGGAGGCAATGTTAAGAGTGATTCTGGGAGCATGAGGAATCATTTTCACACATATCACCAGATCACCATATTGTGTGCTGTAATCAAAGCTAAAAGTGCTTGAATGGAGTGTGAGAAATAAATTACTGGACTATAAATATATAACATTTCTGAAATATGCAAGCTTAGTGTTTCAATATCCAATAGAAAATGTAATAAATATTTTCACAGAAAAATAAAGAATACTTGTGAAATGAGACCTGAGGGGACCCCAAACAACAAGTCAGACAAGATGGTGTCAACAAAACGAACACACAAAAATTAATCAAGTGTAAATATTGCTAATGAGGAATAATTGGAGAATATAATAATTCCCCAATGTGGAAATTGTTGCCTTAACTGTACATTTGAACATTTGTGTACTTAAATGCAGTAGAACATATCAGTATCATATCATTTCCATGTCTTAAATTCAAAAGTTTAAAACAGTAATATATCAGCTAATTAAGAGGTTATTCAATTTACCAACCTGATGATAAATGTGCCTCTTGGATTTCTGTTTCTTTTGTCAACATCACTTCCACTTCAGGGGAGATCACATCTATAAGCTGGTTGAGAAGGTCATCGGTGACCTGCTTACGGTCTACAGCTGGGATGAAGTTGACCAGGAGATGATCCACTCTTTGCCTTAATTCTATTAATCTGCGCCTGAAAAGGTTTTTTTTTTTTTTTTAAATCATATGTGACGCTCCATTTGAGTTATCAAGTTGCAAACCATGTCATGACTATGACTTTTATAATGTATAGTATGTTATTTACAGTATTTTATAAACTGTACAAACTGTATCATATAACATATTAAACTGACCATGTCTGATTTTTGTGACTCAAACTAGATTTCAATAGCAATAGCTCTTACTGTGATGGTATTTTTTTCTCTGTGTGTCCTTTCTCACTCCCTGATTTGTCCTGTGTCTCATCCTTCCATATTTGAAGTTGTAAGTATCTTTCACCTCCTGGTTTGGAGGCTTGTGTTGAAGGTGCTGCACAATCTTTTGCACTGAGCTCCATGTTTTTACTTTTTGTATTTATTTTTTCTAGATCTTTTTGCAGGCTCTCATGGCAGGTTGACAACATGCACTTCTCATATTCTAGACTGTCCATCTTTGTGCCCACTCCCTTTGTGAATAAGGTAAAGGATAATATAAGAATTACAGTAATATGACATGCTTATTGCATAATTATAAATGCAATTAATTTAGTTATTTATTTATTCTCTAGCATTCATAAATGATGACCCTAACCTTGGCCCAACACAAAAATAGACAATTTAGACACTCACCTCTTTGTTTAAAACTTGTTTGAGCTCTATAAGCTTATCATGCTTTATTGCCTCTATGACCTGCAAGTACAGCATTTTGTAGTCTTGCTGGTCCTCAGAGCTGGTCTGAGGCATTTGATTGCTCTCCTCCTTCTTCTCCATGCTCTTGTAAATCACCTCAACACCCTCATCTGTCAGTGCTGTTTTAATGTCTTTACTTTCCATCTTACTAGCATCACTATCATCGCTGAACATAAGAGGTAAACAAGTTGATAAATCTGGTATGCTGTCATCAAACCCTTTTCTTCTAGCTTTCTTCTTCTCTGGGTTTTCATAACCCAAGTCCAAGGCGTTCTTCTTCCTAAGTTAAAAGTGAAATAAACTCATTCAGGTGTTCTTAACACAATGCCATTGTGATGATGGAGTGATGATAGTACCTTTTAGGAACAGTTAAGACAGGGGAGTGAAGAGTGTTCGCTGAGGTATCACTAGAATGGTGGGATGTAGTTTGAATGGATGAAAGTGTGCTCTGCTGAGAGAAAAAAAATGAAGGAAAGCTAAAACACTACCTACTTATGTTTCTGCATAAAAAGTGGCAAAGTATATTTCTAACATCCCTTTCTCTCACATTCCACATTCTGAGGCTACACAATGACAGTCACTTTAATATTTAACTGTATTTAAGGATTCATTCTTTCCGCAACACAGCAAAATATTACTAAGTTCATTACAATATTAATCAACTGACCAATGGGAGCTGACTTTCATCAATGGGAAAGCATTCACCTTACCTGCTGTCTCTTTTCCTGCTGTCTCTGCTGGAACTTCTGGGCTTGCTCACTGTTTTTAAGACCAAACACAAGATTTTATATGCGGTCTGCTCCAAATTGTTCAATTTTCTAACATATTTGAACAGTGATTGTTATAATAATAATAATAATAATAATAATAATAATAATAATAATAATAATTATTATTATTATTATTATTATTATTATTATTATTAGCAATCCACCACAGCATATAGAATTTTAAATTAATGATGTGATAGTCTGTAACGATGTGAAAGACTGATAGTCATACAGGAAACAATTACTTCAAGTTATTACTGGCAAATGTGGAACCTATTGAATCATGTTTTATCTTTTTGTCTTCATTTCTGTTAAATAAACAATGGCAAAAACAGTTATAGAAAACAGTCTGTCTTGTACAGTATGTGCCTAATATGTTTCTTCCAGTCATCTCAGGGAGTTTCTCCTTGCCATGTCACCCCTGGCTTGCTTATCAAGGACAAACTCATACTTATTTACACTTTTCAAATTTTTATCCATGACGTTTTATTTCTGTAAATGTGCTTTGATGGGTTTGTTTTCATGTTTCAGTCTAATGATGGCTTACATCTCTGGCAGTCTAAGCTCTTTGGATTTCATAGTGAGATATAAAAGCAGCAGATTCAAAAGGCAAATGCCACATTTGAAATCAATGGTAAAAATTCGTATCAAAAGTATCGGTATATACTGTATGCCTGGCTGAGACAGTCAACACTTACTTAACACATATATTCATTACCTAAATCCACCTCTAACATATTGTGATATTCAGCTATAATCACAGTAACTTTGTCAGTATGTAAAATGTTTGGACCTTGCTGGATAACACAAAAAATTATGTTAGAATAAATATTGATTGAAAATGACAAGATTTATTCCTCACTGCTGTTTATAGGTTTTCTGGTATCCGTGTTGTCCATCATTAGAATCCTCAGGTTCTTCTTCATCTGTACAACTCCTGAGAAAATCAAGCACTCATATTAGTGCGCGCACACAAACACACACACACACACACACACACACACACACACACACACACACACACACACACACAAAAACACAAATATAAACAGACAAACAAACACACACAGGCATGCACATGCACAAACAGGAAGAGGAACAAACACACCTGTATTTTGGGTCAGGGTTCATGAGGCAGAGCCACCTTTTAGGAAGCTTTTTAGGATCAACGCCATCTGGAAGTTTTCGCCACTTTAGACAGGCATCACACTGAACCCACTGTCGATCTGGTTGTTCCCTGTAAGTCCACAAAATCATGTATGAATGTGTGTGTGTGTGTGTGTGCGTGTGCGTGTGTGTGTGAAAGAGAGAGAGAGAGAGAGAGAGAGAGAGAGAGAGAGAGAGAATGAAAGGGGCATTTTAAACTTACACGGTATCCTCTAAACGTCCATTGCATTTTGTGTCGTGTATAAAATGGATTTGCTTCCAATATTCCTCAAGCTTTTTCCCTACACTAGACATGGTTCTCCTGCACAGACACAAAATAGTTTTGGACTGAATCTAAATAATGCAGACTCTATACTGTACTATTTAATACTAAAAGTAGACGTTACTCAAACATACCAGTATTCTTCATTTTTCTCAAAGTCCTGCTTGTTGTGAATTGGTGTGAGGTGGTTACACACTATCACCCCAATAATTCCTTCTCCCCTGTTGTTGCCCTAGTAAGAGAACAAACACTATAAAAACTATGAATAAAACACATTTTTGGATTGTTTACTTTATAAGCTTACCCATGTACAGAATCGGATTATGTACTCTCTTGCATGATGAAGAATTGCAGAAAATGTGCGTTATTGCAGGTCATTTTAAGGAGAAATAAAGGTAGGGTTTCCTCCAGTGTAGCGGTAACTGGGAATTGCGAAAAAAATATTTTCACCGTTCTTTAAGCTACAAGTGACAAGTAACTGAATTACTATTATAACTGTGTCCTGATATTTACCAATAAGCACCAATGGACCACCTTCTGCTTGGTGAATCAAAAGACCTACAGTAATTTGACTGGAACGCCCCTGTATATTTACCACGTAATAATAAAAACTGGGTAGCCAGCCATTAAGATACCTGGGTGGGCCCAAGTAAAGTCTGTTATAGCCTTTTTCAGACATGAACATTTTTCCCATAAATCTCAGGGCATTTTATGTGATTGGCTTTATGCCTGAATGCACTTACTGTACAGTATTTCATTAAAGTAGATCTTGCATTAGATTGGCCTTTCAGATAGCTTCAACAAGTTGTTTTTTTTTCCAGATTTGGTTAATTTTCTTTTTTTAAAGAAAGTCTTCAGGTTTCATTTTTAACTAGGTGAATTTTGTGAATTTGATTTGGCAAACCTGGGTTATGTTATATGCGATTTGATGTACTGTAGAATCTCATGAGAATGGCAAATATCGGATGCATTTTGTTACTTTCTCCCTTATGGTCATGTACACGTCTGCATGAAGCCATGAGAAACATTTAAATAAGAGTGAGACATGTCTGAATGACAGAAAGACATATTTTTATGGATTGATTAAGCCAGTAATGTTTCAAATCCATTCAATGAAAAAGGCTTATACTTGGAAAGCACCACCACAAAAGCTTCTTACCTTCTAGTATGTTCATTTCAATAAAATTCTATTTGTATAGCGCTTTTAACAATTGACATTGTCGTAAAAGCAGCTTTACACAATCAAAAGAACTATTTAAGTTTGTATGAGATGTGAATGTGTATGAATCACAATGATAGGACCGTCCCTGATGAGCAAGCCGAGGATGACAGTGGCAAGGAAAAACTCCTTGAGATGGTAATAGGAAGAAATCTTGAGAGGAACCAGACTCAACAGGGAACCCATCCTCATTTGGGTGAAACGGATAGCAGTTTGTGCAACCATTGGGGCACTTTCTGCTCAGTGAGGGTAACAGAATATGTATTTTCATTGTAGCAGATAAATAGCTTGTCAAAAGAAAGAATATGTGATATGTAGGTCAAATGGTACCACAAGATGTGTGCATATGTATAGGGAATGTTCTAAAGTTTGACCTTCAAACAATGCTGCATGCTCATGCTAAATTCTTGAAAAGCATTATTTACTTTGAGCGTTTAGGGCCCTGACAACTGTCCAGCACCCCTGCACAAAAGCTTCAGGTCCAGTTGACTGAATGCATATAATTTTTGCAATTCGGTTTAGGATTATTACCTTACTAAAATACTACTATGCAACAAAATCCTTTTTTTCTGTTTTTGACGTTTATCAAATATAATGTAACAGTTGCAGAAAATGAAACTTACTCTCTCCCGCTTATCCTATACAGGGTCAGGGAAGTGGAAATTTGGAAATGGCAATTAGCCTACTCTGCATGTCTTTGGGCTGTGGGAAGAAACCCAGCAAGCACAGAGAGAATGTGCAAACTCCATTTACACAGACCAAAGGAGGTAATCGATCCCTCAACCCTAAGTGTTTACGTTTGTTTGCATTTAAAAAGGGGACATGGAAATAGTGCAGAATTTGAGTATTGAATCTTCTAAATTTAACATTTACTTTCTTTGTTTTAAAATGTTCTATAACCTTTTGTTTTGTTCCCATTTTAAATAAATAAAAAACTCTCATCTCCTTCTTTGTTTCTGTATAGAGATGACTAAAGAAACATAAATTAAACATAAAATAAATTGTATGATTCTTACCCCGCGCTGACAGGCGACACGCTCATAGGCTTTGATGAGGCGATTTTTGTGGTACATCATCAATCCGTAGTGCTCTTTACTCTTTGTGTTGTAGCCAAATGTGATCGTTATTGCTTTTTTCTAAAAACAAAGGCTTAAGGATCTTAAAAGAAAATATTTGAATAATTTAAAACATAGCTCTTATGCATCAATAGCTATAGTTTTACATTCTGTTCTGCCATTTTGGCGAAAGGATACAGTGGAAGTAAGACAAACAGGTTTGTATGTGTCAGTAAAGACTTTTGCTAGAGTTTTTGCAACATACTGAGTTTCCACCTTCAGCCTTTGAAGTATAATCTGCATTCTTGGCTTCAGGTACAGGATACTGCAGTATGCCTGAATAAAGAGACAATTAAACAAACAGTCTATATCAGTGGTAATTTAATCTTGACTCCTTAGTTAAACTGTTAAACTGCACCGTTGCCAAACCTCAATTTAATTTGATTCAGATATTGTTCCTTAGCTGCATATTGAATCATGCGCGCATGTCTCACTACTGTACTGTATATAGTTGTGTAAAAAGATAGTGGAAAAGTCTACTTATCCCTGCCCATTTTTACCTTTAATTTAATCTAAAAAAAATAATAATTTTTTTTTTAATAAGTGTGACCATAACCAGTAACCTAATTTTGCACACGCTGTATTAATACATTGTTAAAACACTTTCTACTTGTAAAGCAGCAATCAGTCATTTTGAATAAGAGTCTACCAACTTAGCACAACTTTATTTTGCAACTATTTCCCCTGTTCATTGCAAAAATGTTTCTAATCTATCAAACTGTGGAGGGGTTGCCCTCTTTAAATAATTCCACAGGTTTTTGATAGACATTAGACCTGGAGTTTGACTGGTTCATTGCAAAAATTGCTGACTTGGAGTTGTAAAAAACTTTGGCAATTAATGTGGGTTGGACCAGTGGAGGGATTGGGGAACTTTTCTAAGGAATCTAACACATGGTTTTAAAAAATTTATTGTTTTTTTCCACTTTGAGTGTAGGCAGGCCATATACCCATCAATTTGGCATGCATCCACACGGAATTTATATAAAAACTTTTTACTGTGTCTAGGCAAACCACTTTGCTCCTGGGTCCTAGCTAACTCATTTTTAATCAAATTGGAAAACAGTTTGGGTAAAAATCATGTCAATCAAAAATATGGTCTAAAAATATGTCATTTTAAACATTTGGCTAAGGAAAAACCAATACAGACTAATGGGACTACTTCACAATTTATCTAGTTCAAGTTCAGCTGAAGGAAAAAGTTTTTTTTTTTTTTTTTACTTTGCTTTTAAAAAACTACTACTACTACTACTTTTATCCTAAGCAGTCTCATATAGCTACCAATATAGCTTGATTGTTGGATAGCTCAATTATTACCTTAGATACACCAATTCCAGTTGAAGAGAAACACCCCCAAAGCATGAAAATACCACAATGCTTTACCATGGATATGGTTTTCTTAAGGTCAAAATTGTCTTGTTTTTGCATTAAAAATGTCCTTGAGAATTATGCCCAAACCTCTACCATTGATCTGTGTTTTCCACATTTTCCCGTATCCCCTTTCATGTTTTTGTGGGTTTATCTGTAGCCTATCTGAATCATTTTCTACTTTTCATTTTTATCTCATTTGGAGTTACATACGGTTCTTACTAAAGTCACTGTTATGACCAATTTCCTTATTGATAATAGTGTTTCATGATACAGCTAATGTTTTGAAAATTGTTTTATACCTTTCTCCTGATCAATGCAATTTCATAACCCATACATATCTTGTAAGCTGTCTGTACATAATGACTTCAAAAGTCAAATCAAACCAAAAAGATATATCAGTTATATCAGATTTAATCAGAATTACTTAATTGATTACATTGTATGATAATTTTTTATTTTATTTTATGAGTTTCATTCTGAGTACTGTGAAATGCCCATTTCCAAAAGGGTATGCACTCATGCAATTAGGTTATTGTATTTGTAATGAAACTTTGTTTTCTAAAATGAAAACCTCAGTGACTCCACCAGTGGACTCCAATGATTCAATATTCATATAATATTTGTAGGGTAATTTCTCACCCGCAGTGAATATTCACTTTCAGGCACTGATATGCCACCCCATGCCTGCCGCCTGAACTTCTCCCTGGAGCCGTTGTACACATCAACAGGGATCTTGATGTCTTTGGGGTCCCTGAAGTCAAATTCCAATTTTCCTAAAGGTGTTCTGAAGTAAAACAGTTGAAAGTAGGATTTTTATAATTTCTTACAATTCAATGTTTACAATATTGCTCTTGTTGAGAATAAGTTACCCTGTCTAAAAAATGTCCAGTGGCATTTTGTGTTTATATTATTAATCATAATGCTATTACATAATAACATAATATTTACAGTATTAACTAGGGATGCACCGATACCGATATCTGGTATCGGCCTCGATACCACATTTTCTAAAGTACTTGTACTCGTTAAAAGTCCCCCGATACCGGGAACCGATACCAC
>JAQMYG010000035.1:9626364-9637343 GCA_030014215.1 Clariallabes teugelsi
CGTTTATAGTCTGGTCGTGGCCAGGTTGATGGTCTTGTCAAAGAGTTTCTCAGAACACGGCATGAAATCCACTCTTCATAGAGCCACCTTAGGAGTGCCTTCGGAACAACCTAACAACAATGTATGATGTTCGTGGATCAATTAGATTCAGAAGACATTTCCAGAAGCATATATCCTACTTGTGGCTGTAGATATTTCGCAAGGACACTTTAAGTTGTTCATATGAGTATCTTACGGCGTTCCTGTGAATATGGTATAAACGGATATTCGTTCGGCATTCATACAAATGCACCACGTCATTCATAGGGCATTCTTTTAAGGCAAAAGTAAGGAGCTCACAAGGCGGCAGTACGTCATTTGTGCGGTGTTTGTGACGTTCTTAAGGGAGCCATATAAAAGCCGCATTTGTGCCGGACGATTCCTCATTTTCTGCTAAGAGGTTTTAAAAGATATCATCTCATTTATTCATTATTTCTGGATTGTTACATCTGGGGTTCTAACTGCCATCTCGAAATTCATTATTTTCATTACTTGAGAGTAAGTACCATAATAAGTGCTGTAAGTTGCACATATGGGTGTTGTACGACCACCTTAAGACAAAAATTTTCGTAAGATCGACTTATGTAGGATGTAGGAAGGTTCTACGGCAACCTTAATGCTGTAAGAACTCTACGGCCACTGTACGATAGAAAAGCCAACTTTTTTTTCTCAAGAAATGCCTTAAATTGTTCTTAAGAACTACTGGCGGCCGTACCAACTTCCTAAGGAGGCTGTAGGAAACTATGATCCCCGCCACGAATGTCTGAATTCATAGGAACAGGGAGATTCATGCAAATCTGTCATTTGTAAGAATATTTGTGACTGAGATTTTAGAAAAGTCCCTAGATGTCAATGTGTGTGAATGGTACCTTGCAACTTTTAAACTATACATACAGTGCAACCAATAAGACGTTTTCAACCCAGTTCATGTTCTTGTTTCTTTAAGAACGTACTCCAGATGTTTATCTGAACAAAAGCTTTAATCCTCACCTTGCACTGACAGGCGACACGTTCGTAGGCTTTAATGAGGCGGTTCTTGTGGTACATCATCAATCCATACTGCTCCTGGCTTTTTGTATTGTAGCCAAATATGATTTTAATTGCTTTTTTCTGAGGTAGACTTAAGGATCATGGCATAAACAACACTGTAATCATATCTTACTCATTTAAAAGACATTTAATAAAAACACGCTATATACTACAGCCAATTTTTTTTAAAGGATACGCTAAGAAATGCAGGCTTGTATGAGTCCTTGAAGATGTTTGCCAGGCTTTTGGAGACCAGCTGGGTTTTCACCTTCTGCCCTCGGATAATAATCTGCATTCTAGGTTTCAGGTACAAGATACTGCTGTATGCCTTAAGTTAGACAAAAATAAACACACGTGATCATGTGCTTTCTAACACCATTCTTTCATTGAGCAGACATACTATAAAAATTAACAATTTTAATATTTGTTGGTTTATATCTCACCCGCAACGAATATTTACACTCTGGTTCATGCTCTGGCTTCATGTTTGGATCGCTGGAGCTCTCATTATTGTCGACAGGGATCCGAATGTCATAACGATCCTTTGTGATGTCGAATTCCAATTCATTTGATGACATTCTGCAGCAGAACATAGGTTGTTATAAGAAATCCAGTAAAGATATTTGTATTTAATACAAGCACTCTCAGTATCATGCACAAATCAGCCATAACATTAAGACACCAGCCTAATATGGTGTCCCACTTGTGCCATCAAAACAGCTCTGACTTATCAAGACAGGGAATCCACTACATATGCACTTGTGTCTGGAACCAAGATATAAACTGCAGATCTCTGTAAGTCATGAGATGGGATCACCATGGATCGGACTTGTTTGTCCAGCACTTCCTAAAGATTCCCACTGACTTTTGATTTCACAGTGTTAAACTCTTTGACATGCTTCTGAATTCTTTTCTTTTTCCCCAGTGTGGCAGAGCACATTATCATGCTGAAAGAAGTCTCTTCATTAGATAGAATTGTTTTAAATAAAATTTTTTAGACACAATTTCTATGAAGAAAATACTTGATCAGCAACACTGTTTAGGTATGTGGTACATGTCAAAGTAATATTCAAATCATAAAGGGAACACCTGCTGTTCTGGGGTTGCTCTGACCCAGTCATCTAGCCATCATAATTCCTGTGTCAGAGTCACTCGGATCCTTACACTCATTTTTCCTGCTTCCAACACAACTCAACTTTAAGTACCTTCTGTCACTTGTTGCCTATCATATCTCTCCCCTTGACAGGTACTACTGTAACAAGATATGTTATTCACCTGTGTAGATTCCAGATGATGATGCGAGTTCCATTGGAGTTTTTGCCATATGGGCCATCAATGGCTTTGAACTCAGATAGCAGTTCTTGCTTTGTGTTAAACAGAGAATATTTCAAGATATCGTCAAGACTCTCTTTATGTTCCTGTCCGAGTGAACAGCAAGGTTAAGGAACAAACTGCACATAAGAACCTTTAAACTCGAGAAACCTTTAAACTCTCAACTCATTTTGGAATTTTCATCAGTGGGACCTTGATATCAGTGTACAGAATGATAACTTTGTGTAGGCAGTTGCTTTAAATACCCAACCTTCTTACTTCTGTAGTAGTAAACATTTCCTGCACAATGCTTGTCTGATTTATAGTATATTCAGTCTCTCTACATAAAGGATATCAAGCTCTCCGGTTTTGGTGAACACGACAATAGGTACTATGACATTCTGTGCTTCTGTCTTCTCAAGGTAAGTCTGAGACAGAAGACCCACACACATGATGTTGTCTTTCTTTGAGAACACGATGGCATCCTTCCCCAAGCGCATGGAACCTGATTTAAAACCATTGCCATAAAGACCCACTGGGACATGGCCTTTTATCGTCTGCTTATCACTGAAGCCAAAACTGAGAAAGAGCAAGAGAGAGAGATAAAAATATAGATTTCATACTTAATTATATAAACATATCAATAAAAGGAAGCACTGTATGAATTTGCAGTTTAAGTGAATTCATGATTTGCATGATCTTAATTGACCTCTGATGGATAATTCTGGCTTCATGAATACCCTTACCTGAGCATTTTGTGCATCTTGTCGTAGTCCATGCCGTTTCCATTGTCCGTGAAGGTACAGCAGTCCTGCCCTTTGACTGCTGTTTTATCAATCCAGAATTGCTTTGCACTGACATCTGGGTCATAAGCATTATCTGTCAATAAGAAAATACAGAAAAGATATGATTATCACTGATACTACTTTCCTATTCCCCATTTCTTTGGATTCCTAGTTACATTTATCTAAATGCAGATGACAAATGCAAACACACCCCAAAACAAAATAATCCTGGTACCTCCTGAGCCATGATTAGATGTTCGCTAACCTAACATCTTATTAGAAGGTGTTGCTTTTAAAGGTTGAATCCAGCTGAACTTTTTTTTTTTGCCATGGTGCAAATCAGGCTCACGATGCTCACCATTCCACAATCCTTTGCATATTTGTGACTACTGATTAATGGAAAATGAAAATGAATGGATGGAAAATATCGAATTCACAAATTCACATGTAGGCTATATGTACAGGCAATGCTGCCGAAATGTCCAGAATCACACATTTAAAAAAAATAATAAATAAATAATAATAATAATAAAGAAACAGAATTTTCCAAGAGTCCTGATGTTGGCTTTATTTTACTGCCAAATGAGAGTTTCGATTTCAACCAAACTCGAATGTATCCATGCTTTCTTTGTACTTGTTCTACTGTTGGTAATACTTGTTTGAATAGAGGTGGAAAGAGAAGTTTATTTTCTGTATCGTTTGTTTTAAACATTGGAGACCTCCCTGAACACCAAGCTATAACAAAGTGGTGTGTGTGGAATGTTTGGTTGCTACAAAAACTGGCAAACTAGGATAATTTTAAACCAATCTGACTTTCCAGTGTATTGGAAAAGCAGTCAGCTGTGACAGTGGTTTCGGATATCATGTCCTGAAAGCCCTGTAGCTGTTATTGATATGAAGCAGCATATGTTTCCCAGAAACTACAATATTTTTTAAAACTTCGTACTCTGAACTCCATCTACAAGCAACCCAAGAAATGATGTAGGCAAATCCACTGCTAAGAACTGTTCTGGGAAAACAACACCACAAAACCGCAACCCTGGCAGCTGCCTAGTGTTTGGCTGATTATGTGTCCTGAGAAAAACAATCGAGGAGAAATTTTTTTTTTTAGAAATTTTAACTGAAAATAAATAGGTGCAGTGCAATGAAACAATGAAACTGAAACAATCTTATGAAATGCAGTCCCGTTAATGTTATGTTAGCATAGCATTTATATCAATAAAACTTCTCAAGGTCATACAAATATACTGTTAGGCCAGGAAAAAAAATTGTGCATTGCTGAATTGTAGATGTTTAATAATAGAAGACCGGTACATAAATGGAAATAAACCTCATCTATCTTCCGCAAATTAAGGTCTTCCTAATGCTTACCCCCTAGCTAACTGTCCCCATAACATGATAAGTACTAGCTGGGTAGAAAACTATACCTCCACCGTAGTATTTGAAATGGCACTTTTCATATTAACATCTGCAATTAGATGTTATTTTTATTGCAGATGTAAATTATTTCATACATTCATTCATTTTTATATTTATGCGAGGGCCTGGAGCCTATCTTGGGGGACTCAGGACACAAGGCAGAGGACTGCCAACCCACTGGGTAATTTTGAAAGGCCAAATGCCTTTGGACTATGGAATAAAACAGGATATTATCCAGAGGAAATTAAAAAAAATAATTCAAAGAACAAGGACAAATCCATTGCCGTTCACATACACAGAAAATGAGATTTGACATCCCCCCAAACCTGGAGGTGTGAGGTAAGCATGTATATTGGGGACAATATGTGTCTACAGAGTATCATCCATATGCCTTAGGGCACACTGGGCAACAAATACTCTAGACTCCTGGAGAGATATCCATCATTTCAGCTGCAGTCTCTAACAGGATCAGGTTGCCAGCAATACGTCCAATTGTCCAAATATGAGCAGTTAAGAACCTTGCTCAAGGGCCCAACACAGCTCAGCATCACCATAGCCATCAAGCTACCCCCACCCCTCCCTGCTCTCTTAATGGCTAATTAAAATAACTTTTATAAAAATTGTAGAAGACTTTTATTAACTTTTAAATAACATACCAGCAACATATCTTCTGAAACATCTGGAACAAAGTTGGGACTATTGGCTGTCAATATTCATATTATCGGTTCAGTCTCACTGCAGGCCCTAAATTGCCCTCCTTCAGAAACCACCACTTTTATACTAGTCATTATTATATAGGGCAATAAAGGTGTGTAAGAAACCACCGACAAAGGCATATAAGGAGTAATAAAACATGTGGAATTAATGGTGACTCACCAATCAGTTCTGCAATAGCGCTGAATGGCCCAGTGTGGCTTGTAGAGTTTGTATGCAGGAAACGTGGACTAACCTTTAAACAGGAAAATGTCACATGACAACAAATCAGTGTTAATTTAAGTCGTTAAAATATAATGTTGAATAATGGACAAATAAAAGAGATGAAGGAAACAAGTTGAGCCTGGTGCAATGCTTTGATGGCTCCAAAGTTAAAATCAACTGTTTAAATGAGATTCCTGTATATTTTGGATGACTTCAGCATTGTTTTACAAAGTAGAAAGGTGTGACCAAATCTGTGACCGGTACTGTGTGTTTACACTACCACACAAAAGCTTGGACGCACCTTCTCCTTCAGTTTTTTTTTTCTTTATTTGTATTATTTTCAACATTGCACATTATTACTGAAAACACCCAAACAATGAGTGAAAATATATGGATTTATATAGTAAACAAAAAATATGTTAAACAACCCAGAATAAGTTTTAGATTGTCCAAAGTAGCTACATTTAGCTTTGATGACAGCTTGGCACACTCATGGCATCCTCTCATCAGAGTCACGAGGGAGCCACCTGGACTAATTTTCAATTCACAGTTGCGCCTTGTCAAGAGTTAAATTGAGTAAACCTGCCTTCTTAATGTGCTTTAGACCATCAGTTGTTTTGTGCAAAGGAAGGGTGGTCAGACTCAATAGCCTACTGTCCATATTATGGGAAGAAAAGAGAAAGACAGTTCATCATTACTTTAAGAAAAAGAAGGTCAGTCAGTCCAAATAATCTCAAGAACTTTTGCAGTTGACAAAACCATCAAACGCTATGAAACTGGCTCTCACGAGGACTGTCCCAGGAAGGAAGACCAAAAGCTACCTCTGCTGTAGAGGTAGCTTTTGATTTTGGAGAGGTAGATAAGTTCATTAGAATGACCAGCTTCCAAAACCATCAATTTACAGCACCTCAGATTAAAGCCCCACATAAATGCTTCTTGGAGTTCAAATGCAGTAGACATATTTCATGGCGCCTTCATGGCCTAATTGCCGCAAAGAAACCATTACCTCGGAAGAATAACAAGCAGAAGTGACTTGCTTGGGCCAAGAAACACAAGGAATACATGTTAGATCAGTGGAAAACTTGGTTGCCACGGGTAGCTCGGTGATTAAGGCATTGGACTATGGTTCGGAAGGTACCAGGTTTAAAACCCAAACCCACCAAGTTGTCCTTGTTGGGCCCTTGATCAAGGCCCTTAACCCTCAACTGCTCAGATGTATGAAATAAAAATGTAAGTAAAGGCATCTGCCAAATGCCTAAATGTAATGTAAAACTGCCCATTGGTGTCCAAATGTAAGAGTTCTGGTGCTAACCTTCATGTCTTCATTTGTTCTGTCATAATTTAAATGTCTTTAGTTTTAATATACAATATTGACAAAATAAAAATAAAGAAAAACATTTAATAATAAGGTGCATGTATATATAAATGTATTAAAAAAATTACTATGTGATAAGTATTAATAATAATAATATCATAATCTTCCAATGTTACCTAATAGGCTATAGTAATCAATTTTGATATTTATTATATCCATTAAACGTGTAATACTGTATAATTTGAGCATCTGCTTTAATTTATACTTTTAAATAAATTTTTGCATGTGAGAAATAGAAAGAAACAGAGCAAGAGAAGGCACAGAAGAACGTTCAATACTGTATGTACAAATATTTGCAATTAAAAAGCTACCAAAATGTAAATGATTCTGTAATTGTTACATGATATTTATACTAACATTTAATAGAATTTTTTTTTTTATTAAACAGGTAGATGCTTATAAATGAGTAACAAGTAAATGAGTGTGAGTAATTCATTGTGCCGTTGTCCCTCAAGGTGGAATATGACATGCTTCTTTTAAGATGCTTCTTAATTTTAGTGAGACGTGCATATATTTTTGGTGAACACATTTTTAGACTTTATTGATCAATAATAACATGGTTTCAGGGGTTAAGCTGTTTAGTTCTCATGAATCATCCTGACAGGGAGCGGTTTCATTACCAACAAAACGAAACTGACACATTGCTGAAGTTGAGTTTCAGATTCAGTGAAATTTTCTGGACCATCTTAAAACAATGTCGCCATTAGGTGGAGCTGTTAAAGCAATAGCTGGATCTGTTGGGAGATAGGCATTCTTATACCTCATACTTCTTACTTATTTAACCAGAAATGCTCATATTAGTTTATTAATTAATATAAAAATATTATATTAATATTAGTATATCAAGTTGAACACTAACATTTCTCAACAAACACAGCTACACCATTAATATTAACGACAGAGAACTGATTCATTCTTTAGGACCCGATAAACATCTTGTCTCTACATTTTTATAGCTAAAACTGAGAGCAGGCTGAGAAGTTATAACAGAACCAAAATGTGAATTACAGTAATTAATAATGCAATAATTCCTTATTCCAGAGATGAACCCCAAAATAAGGATCTTGGGATCTGCCAAGACAACACTCAGATCTCGCATAGAACTTTTAACTAACCATGGTCAATTAACTGCACTTCTCCTCTCACATTACTAAACTACACACTTACGCATATTTCTTCTTTACAACATCTAAAGAATTTGACAATTTCTATCTACACAGGCCAATAAACATAAGTGTTTATTTAGTTGCTTGTTATTTCAAGACTGGACTACCGCACTGTACTTCCAGTACTGTACAAAATTATTCTTAGGCACATGCAAATAAATGCTGTAAGAGAATAAATGTTGTCTTTAAAATGAAATTTTATATATTCAAAAAAATACTATAAAAGCAGTAAACAGTAATTAATGAAGCAATAACTGGTGTCACAACCCTTTGTTTAAAACATAGTCTCCTGTACTGTGCAGTTGTATAAGGAAATTTGCTGTACAGTTTGACTGAACATCCTGCAGAAACAGCCACAGTCCTTCTGAGGACCTGCTTCTTTTTTCATGCATGCAAAACCCAGGAGATTTTTCCTTTTGTCTAAAAATGTTTTTTAGGTAATATGCTTCTTTTTTTCTAGCCCGCAGATAATTTCCTGTAAGATTTTTGTTTATTTATATTTGCTGAAATGCTAATGTTTGGAAATAAGAAATGTTTATTGTACTGACTTAATAATGAAGTCATAAAATAAAAACTTTATTTAAAAATAAGACTTTTGCACAATAACGTATACCTCTGTGTGCCATTCAACCTCTGCAATGGATCCAGAATGCAGCTGCATGCCAAGTTCTCCCACACCACCCCACTGCTATGCTCCATTTATTAGCTTTATGTGATTTCAAACACTGATACTTGCGTACAAATGGCATAAATATACTTTCTTATACTTTCTTTAATAGATTTGATGTCCCGATGTCTCACACTTCCCCCGGCTTCAGCCTCAATCCACACTTTCCTGCTCCCATGTCCTCCCCTACACAGAAAACAGTCACTACTCCTGCACTCCCCTCAATCAATATCTCAGAGGATCAGGTCAAACATGGCCTGAGCAAGCTCAGCCCTACAAAAGCTGTAGGTCCGGATATGATCAATCCTAGAGTCCTGAAATCTTGTGCTACCAACTCTGTGGTGTCCTCCAGTGCCTTTTTAGCCTGATTCTGTCTCTACAGATAAAGTCCCTGCATTGTGAAAAACATCATGCATTGTACCGGTCCCCAAAATACCACATCCTTGTGCCCAGAACGTCCACCTGCCTGTTGCTTTGACGTCGCACATTATGAAGGTGTTTGAGAGACTGATCCTGGATACAATTCGTCCCCTGGTGAAGTCCTCTCTGGACCCTCTTCAGTTTGCCTATAAGCCTTTCATAGGAGTAGAGGACACCATAATACACCTGGTCCATCGAACCTACTCTCACCTCGACAAGCCTGGGACCACCTTAAGGATGATGTCCTTTGACTTCTCCAGTGCCTTCAACACCATCCAACTGGCAGTACTGGGGGAGAAACTAATGAACATAAACATTGACACCCGCTTGGTTTCCTGGATTATGACCTGCCGTCCCCAGTATGTCCGACTACAGAACTGTGTGTCCGAGACTGTAATCTGCAACACTGGAGCTTCCCAGGGGACTGTACTGTCTCCGTTTCTTTTCACCCTCTATACATCAGACTTTAGATATAACTCAGAGTCATGCCATCTACAGAAGTTCTCTGACGACTCTGGGGTTGTTGGATGTATAAAGGATAGTGATACCTCTGAGTACCTGTCTGTAGTGGACGACTTCGTTTTCTGGTGTGAGCGTAATCACCTACAACTCAACATCAGGAAAACAAAGAAGATGGTGGAAGACTTCAGGAGAAGCAAGACCCCTGATAAAGCCATATAGTGACTCCTATATCTGTCATGGGGGAGATAGTGGACATGGTCTCAGAATACAAATATCTGGGAGTTCGTCTTGATAAACTTGACTGGTCACTCAACACAACGGCACTCTACAAGAAAGGACAGAGCTGGTTGTACTTTCTTCGAAGGCTCAGGTCCTTTAATGTCTGTAACACCATTCTACGGATGTTTTATGAAACTGTTGTGGCGAGTGTCATTTCTTACGCTGTGGTCTGTTGGGGCTGTAACATGAAGGTGTCTGATAGGAAAAGACTGGACAAGGCAATTAAAAAGGCTGGGTTTGTGCTAGGCATGGAGCTTGACTCTGTGGATGTAGTAGCGAAGAGGAGGATTCTGTCCAAAGTACAATCCATTTTGAACAACCCTTCTCACCCGCTATACAGTGTTTTCGCTGACCAGAGGAGCAATTTCAGCCAGAGACTGATTACCATCAAGTGTTCCACAGAACACCACAGGAGAGCTTTTCTCCCAACATCCATAAAATTATACAACTCTTCTCTGTTACTCATACACTACTATGTGGATATTCACTGACAGTAGCAGTAACACAATAGGACAATAATACTTAACTGTATTAATAATATGATAATTGAAATATTAATTATTAATCTCAATAAAATATGTAATACAATATTACATATAATAATACAATATAACATACATATCTTAGATTACTGTGCAATATTTACAAATATGTTTGGGTCATATTTAGTGTGCAATAATGTCATAATGGCATATTTACTGTATTCATTTAAAGTATTATAAATTTCAGTGTGCAATATGGTACTTACTGTTTTTAGACTCTTTGTTTTATTCCTTTTTTATAGTTAGTGTGAGCACTACTATTGTTATCTCACAGGCTTATTATTTTTTTCTTTTTTTTTCTTTTTATTCTTCCGTATGAAAGTTTGGCGTGTAACTAGTCCCGTATCGTTTGTCATAGACCCATGAATGTGGGTGTCAAATCGTGCAGCTTATTCTGGAATGACGTGCTATGAATTTCTGAGCGGTGGGTGGTTAATTGGCCCCGCAGGGGGCAATTAACCGCTAGTCCCGTATCGTTTGTCATAGACCCATGAATGTGGGTGTCAAATCGTGCGGCTTATTCGGGAATGGGGTGCTATGACTTTTCTGAGGGGCGGGCGGTTAATT
>JAQMYG010000035.1:9665897-9685440 GCA_030014215.1 Clariallabes teugelsi
CGTGTAAAATAATCGTGATTTCAATCATGACCAAAATAATCGTGATTATGATTTTTTCCATAATCGAGCAGCCCTAAACTGTACATATACTTTGCATACACACTACTGTATATAACCAAAAGGATGTGGACACTGACCTTTCCTGAACTAACTACCCTAACACTGAACTAATATTAACCCAGCTTATCCTCATGGACCTCCTTGACTTTGAGGCATTGTCATGCTGGACGAGGTTTGAACATCCTAGTTGCAGTGAAGGGTAATTTGAAATGCTACTGCATACAAAGTCCTTATGAACTGCATGCGGCAACAGCTTGGGGAAGGCACATAGAGTCCACAAATGTACTTTTGGTCACACATACAGTATACTGTATCAGAATCTAGCTTTACATCTAATAGCACTATTTAGCACTAAGCACTATGTAAAACTCACTCATCAAGTCCTTGAACATGGTCTTCTCATGTGTGAGCAGATGGTCTGTGATGGATTTCCAACTGAAAATAGAAATATACAGATAAATGAATTGCATGCTGAAGTTCATTGACCACCATGTGCACAAGGAATAAAAAAAAAAATCCACACCTAAGATTCTGAAATGTTATTCTCAACAAACTTTTGAGTTTATATACAGTACAAGTCAAAGGCTTGGACGCACTTTCTAATTTAATGCTTTTGGTTAAGTAATTTATTTTCTACACTCTATGATAATACTGGAGATTTTAAAACTATGAACCAACCTCTCCTGAAGTTTATTTTTCAAGTTTAGCACTTTATTTTTACAGATCATAAGTAGCAGACACATTTTAAAACTGACTGTTCAATTTAGATTATTGCATATTTCGGATGCCTTCAGCATTGTTTTGAAAAAGACATAAAGAATCTAGGGACCGTGGAGGCCAATGGTGACTGTTGTATTTATTATCTTGTTCGACCATGGTAGGACCTCAAGTCAACATTCACACGCACATTCACATACTATGGGGAATGTGGAAATGCCAATTAGCCTAATTTGCATGTCTTTGGACTATGGGAGGAAACCAGAAAACTTGAAGGAAACTCGCCAAGCACGGGGAGAACATGCAAACTCCATGCACACACCAGATGCAGGAATCGAACCTAGGACCTGAAGGTGCAACGCAACATCAACTAAAAAGCCACCGTGCCACCTTGACTGGTACTGTATATCCTATACACCCTATACACTGCCTCTATTCTCAATGGAGGAGAAGAGTGGAGGAACTTGAGAGTCCTACTGGCAGACACAGGACATCTCCATAGTGAAGAACAGAGGATCCATGAAGAGTTCCAGCACCTCCTTTTTCCAGGCACGCTTAGTGTACGCATAACCACTCAGGCTGCTCAACAGCTGAGCCCCTGCACTGAAACTGGGCATATTATAGGCACTGGAGAAAAGAGAAGAAAAAGGACAGAGAGGAACAATGAAATTGAGAGAGTAGATAAAGAATTTACATAAAATATATACATCCAAAAAAACGGAAAACTGAAAATTACTACTTACCTGTGGTTTTTCAGATAAGGGAAAACATAGTACATGAGACGGGAGATTAGGGGGACAGCTTTCTCCTTCTCATCACTGCGATACACCATATCCAGAAGAGGGGCAAGAATCTAAAAGAGAGAAAATATGCAGATGATGTGTTTCTTGAATATTTTCCTGTGATATTAGTGGGGGATGTCCTGTGTGTGATGTCCTACATCAGCCAGCAGAGCCAGAGCTTGGACACTAAACACCGATGGAGCTGATGATGACACCATAGCATTGCCTTGGCCAGCAGACTCTAAGTTGATGTGAGATGAAAGCAGATGAGATTATACATATTATACATTCAGTGGAGCAAAAAGTATTTAGTCAGCCACCAATTGTGCAAGTTCTCCCACTTAAAAAGATGAGAGACGTCTGGAATTTTCATCATAGGTATACCTCAACTATGAGAGACAAAATAAGAAACAAAAAAATCCACAAAATCACACTGTAGGATTTTTAATGAATTAATTGGTAAATTCCTCTGTAAAATAAGTATTTGGTCACCTACAAACAAGCAAGATTTCTGGCTCTCACAGACCTGTAACTTTTTCTTTAAGAGGCTCCTCTGTCCTCCACTCGTTACCTGTATTAATGGCATCTGTTTGAACTCAGTTATCAGTACAAAAGACACTTGTCCACCTGTCCAGAAACAAAATTGTAGACCTGCACCAGGCTGGGAAGACTGTATCTGCAATAGGTAAGCAGCTTGGTGTGAAGAAATCAACTGTGGGAGCATTTATTGGAAAATGGAAGACATACTGTATAAAACCACTGATAAATCTCCCTCGATCTGGGGCTTCATGCAATATCTCCCCTCGTGGGGTCAAAATGATCTCAAGAACTGTGAGCAAAAATCCCAGAACCACATGGGGGGACCTAGTGAATAACCTGCAGAGAGCTGGGACTAAAGTTACCATCAGTAACACACTGTGCCGCCAGGGACTCAAATCCTGCAGTGCCAGACGAGTCCCCCTGCTTAAGTCAGTACAAGTGCAGGCCCGTCTGAAGTTTGCTAGAGAGCATTTGGGTGATCCAGAAGGGTATTGGGAGAATGTCATATGGTCAGATGAAAAAAACTCAACTTGTCGTGTTTGGAGGAGAAAGAATGCCGAGTTGCATCCAAAGAACACCATACAGTACCTAGTATAAAGCATGGGGGTGGAAACATCATGCTTTGGGGCTGTTTTTCTGCAAAGGGACCAGGACGACTGATCCATGTAAAGGAAAGAATAAATGGGACCATTTGTGAGAATTTGAGTGAAAACCTCCTTCCATCAGCAAGGGCATTGAGGATGAAACGTGGCTGGGTCTTCCAGCATGACAATGATCCCAAACACACCGCCCGGGCAACGAAGGATTGGCTTCAGAAGAAGCATTTCAAGGTCCTGGAGTGGCTTAGCCAGTCTCCAGATCTCAACCCCAATAGAAAATCTTTGGAGGGAGTTAAAAGTCTGTGTTTCCCAGCGACAGCCCCAAAACATCAGTGCTCTAGAGGAGATCTGCATGGAGGAATGGGCCAAAATACCAGCAATAGTGTATGAAAACCTTGTGAAGACTTGCATAAAATGTTTGACCTCTGTCATTGCCAACAAAGGGTAAATAACAAAGTATTAATATAAAATTTAGTTATTGACCAAATACTTATTTTCCACCATAATTTGCAAATAAATTAATTAAAAATCCTACAATGCGATTTTCTGGATTTTTCTTTACTATTTTGTCTCTCATAGTTGAGGTATATATAGGATGAAAATTATAGGCCTCTCTCATCTTTTTAAGTGGAAGAACTTGCAAAATTGGTGGCTGACTAAATACTTTTATGCCCCACTGTATGATACATATCATTTACCTTTTTTGTGTAATATTTAACCTTATTAATATTATTTGGTTTAAAGCAAGATTTGTACAGGGTGCATGTTTGCATGCATGTAAACTGCAGATTAAATGAATAAATAAAAAAGCCAAATAATATCTGTACTAGAACTCATACTATAGCCGAACTATACATGCTGATACTTTAATCTTAGTTGAAAAACGATCCGATTTGTTATCTTACAAAATAATTCAATGTGATCCATGGCACCTCTAATACAAACGCTATATCTCTGTATCGAATATATAGTTATACTGATATCTACACATAATTACATATACGTGACGGTCTAACCATAGAATTCACTGCCTTCAGGCTCATCTTCATCCTCTTGCAGACAGATCTGAGGCTGTGCCTTCACCTCAAGGTTACGGCTTAGCCAGCTGGTCTGTTCCAGAGATGAGCCAGCCACAGCGCCTACTGCCTCCAGGATTTTCTGGGTCACTTCCTGTTTACAGACACACAAACATGTTAAAGAACACGATACAGGAATCTCGGTATTACTCAAATACAGCTCCAAAATCAGATACAATCAGGAACAAATAATTTCAGATAAACTATAAAAAGTATTAGCAACATCCAACACTGTACAAAAAATGTACATTATTGTAAGCATACTGTCAAGCTGTCATGGTGTATCTCATACCTGAAGATCTCTGGAATCTCTCTTGTTGTCCATGTTGGGGAGTCTGTTCACAAAGTCATTCAGGATGCTGTATAGAGCACAATGTAACACCTTGCATGACCTTTGAAAATTAATCATCAGAAATGCTCTGCTGTGCCAACCTGTCAGATACTGTCCCCAAGACGTGTTATATATGAAGCAGTAGATGCTCTTCCCAGGCTGCACCTCATTGTTGTTTTTTTATTATGTTCATAAAACCTGGGGCATATTTTTTCATGCATAAAAATTCACCAGCCATTCATCACGTGCACCTGTTCAACTGCTTGTTAACGCAACTATCAGCCAATCACATGGCAGCCACTCAATGCTTTTTGGCATGGTCAAGACGCTCAGCATCAGAATAGGAAGACAGGTGATTTAATCGAATCTGATTTGGGCATAAACAATATGAAAGCATGGATTCAACCTGCCTTGTGGTTCATGCTAGTTAATGGTGTCGGGAATATTTTCTTGGCACACTTCAGGCCCCATAGTACTTGAGGATTGTTGCTGACCATGTCCAGCCCTTTATGACCACAGAGTATCCACATTCTGATGTCTAATTCCAGCTGCTCCATAATGCTCTATGTCACAAAGCTAAAATCACCTCAAAATGTTTTTTCATTCACTGAATTTAAATAGCGTCCAGCGTTCACTGGATTCAAATAGCCTCCACAGTCATCAATCCAATAACGCACTTTAGAAATGTGGTGGCCATGATTCTATCATGTCAATAAGGACCAAAATATCTAAGGAATGTTTCCAGCATCTTGTTAAATCTATTCTAAAAAGTATTAGGGTAGATGTGACCACCTTCCAACCTAGTACTAGCAAGCTGTAGTTAATGAAGTGGCCAATGAGTGTAGTATAAGTATTAGTATTATATCTGAGCTGATGTCTAATATATACAAATATCACTCTCTCCATCATTAAAACATCATTAAGCACTGCAATAAATAATGGATAATGATGTCCGTGATCTCACCCAAGAAGGAGGAAGTGGCCAGGTGGGGCAAGATTAAGCTGCACAGAATCTTTAAGTAGAGAAATGATAGGCATGATGTTTTCCTGAAGATCCTGAGCAGGAAGACTAGAGACACAACAAAGAGTAGTCTGAGCAGAAGATTTTGCATTGTATTAGAACACTTGAATGCTGTAACATCAGTCACTAAGAGGGTGACTAAATCAGAATAATAGGTGTTCTTGAATAGACCACATTTTAAAAATAAAATAAAGTAGGCTGATGGATAAAATGGACTGCATGAAAAGGTACCTCTGTATGTAGGCATAGCAAAACTGCAGCATGGGTACATCAACTAGAGTTGGCTTTTGCTGAAGAGGGAGAAAATACAAATATTAATATATGATAAACTTGTACAGTATATTGATGTGTGTATGTTTTTTTTCTACCTGGTCTCCTTTAATTTGTTGAGGTTTCTTCACCACCTCTTTAATGAGCTGCAAAATGGTGTCGGTGCGGACCGTGGTCACTGACTTTACTAAATCTACAATTGTCATTTGGGAATCACTGGCTACTGGCAAAATCTGCACACACACACCAAATCAATTTCATGCAATACTCATCAACATACAGTCTTAATAAATTTTAGTCTAGTCACTACATTGTACCTTGTTTTTTAAGCGTCTCTTTCGGCTCCTCCTACTGTTCCATACAGCAGCCACTGAGGCCATGACTTGCACTCCATACTGCTGAGTCAATGGCGTCAGGAGCCCCAAAACTTTCTGTTTCAGGATCTACACAACACAAATGCACTACGGGTAAATTACAGCACAAACATTCAAGAGTATTGTAAAATTTACAGAGCCTACACAGTACACACACTACCTAAGTACATTGGGCATATGTACATACTGTATCATGTACATACCTTTGTGCTTTTGAAATAGACAGAGGTGGAGGAAGATCTGCTGCTGTAGGACAAGTCAGCACCCTTGACCACACCCCAAAGCAAGGCCATGGTGCTGACCATATTAGGAAACTCTTCCAAAATGGCATTACAGGCATTCCGCATGTCTGTTGCATCACAACCTGCAGACTACACAGAAAATAAATAACAGACTGTGATCAGATATTCGATGAAGCCGACGTACTCAAAATGATAAGAATTTATATTTATATCAGTCTTAACCTGTAAGTGCATACAGTACTGTACATGCATGCTTTACCTTCTTGTGTTCCAGGAGGCAGTAGTGTGTGAGAGCAGTAAGCCCCTCCAGCAGAGTGAGTGGATAATCTGGTGCAATGTTCTCCTTCTTTAGGTTACTGCTACACCCACAAATAACACAATCAGCTCAGTTATAAATAAAAATGTTTCACTTTTAACAAAAAACTGTATATTTTACACGGAAGAGAAGTATATAGGACACTTTGGTACCTATGAGTAGCCTTGAATCCATCATGCTCATGCTGTTTAACAAGCTCATCAAGGTTTCTGCAGATCTGTGTGATAATGGGAGCCACAATGATGGCCAGAGACCGGCCAAGAAAAGGCAGAATCTGACAGAGCGTTGTGACCCAAGCTGGGTGCATGGCATAGCCATACTGTGGACACAGCGCTTGGGATGCTGCCGACACAAACATGCCCTGTGCTGTAATGGGTTGGGTGGCCACATAGCGAACAGCCTTAATGGACTGCTGGAACATTAATGCAGAATGCCACTCTCTCGCTAGGGCAGAAGAAGGGATATCCTCCAGGGACTGCTGGAACTGGATATCTCCTTGTGAAAGCTTCTTAGTGTGTGTTGGACATACACAATGTTCTAGTATAATAAGAACCTTGAGCAGCTTCAGAAGGGCAATCTGAATTGGATGTTCAGCCCAGCTCCCATCTCGTCCACAATAAACCAGCCTCTCCCCAGAGATTTCGCCCGCATTATCACCCAGTTCATCCTTGGTCATTTGGTATTGGACATCTCCACGCTGACTGACATACATAGAGGTGGACAGCATAAGGAGGACATACTGCTGTAACTTGCTGCCCCATAGAAGATTACGTATGGCTTCTAGGCTTCCATTGGCACCAGTGTCACCAGTCTGGGCCTGCTGGGCCACGGTCACTAGCTGTTCCACCAGTGCTGTCAAGACCTCCACACTCTTAACCTGCACCTCCCGGTTTGCCTGCACATGACAGGCATTTACACAAGCATAAGAAGGGATGTGGGAGCGCAGGAACCGCAAGCAGAGGCATATCAAGATCTCCAGAAGTAAAGTGGGAGGAGATAAGGAGTTAGAAGGAGAAGAAAGAGGAGAGGAGGGTGGCTGCTCTGGGGTTCCAGCTTTAGGAGGGGTGGAATTCTGGAGAGGACCATAAAAACTACCACCCTCCTGGGCTTGCCGATGTCTCTGTAGTAGGTTCTGAATGAGGTTTAGGTGGGCAGTGGAGCTGCTGTCCAAAGCTGTGCTACTTAGTGCCTCCACAAATGGACCGGCGCTGCTCTTCAGCAGCGTTTCCACCACTGCAAAGGCATACAGAATTCGTCCGCTCTCGTATGTCTGTTGGTAAAGGAGGATATGTCGAAATAGTGAATCCACTGCTTCCTGTCTCTCACGTTCCTGCTTCAAGAGATGGGATTTGGCCAGGGCCTCTAGCTGCCCATCGTCCTCATCACTGGACATCGAATCAGAAGCTTGTGTACGCTCCGAATCCCCTCGTCGCAGGCCATTGACCATAATGCCATCCCCATGAGCAGGTCTCTGCGGGTAAGGTGTGTAGCCTGAGCTTGAAGTCTCTGTGGAATTCTGGGCTCCACTTGAGTCAGCCGACTCAGTGTGCTCACTCTCGTCTTCTTCTTCGTCTTCTCTGCACTCATTGTCATCTCCTTCAGTTTCCTCGCTTTCACTGCGAGACATTACAAGGAAATCTGACGGCGTTCCATGAAGCTCTGGATCTCGCTGCAGGTCAAGCCATACAGCTTCACGGTCTACTATAGCGATGTGATTCAACAAGCTATCCTCTGTTTGGTTTATAGTACCATCTCCAGCACTCTTAATGTTGGTCCTGTCTTTGTAACCTAATGCACTCCAATTACCTGTGGAAAAAAAAAAAGATAAATATGCTAGGATTTTGCTGTGGAACAACCTGCCGTGATGTATATTTCAAGTCAAATCTGATGATGCATTTCATTTTTAACAATATCTTTGTTAAGCAGAATTATCCAAGCTCACTTTTTGTGAATAAAAGTTCCTGGCAGTAAAAGATATTCTAGAACCAGCACATTAGCAAATACAAATGGCCACTATGAAACATTCACAATAATCATAAACTATAATTTTTTTTAATTTTTATTATTGTGCAAAATAACAGAATACAGTTATGACAGTAAAAACTCTTGATTTCTCTATATAATCTCCTGCTACGCTAATGCACTCATCCCAGCGTTTCAATAGTGCCTCGATACCATGAAGTTAGAAAGTCAGTAAACAAGACCCAGGATCAGACTGTCTGCTGTAAGATTGTATAAGAGATGTGGCTTAATAACTTCCACTTATTAAGTTACTTTAATGTTCAAGTGGTGTTCATGAATCACTGTACAGCTCCCACAGACAGATGCGGCTCTTGTGCAAGTTATCTGTAAATTTTCAAGGATCAGGGCGCTCCACTTGTTAAATGTTCACAGGAACGATTGCAGGTTTTACTGCAGCTAAGAGTCTAATCATCATTTTCTGTAAATACAAATCAGTTTTACGCCTTTGTTCACGAGAACCTTCATTGCACGTCCCGGGTTGTCTTGAACGCCCGTCAGTATTTTCAGAAAGAATGTCTACAAACAACAAAAACTGACCAGCTGAAAAATTGCGCTTGACGTTCTGAATGGCTGTTCTTCTTGTCTTTGGATCCAGCAGTAGGAGTAAAACAGGCTCCAAGATACGGACAACATCGCCGAGAGACAGAGCTCTCACCAGCCAACTCTGCCCGATGGTACTGACACTACCATCTTGACTATTTAGACTGTCCAACACCACAAACAAAGACCTGACAGAGAAAGAGAAAAATGTATGGAAAAGTTATTTGGGTTAATGACCCAGCTGTGGAACTTGCCTCTATTCTGAAGGAATATGTCTTACCGGTCAAAAGAGCGGTTCAGAGAAGTGCTTCGATTCATCTGGACCTCACGCATGAGGTGCCACAAAACAGAGAATCTGTGAAGAGCCTCCAAACGCACAACCTGTAGATTAAAAAATAATTATAGTAAATATAGTCACATGTCAAAACAGTATGTGTCATATGTACTACTTAGCAAGCTACAATACTGTATGGGAACTAAACATTGTACCCATCAGTAATTCTCTATTACTCTTATGAAACCTTATTGTTGAGCCTAATACACATAATCTTTGAATAACAAACAGCACCATCCATGCTTTGTATGTTTTAAGTGAAGTGTTTTAAGTAATTTACATTTACCTTTTAGTTATTCTATGCACATGTTGACTATGTTATAATTGAGCTAACAAGATGAAGAAATAAGGGTCTTGGTTAAGGACAGCTTGGTGGTACTGGGATTTGAAATTGCAACCTTTCTTTCAATCAGACACCCAGAGCCTTAACCACTGCAGAACCACTGCCACCACTTAAAGTGGTCTTTACTCTCGCTTTTCCAAGAGCAAGCATGTTAAACTATAAACTGGAACTTGCTTTTTCCATCTTCATTCGCAACAAGAAATACCAAACCCAGGAGTAATTTAAATTTGGATTTATGCTCAGTATATTCATTTATAGTTTGTAGTGCAAAGAAATTTTGAAAAAATATTTATTGAGAAAGAAATGCTAATCAGGCGCATTACACCCACTATTGTTGTTTTCTAATGTGCCTTCCCACTCAATGATGATGATTTGTAATAGACAGGTCAGTAGATAGATAGATATGTCAGTGTATAAATAAGCCTCAATGCACCCCAATGTAAGAGGGTTTTTCACTCTGCAGAAACGTGTTACATGGTCTCAATGCTAGGTTGTGTGCATCTACACTCTGGGCTTAAAAACAAAATAGCTGACCTAGTGCAAGTCATTCTGTATACAGTATGTGCTTTGTACATGGTACAGTGTTACATTTGAGGGCTTAGTTATGCTAAACCATTTATATCAGCTGCCCTTGTGCGCGGTACTGCACCTTGTCTCTGCTCAGCAAGGCCGAGCAGATAATATCCTCACAGATGGCTGTGGATGGTGCCAGACAGTGCAGTCGATAGAAAAGCTCCACACAGGAAATATGCTGCTCTTTGCGTTCTGTGTCAAGCTGAGCCCAGAGCACCTGACCTGCCCGCTGAGAGAGAGAGAGAGAGAGAGAGAGAGAGAGAGAGAGAGAGAGAGAGAAAGAAACTGGGATAATTATAAGATTCTAAAATATAATTATAAGATACACACAGTAAACAAATTCCCTAAAACTTTTTAAAGTTGAATTTCTTCATTGTTTCTGCTAGGCATGCTAAACTAGAAAGCAGTTCATTGAGCATTTTGCTTCCTACTGTGGAAACCTAAAGGGAGGTCCACCACCCAATCTGCAAGTTACTAGCACAAGTTTTCAACTGGATGCCCTTCCTGCTGCAACCCATCCAATTCTCCGAGCTTGGGACGGGCAGAAAAATATCATATATATAAAAAAATATCCTGCATTTTATATGGGTATAGGGTTAAGGGCGTTGCATTAGGGTCCAACAGTGGCAACCCTGCAGTGGCAATACTCCTTCTCCATCAACAACCAAGAGCTTCAACCTTCTGAGCCCAAGGGGTTTGCAACCTAATATTAAGTGTAATTTACTTCAGTTAACTTTGGGAACGTCTGTTCCTATACACTTGCCCACATTAAAATTGGATAGTATATCCTAAGCTATACAACACATCAAGATGGAAATTTTAAGAAGTATAAGAAATTCTAACATCTCAGCTTCAAGTATAGAAAAAATAAATAAATCAACAAATAAAGGATCCAAGTGTGACCCTTGTTGTGTTTTCTTTTTTTCCTTTTGGGTTTATTAATCTAAAATGACTGAAAGCCTAGTTAAAGGCTTGTTATATACAGTGGCTTGCAAAAGTATTCGGCCCCCATGAACTTTTCCACATTTTGTCACATTACAGCCACAAACATGAATCAATTTTATTGGAATTCCACGTGAAAGACCAATACAAAGTGGTGTACACGTGAGAAGTGGAACGAAAATCATACATGATTCCAAACATTTTTTACAAATGAATAACTGCAAAGTGGGGTCACATTAAACATTCTTTGACTCACCTGGTAAAAGTCTGTACGTAGCTCCATTGTTTTAAGCACTGCTGGGTAGATGGGAGGCAGTGTGACCATCTGCAGTTGTCCACTGAGAGGGTTTGCCTCTGATTTTTTATAGCGTTGGTTCTTGTCCTGGATGACCAGAGCTAATGACTGAGAGTGGTTTATCAGCTCGAGGAGAGAAGAAATCGCCACATGTTGAACCTATAAACACCAAGCATGAAAAATGTAATTGAAATAGCATAGAAACTCCCAGTAAAACCATAGTGTACATTCCACATATTCATACAGTATGTGGGAAAAAAAATAACTACATCACTCTCATTTCTTGTGTGATTATATAACTATACCTGGTAATCCTTTGAAATGCAACATAGAATCATCAAGGACCTCAGCCACTCAGGGAGGTTGCCATCTTCATTACCTTCATAACAGAAATAAAATACCTCATTAGCATTATAACCCAGATTCAGCATTCTGTGTGGCATACATGTTTCTAAAGTACCCGTGGTGTTCTCGAACATGTTGGTGTGAAGCTCTTGGCTCTCCTTCTCCGTGTAGTAAACAGGGAAAGTTGTGCTCTCCAGCAGGAGGTGGCATGCAGCAGTAAAGGCATGTCGACAGTGTTCGTTGATCTCTCCTTTCCCTCTTGCCTGAAATCCCACTGTCCACTGAAGGAGTGCATGCCCAGAGCCTTTCCCCTGATTTTCATTCACTGCCTCCTGAGATTGCTCTCGCAGCTTACCAGGGATGAAGAGCTCAGCCAGTTTGTCTTTGATCAGCTCAAGGTCTCGGCTGCTCTCCCGCCCAGTTGAAGACCTTGTCCTTCCATGTCGAGGGGAACGATGCTCTGCCAGATTCACCTCCTCTTGACCCTTCTGCTTTTCTGGATCTACGGCCAGCAGCAAGTGCCTAATGAAGAGTAAGGAGATTATATAACAATTTATAATATAAACATTAACCGAGGTATGGCAAAGAGCATCGCCTAATTAGCCTCAATTTCTCCTGCGTCATTCGGTGGTAGTGTCGGAATTTGGTGTAAACAACATAAAATCAAGTATCCATCTTCCAGCCTTGGGTTAACAGTTCAGGCTGATGGTGGTGGTGGTGGTGGTGCAATAGTGTGTGGGATATTTTCTTGGTACACTTAGGATCCCTTAGTACCCGAATATTATTGCTTTGTTCATCCCTTATTGACCACAGGTCATATGAACGCACGGTGCCACAAAGCTAAAATCATCTCAAACTGGTTTCTTGAACAGGACAATGAGTTTACTGTACTCGACTGGCCTCCACAGTCACCAGATCTCAATCAAATGATGATGTGGTGGAATTGGAGATTCTGTAGCCACTGCATGATTGTATCATGTCAATATGGACAAAAATCTCTAAGGGATGTTTCCAGCAACTCAATGAATCTATGCAATAAAGAATTAAGGCAGTTCTGAAATCAAAAGCAGTTCCAACTCAGTACCAGCAAGGTGTATCAAATATAGTGACAGGTGAGTGCATATTAAAAAAAAAAAAAGAGAGAGAGAGAGAGAATTTTTTATAAAATGTATGTGGTATGGTGTATTAGTGCACCTTGTAATAACAGATGCCAGTATGTCTTGGATGCACTTGGACATATTCTCCATGCTCCCTCCTTTCCTCCACACATCCTCTGTCTTGGTGCAAACCCCTGAAGCAGGACTGGATGAGTCACGGACAGGGGGAAGCTGCTGCTCAGAAGGCGAGGCGCTGAGGCCCAGTCCACTGTCTTCAGAGGAGAGAGATGGGAACACAGCCACTTCAGGACCCATCTCTTGTGCATCCTGTCCATTTATGGTTACTTCATCTTCTGGAATTTTATCATCACTGGTTTGGTTATCAGTTTCATCGTTTTGGATATCTGTCACTGCAGCCTGCTGGTGCAAATAGAAAGTGTGAACATGGTGAGCAGTAAAAAAAAAAGTAAAAAAATAATTAAACAAAAATAAAAAAAATGACTATAGATATGATAGACAACCATGACAAAAGGAATATTCCTACTATACCTTTGTTTCCTTTACATCCCGTGTCTGTGACCCCACATCCATGTCCATATAGCTCACAGGCATCTGGATCTTACTCAGAACTTTAAAACATGCTCTAAGGGTCTGTGTGAGTTCGGCTAAGTTGAGAGATGCTATATGAGCACACAAAGACTGCAGCATGCTACCCAGCATCTGAGGCAGGTATTGTGTTTGGATCTCAGCATAAAGCTCCTTTGGGACAGTAGATAAGAAAAAGCAGACTAAATATGGAAACGGAGTATCAAACTCTTATCATGCAACTATATTATTAATGTTTAATGACTAATAGGAAGTGAAAGAATCTGTAGAGCAGTAGAAAAGTAAAAAGAATTATTAAAAACAAAAATGACAAATACCAAGGGGATAACATCAAGGAGGAAGATGATGAGGGTTGAGAGCTCCGTCACTGATGGAGAAGGACTCCAGTCTTTAGTGGTCTTTGGTCCTGAATGGTCACTCAACCCACTGAAAGGCAGGTTTACAGTATGTCATAACTATCAGCACCTCATGTTTACTGATAAACTTGTAATGCTTGTGTGTGTGCGTAGGTGTGGGTGTACCTGAGACAGTTGTGGAAGCACTTGGTCATGTAGTCCCAAAGGTATTCACTGTCCATGGCTCCGACTAACATATTGACCGTCTTTATGATCTCAGAAACATGTTTATTCTCTTTGATTTTACTACATAATAAAAACAACACACGATCATATTTTATTCCTGACTAATATTTTATTTGTACCAAAAATAATGGTACAAAAACCTTTTTTTGTCACTGGAATAGTCATTTTAAGGGTACATGTCTTGTACCATGTATGGTTCACATGGAAATATGAATATACAACAGTATCCCTTTAAAATATATTAAGGTGCAAAAATGGACCTTATGGACCTTTAAATAGACAGTTTGTATTTTTTCAAGTCTGTTTTAAATCAAAATTGAGTTTGATATAAATTTCTGTGCTTTGAACGCTGACCATGAAGTTTGTCAACTGGAGCGTCAGTATCGACAGTCATCGGTGGCCAAAATTCATAAGTCTATTTCCATGAAGAAATGCATCTGGTATCTTTCAAAGTTACCTGCATTTCGTACAAATGTACATTAGTTTGTTTTCTTTCCCCAAAACATTCATATGGCTAACCAGAACAAGAGTTACATTTTGAGTTGGACTTTGAAAGACACCAACCTGATATAAGCTTCAGAACTTTGGAATGCACTTTTTGTGCAGAACAGGGGTTGTAGAATTTGACCCTGATTACTTGCATTGTACTCGCATTCCAGTTGACAAATTTAAATGTTGGGAAAATTATAAAGACCAGGACCTATTGTAAGATACTTACAGTACCAGTTTGGACCACACCCTCTAATTCAAATGTTTTTTGTTTAGTGATTTATTATGTACATTCCAGAAAAATACTGGAGATTTCGAAACCATGAAACAAGAAATATGGGCTGTTCTGGAGTAGTTCTTGCAAGAACAGTATTGTCAAGTGCATTTGCAAAAACCATCAAGCACCACGATGAAACTAATGCTCATGAAGACCTTCCCAGGAAAGCAAGACCAGAACTTACCTGTGCTGCAGAGGAGAAATTCATTTAGAGTTACCAGCCTCAGAAATCACCAATTAACAAACAGCACCTCAAGTTAGAGCCATTATGAAGGTTTACAGAGCATAAGTAGCAGATACATCTCAATATCAACTGTTCAAAGAAGATTATTGCATATTCTGGATGCTTTCGGTATTGTTTTATAATGGAGAAAGAAATAAAAATCTGAAAAGATCCCTGAATAAGACGTTTTGACTGGTACTGTATACTGTATGCACCCCAATTCTGATTTAAGACAGACTTGAAAAAATCAGAACTCTCTCTTTAAAGCTTTATTAAAAATGTAAAAAGGTGCCTTAAATGAACATCACATGCCAGTTGTCAGGTAAATGATTAAAGGTACAGAAAGGATACTCTTGCTTGTTCCATCCCAGCAACATAGAAATGTAAACATGCAAAATGTCTTTCTATTTTTTTTATCAGTTCTAAACACTCATGTATTTACTCTCATCATCATGATTATCATCATTCTGACCTTGTTAGCTGGTTGCCAGAGTGACTAGAATTAAGCGACTCCTCTCCCAAAAACTCTCTACAGTAACTATAAAAGGCCCTGACCACCTCCAGCAACACATCAGACACGACCAGTGGCCCTGAGAGAAAGAGAGAGAGAGAGAAAAAAAAAAAATTAATGAACCAAAATGAACAATTAACATAAATGTGTGGCAGCTAAAATAATTCTAATCCTTTGAACTATAGCATTGTGAACTTTAAAAAATAAAATAAAATTACAACATAAAATATTTATTTGTGTAGAAAATAAGGCCTTCTGCCTTATTAAGCCAGTACAAATCTACTTTATATTTCTATGTGTTACTTTTCCAACAAAAAAAGTAAATGGTACAGTAAAATAGTGTATGTCAATAGAGAAAGCAAGAGATTAACTAAACATAATGAAGGCTGCTGGAATTTGCATGCAAAATAAATAATTAAAAGCAAAGGTTTGAGTGTTTGACTTTGCGTTTTTGTATTGCTATGTACGATTTTAGAATTATTTCAAATATAAATGTATATAAGCATTTCATTTTCCCTATTGTCAGTTAAATATTTTATCTGACAATCTGACAGTGATATTGTCAAATAGAAATTAATAATAATAAAAAAAAAATAATTTATTATTAAATAATTACGTGTTTTTGTATTTTTAATAGATTTGACAATATTCCATTCTGCTTTCACTAAAAATCGCTGCCAACCTGATTGCCAGTATAGCAACGTAATATCACAACAGTTCTAGATATGCACCACAGTCTCGCCTTGATTTAAAAGAAGAAAGCAAATGATGGTGATAAACCATAACCATTACGCTACCAATGTTCCAAGACATTTAGTTCAGTACAATACAATTTAACTTTTTATTAGATCTTTGAACAACAGACTTTGTCACAAAGCACTTTTGCAGAAATCTGGATGCAGACTTAGATCACTAATGAGCAAACTAGATACAACAGAGACAGTTTTTATTAATCTCTCTGTGCTGTCCTGTGCTGTACAGGACTGCTTATATTTTTAACACAGTAGTGACACTGAGGTGATAAAAGTCCCAGCAAAGCTCTAGTGCACCGCCACACTACACATGTCATCACAACCCCATCAGGCCATGATCAGTGCTGGTTTATCATGCAAACGATGTTTTGTCAGTCATGACCTATTGGTGGATAGAATACACCATAGCAACAGACAAAGCATGGTCAACTATATACTTAAAAGTGTACCTAAAACCAGGTCCTCAAAAAATTACAGGTACACCAAATAAAACGTTTGATGCTGAAGAGTTTTAAGCATGTCAATGAGTGGATGTGTGTTCATGTGCATTTTCTTACCAATCTCTGATTTGTCCAGCAGACTGATCAACACACGGAACGGTCTGAGATAGTTCATTACATTATCTGGGTCTTTCTCTATGTCTTTCTGCTGCAGGATATTCACTAGGGCCTGTTCAGAGAGAGGATTACACAATGCACACACAGATACAACATCAAGATAAAGTGGCTCAGGGTTACAAATCCTGTATGAAGAACTGAGTCAAAGAATTGTTTTTACGTTGTGTATTAAAAATGATAAACTGGTAAGACAACACTTCTCAATCACTCACTCACATTAGTGAATGGATCAACAGTACTATACCTGCACTAGCAGCTCTCTGGAATGCGTGTTAAAGTAGTATGCAGTATGTTCTTCAACTGTATTGTACAGGGTTGTATCCGGAGCCACCATGCCCCCTTTAATATCTAAGCCTTAATAGACACACACAAAGTTTGAAATATGTGCATTCTTTTACTTGTGTAGTTATGTAGACTGCACTGGTAAGAAACATTTGCGTTACCTAGAAGCCATGCGTAGAGGCGCCGGTTGAGAGACATGTCCCTCCTGAGCAGAGTAAGGGAGGCCGCGGACACCACTGTGATCATCTCTTCCCGTTTAAGAGGGACAGAACACGTCTCTGGGTCCTGCAAAAACAGCAGGCACAAGGAGGACTCAATGATACTGACATCCACTTACACTATGCACTAAATATGCAAGCCTTTGTAAAGATGAGCAATGCCAGAAGAGGCAGAGAGCTGGAGGAAAAGAAAGACAAACCCACCAGGCATGCTGCAAAGGGAAAGAAGAAGAGAAGAATCTCCAGCATATTCCGCTGGACCAGTACATTAGTGTCCTGTAGAGAGAGACGCATCGCCTTCACCTAAAAAAGTGACAGGAGAACAAAGTAACAATTTATCCTCAACTGTTCCTCATAAAAAAGAAAAAACATTCTCTTTATTCTCATGAAGGTTTAAGACACATCATAATTTATAACCCATATAATTACAGATTTCACAAAAAAAGTTATTATTGGTATTAAAAAACACACTCACAGCTAGTCTGTGGTCATTGCCCAGCATGCATTTCTGCTCACGGCCGGTGACCATGCGGTCAAAGTGTGTGATGATGAAGAGTGAAGCAGGGAGTCGCACAAGTGGACACACAAGAGCTGAGCCCCACAGCGCCCCATAAAACACTGACTGACCCACCAGCAGGGACAACTTCATCAGCAGTGCGTCTGTCCTGAGGTGAACAGAGAGAAAGAGAAAGTGAGTGAGACAGGGAGGGAGAGAGAGAGAGAGAGAGAGAGAGAAAGAGAGAGAGAGAGAAAATGCAGGACTAAATAGCTACTGTAGTGCTATGAGTGCACATTGCCTGGTCAAAAAAGAAGCCCATTCCTTTTTTATTTGACTGCTTTGATTGCAGTGTGCATGAATTATGGTGGCCAATTATTACTCATGCTCCGAGAACCACTCTTTCACAATTTGAGTTCTGGAATGTCACCTCCATGCAATAAAGGAAGAAAATTTTAATAGATATGATAACCTTTCTTATCAGTACATTAAGGTCATCAGCTGACCTCATTTTATTATCACATAACGTTGCTGAACCTAGACCTGACCAACTGAAGCAACCCCAGATCATAACCCTGTCTCCAAAAGCATACACAGTGGACACTATGACTGAAAGGTGAATCTTCCCTTCTTACCCCGACACATCCATTGCTCTGGAATACGGTCAGACTGAGCTCATCAGACGGCATGACCTTTTTCTATTGTTTTAAAGCCCAATCTTTATGCTCCCTAGCAAACTGCCTTTTTTTCTGATTACTCGCACTAAAGTTTTTTTTTTTTTTTTTTAATGGCCACACAACCGTTTAGTCACAATCCTGTGAGATCTTGTCACACTGTGTGTGTGGAAATACTTTTACTCTTAAATGTAGCTGTAATTTCTGCTGTTACAGTAAATGTTTTATGATGCAACTTCACCAAGCATTCAAGTGTTCTACAATGATAGTCATTCATGATTTTTTTTTCTTTTTTTACCACAATGACAGTTCAGAACTATCCTACCAGGTTTTAATAATGCACTGGACAGTTCTTAACCCAACAATAGCAATTCTAATGTTTTCGTTGCTTGATTAAGGCCAATAATTTGTCCAATCTGAAATTGTGACTTTTTTTTGCCAGGCAGTGTGGCTATATATACTGTAAGGGTTGCAAATTTTGTAATAGTAATCACTGTTGAATCGTTAATTTCAACAGTGGAAGTGGATGTCTTCAAAACCGGCTCCAAATGAGTCTCCTGCAGGTGTGTTTTGTCGTCTAGCTAGACTCATTTGGAGCCGATACTGAAGACGTCCACTTCCCTGGGTCACGTGATAGACGGATGGATTCCGTTTTAGCTCGATTGATTTTACTATATTGAATTTTACTCCTTGAATTTCCAAGCGTGAATTTTATTATCTGAATTTCAAAATATTGCATTATATGTGGATTGAAATCAAAACTTTGAAATTTCACAGTTTGAAATGAACTGTTGAGAATGTCGTGTGACATTTAGAGCAAATACATTTAAAAATATTGTTTAGTTTGTTATATTTGAAAGTCAAATATTTCAGTGTAATAAATTCAGAAGCATTTCCATTTCAAGACTAATGATTTGACTACTATGGAATAAAATCACTGTCAAAAATATTCGTGCGTAAAAAAAAGATTTGTGTGTAATTCTGTCTTTTGTCTGAGT